>JALCUU010000035.1:0-325000 GCA_022963135.1 Ustilago loliicola | reverse complement strand
ACAGTTGCCTGTTCAAATGGGTTCGCAAAACGTAGCTTAGGCCATCCCTTGGTGGAGGCTAGATGCGATGGATTTCAATAAAGAACTCCAAAGCGTCCGCACCTCCGTGTGAATTTGGTGTTACATAAATGCTTTAGGTCTAGCCATCGACAAGGATGTTCACCTCATTCGCCATTGCGAAAAATCAAAAAAAGACTTTCCGACTTTTGGTTTTCGCCTCTACCGTTCAACCACAATGGGGATCAGGAGGCGGGGGCTCGACCCACTATTTGCCTGGTTCGTCGATACGCCGTGAGGCGGAGAACTCTATGCAAGAGTGAGGTTCCCGGTCATTTGGAAACGAAACACATCCCAACTTGAACTCTAGCAGCGTTCGATACCATGCAATCGCCCATCACGAGCACGCTCGAGTGATGGGTAATCGGCACACCAGAGTCTGCGAGCACCAAGCCAAGATCTTCCCCAGAGACATCAAGTACGCCGAGGCGCACGACTTCGATCTGAAAGGGCGAAAGAGAGGTTCCCAGCTGCCGCCGATCCGTACCCATGCTCGCTGCCTAAGCTGCTTGCACTCTCCGTTTCGTCGTTGAACTGTTTGCCCCTCTTTTCATATATCCCAGGGTAGGGGAGTCTGTGGAACCGGTCCAGAATGCCACTCGGAAATTCGTCCCCAGCCAAGAGGTGGGGTGCTCACACGTCTTTTCGACCCTCCCCCGCCAAATTCGATAGTAGCGTTTCCAATTTTACTCTAGTGAAGTCTCTCGATTCCCCATAGAGAAATTAAGATCAGGGCTAGGTCCCCTTGACGAAGTATGTTCGGTGATCTTTGTGCTGTGAGAGAACAAAATACTTGCCAGCTCATTCGGCCCGGGCTCAGGGGGGAAAGTTTCATCGACCTGTTTTGTGAGTGAGTCAGAGCGTATTACAAATATGAAAAGGAACAAAATTTGCCGAAGCAAAGGCATCGTGAAAACACAACGGAAAACAGCTGTGAGGAATAGAGCGAGATGGGAGAGAATTGAGGTGAGAAAAGAAGGACTAGATCAATGGTGATGAATACGTGACCTGACTGCGTCGGTGAAGCTTGCGCACAAACACACTAAGACGTTTGGCAGATTTCTTGATGTTCGTTCGAACTGTTCTGACATAGTCACCGATAGATACCTGCCATTCTGAACTTAAAGGAATAGTACTATGATATTAAAATTAATGATCTGAACAAGGCCGTTCTGGACAGTCGCTTGTCGCTCGTTGCTTGTATGGTGTTTGAAAGAGCATTCATGTTGCTTGAACAAGTCGCTAGCTGTTTTCTCTGGTCATATCTGAGTTCTAGGTAAAAAAAAAACAAAAAAACACCAGTCTTTCGGTGGAATGATTGGATAACACATTCGGGGATTGGCGTAACACTTTGTGTGATAAGAGCATTGACTGTCAGTAGCTTTTCATATGTTAGTGCTCACCGCACACATTTGCAGTGCTCATAAGGTTCACTCTTTCTTGCTTGAGAATTAGAACGACTATCACATAAGACTTATTCGCCTTGTCGCTGACTTTCATGCCAATACACTTGGCTTTATACAAAGAAAAGCTGCAATCGTGGTCGTTCCGTTTTCCTTTGACGTCCCAGAGAACTAGTGACATTCTGTTTTCGTCGGTCAAAGCTTTTCTACTGTATTTCAGAACAATAATGTGGATTGTTTTGCTCTCGCTGGTTGCGGTAAATTAAGAGGGAGCTATACAGAAAGTACTGAGCGCAATGTTCGCAATTTGTCTCACGCCTCCATTCATACCGATTTCTTAGGTAAAAAGTTGCCTGTGGTATCAATGGAAGAATAGGCTCACTACCACATTCTGATTTGAGCAGGATTTGAGCAATCAACGCATCGGCACTTTCCAAAGCAATTGATATGATCTGTGCTTCCTCGTCGACCCGATTTGCAATTGAATTCTATTGCTTTGCGAAACAAAGACCAGTGCAAAATCAGAGTGCATCACAGTTACTGACTTCATAGATGATTTTTTAATAAGGGTGCGGTGAATTCAGAAGCAAATGCACACATTTAGGGTTGCATTAGAATTTACATACCACATTTAAGAAATGATCGTTCCGATCTCATCTCGAACCACGAGACATTCACTGTTAACAGTCTGATTTTCCGGTGAATTGTCGCCTACCACAAATGGCTTCCCTCCTTCTGAAAGATCCTATGTGTTCCTTCTTCTTCTTCTTCTTCAACTATTTGATAGTTCTATCGTCTGGTTATCTTCTTCAAACGATGCTCATTCAGGGTCGTTCCTGCTCGCCCTTGCTGTTTGAACAGCTGAATTTCTGTGTGCATTCTACCGAAATTCCGAGAATCTGGTGATCTTGATTCCACAAGCCGCAGCGCTTTCATCGATGTGCCATCGCATTTTCTAAAGGTTCTGCAAAATGATCTGGAAATGAAGTTTCAAAAAAAGAGTCCAGGAATGGGGGCCACTAAATTCGTAAATCGAGTGCCAAACGGCTTAGAAACTGGCCTGCCAGTCTCGGTCATTCAGAACAAACTGCGGTACACCTGGCATTTCAATTCCAAGTAATCCGTAAATTTCAGGGACAGGTTGCGATTTAAATCCCCCTTCTGACTTCAATTTCGAATTTCCATTCTTTTTTCCCCCCCTTTCTTTTCACGGTTTGCTTTCTTTTCCGAACAACCTTTTTATTTAGTTTATTTATTTATTTGGTTTTGGCTTTTTGCTACTATTCCTTTTCCGTTTAATTGAAGGTTCAACATTACCCAAACGTTTGCAAAGAAGTTGCTGTGCAGAAAGTAACTTGGATTTTCGGCCTTTGCAAAGGCAGCGCATGGGATAGAGCACAAAGAATGTCCATTACAGGCCACAGGCATGAGCGGCTTGTCTGCAGCGGCGCAACTGAGGTGCTGTAATTGTGAAAAAAAAATCAACACATAGAGTCTAGTTTTAACGATCTTGATTGAGGTGAATTCAGGAATTCAGAGTCTTCTTTTGCCAGGTCTGAAGTCAAATGAGCTGCACTTCAGAATAGAACACAAGTCAGACAGTTCTTGGCGGAAAGTGCGATAGAAAGTCTCCTTAGTTTGAATTTGCATGCCGTTATACATTTCAAGCTTTAACGCAGCATCAACAAAAGCTTCAGGCAGAGTCAAAGGAATGGCAAGCATCATCAGCCAACCAAAATTATATTGATTGGACAAGAAAACAATCCGTAAAATGTGGCTAGGCAATTTGCAAGATATATACGGAAAATGGGGACAAGACTGTGGTAACGAATGACTGCCTACCAGTTGAACCTGGAGTACGGTGGTGGTCAGAGACCAGTTGAAAGCCTCACTCCCGGTGGTGAAGCTCGTGGCTCGCCAGGTCATCCCGTAGACTACCCTCAGAGAGTTATTTTCCAGGTGCGGGAGGCTTGCGCCGAAACAATA
This sequence comes from Ustilago loliicola, assembly GCA_022963135.1. Lineage (NCBI taxonomy): Eukaryota > Fungi > Basidiomycota > Ustilaginomycetes > Ustilaginales > Ustilaginaceae > Ustilago > Ustilago loliicola. Next base: position 321,554 of record JALCUU010000035.1, on the reverse strand, counting down.
TCAAGATTGCGGTAATTGAACGAAATTGTCGCAACATTGTGGCATTGAGCTGTTCTTGAAATCCGATAGCAATCTGAATACCGACAGCTTCTCATGTCAATGTCCATCCAGAGTTGCGCATAGCACAGTTTGTTCTATTCTTGAGCCGAAGGAAGAGAGACTGTGTTCAGACTGGGACCACCTTGATCTTTGGTTCAAAATTGGTAGCTGGTTTACAACAGACGACTGCTTTGGCTGGGCAGCGACCTATGTTCTGATACTATAAGATGTTGATAGACAGATTGACAGGATCGGAAGTGGACTTGGCCGTACCTGAACAGGAATAACAAACTCATGAAAAGAAGCTGCCCTGCTCTGGATAGGCTTCTTTGTTGCTCAACTTGGGTGCTCATTCAATGGATCTGATCGCGAAAGATTCATGCGCTGGGAGATCCGGAGTTGCATTGAAGAGATGGCCTGAATTACAATGATATGGATTAGTCGGATCGGCCAAACGCCTTCTTGATGCCATCCAGTAGCGGCCGGCGCTCTCCGTCTTCCTGATTTTGGGCTGCATCGCGATCCTGGTTGCCGTGATCGCCATTATGTTGATCGGACTCGTGTTCGCGTCGTTGACGTTCATCGTCCTTTCTCGCCCGCTCCTCTGCTCCAGGATACTCTTGAATGTCGGAGATGCGAACGATGTGAGGCTGGCGGTCCTGACTGCCCACCTCGACAATGTAAGGCTCTGAATAGGAATTTTGTGCGCTTGTGCCCTGATTGATGACGGCGGCGCGATGAAGATCCTGGTAGTTCAGTCCGTCTAGGGAGGTGGCTACTGAGGAGGTGCTCTCGCGACGTAGGGGAGTATTTGGCTCGTAGGAGCCAGATGCTTTGCGGGAGATGCTGACAACCGACTGTGGAGAGCCAGGACGCTTGATAGCCACCTTGTCGACAGCGCGCACGTTGATATTTGGCAGCCCATACTTGGTATCCTTCTTGGCGTTGCTGTCGGTGTCCATGATGCCAATGGTACCATAGCTGCTGCGAAGTGGTGCTTTCATGGGACCGCCGAGCTTTCGTCGTCGTTCAATAATACCTCGAATGAGGGGCTGCCAGTTGTGGCCAGCGTCCTTGGAGGATGAACGTTGGTTGCGAACCACCTTGATCTTGTTGTGAACGTCGACGTAGATGTCGGTCTCGTCGACAATCTCTTCGCCGATCATCTCCTCGATAACATCCTCGAGTGTGACGACGCCTAGTGCACCTCGAGATTCACCGGGGTAATTGGAGACGAGAATCATGTGACTGCGTCCTTGTTGGAAGTAGTTGAGACAGTCGAGAAGCGTGAGATCGGTGCTGGCTTCGGGGAGTGGAGTGAGGTGGAAGCTGGATACAGCCTGAGCGTCTTCGGGATCATACTGAATGAGGTTCTTGACGAGAAGCATACCGACAATGGCGTCCTTCTTGCCTGGCTCGTGAATGGGGACTCGAGAGTAGCCTGATTGTACCAGCTTGGCAACGCCCTCCTCGTCAAGAATGGTATCGCTTGACATGATGAAGACGTCTTCGATTGGCGTCATGACGTCCCTAACAGTCTTGTCGTTGAGCTCCAGGACGGCGCGAATGATGGTGACTTCGTCTTCGTGCAGATGCTCTGTACCGATCTGCTGATGGAGCGAGACAAAGGTCTTGAGCTCGGCTTTACGGTAGGTGGTGCCGTGCTCTTCACCGAGACACCAGTCGAGCAGCTTTGCGGTGGGCCAGGCGATGGGTGCGAGGACAAGCATGGTGATGTGGACCATGGGAGCACAAAAGGCGCCAATAGCAAGACCGTAACGTGCACAGATACTTTGGGGAACGATCTCGCCAAAGACGACAATGAGCAGCGTGGAGGTGAGCACAGCAGCGAGTCCACCACCGAAATCGGAAAGAAAGACGGGAAGCGTTTCGTTGACAATGACATTACCGAGGAGCAAGACGACGAGCACCCAGTGACGGCCCTTCTCGAGGAGCCTGAGTACCTTTGTTGCATGCTTGCGCTCCTTTTCTGAACCAGAGGAAGCCAAGACCTGAAGATTGACCATGTCGAGACCCATCAAACCAAGCGTGAGACCTGCAAAGATGCCTCCGAGCACGACTAGTGCAGCGATGGTGAGGATGTCGAGGGTAAGTTTGAGCGGATTGTCGCTGACCGGATCATCTTGGTCATGATGGTGACGCGATGCAGAGTCCACTGCGGATGCATTCAAGGTTGGTTGCGATGCGGAAAAAAATGGCGCAGAGAGTACCGGTGCGATGAGATGAACCAAGGTGGTGAGTGCTACGATGGCCAGCTTGATGAAAGGCTGTGCACGATACTGCATCGAAGCAGCAGAGACATTAGCTCGAGACGAGCCTATACGTGCGGGCCCCATAGCAGGGACTCCGGTCATTACCATCACGAGCAAGCAACAGAACCTTTCCGCGATCGATCGATGTGAGAGAAGAACCAAAGACGAAAACGAAGAGGTGCGAAATGCCCAGGGGCGTCGTGAGGTAGATAGCGTAACCGGAAGAGGAAGGTATTGATCGTGGTCGGGATCAAGTCGGGATGGCGACCAACAGGTGGAAGGTGGAGAAACGGAAAGGAAGGACCAAGTCGGAACATGACCAATTGGAAAGATGGTCACGGCGTCAGTGCGCAATCGCGCAGTCAGCCTCGTGCACGCTTTGTGGATCGACCATCATTTTCGTCAGAAACGCGGGTGTGAGATGAGAGGGGAAAAATAAAAATAAAAATGAAATCTTGACTCGGCTGCAATTGGATTTTTAAATTCCGTCATCCGACGTCTGTCTTTCCAGCAGTTCTTCCCGTTGGACTCAGCTCAAGTGCTTGGATGTGCTTCCAGTCCGAGGAGGAAAAAGCTTAAAATTCGATGCAACCGAAGAAATCGCGCATTAGGCTCACGTTGCCGCTGGGTCCTCGCTTTCGCTCTTTGGTCCTCGTTTAGAGACGACACCATGGAGGGATGGATGAGTGTTAGATCATGTCTTCGTGCACACGATATTTGTTGATGGATTCATTCCGAGCTCTGTGAAGGCTGGACTCTGCGACGACAAGGAGTGTGTCATTATGTAAAACGAAAGAGACAGTGAAGATGCAATGCGAAACGAGATTCCGAGGAGAAGCAGATTGACAAGTCTATGGTAAGATATCTATGCAGTGGAAGGATCGAGAAGATAGAGGGAAGAAGCAAGCGTCGGCATCACCTTTGCGTGGTTGGTTCGGCATTGGCGTCGTAGTGGACGGTCTGTCCCGAGACTCCGGACACGGCTGAGCTGTTGTGCGAAGGCACCGGCCGGGTCAGATTCTGCTGGTTGACTCCGTTGGCCACTGGCACATGCTCTACTGGAACGCCTGTCTCGTTCGAGGCAGTAGCTGTCGCCGGAGCAGGGTCGCGAGAGAGAGAGCTCTTTCTCGCCGGAACCGCTCCTTGTGTGGCACTGAGGTACGAGGCAGAGGCTGCTTGCCCAGACGATGCACTCGACGAAGGCTCTGAACCATGCCCGCTTGGGGAGCTTGCTGCATAGGTCTGGCCATTCGAGGCAGCTGCATCAGCATCCTCTCCGCCAGCACTAACAGCACCGAAAGCATATCCGCGTTTCTCGTTCAGCTCTGCGTCGCCAATTCGGGTCGCGCTCCACTGCCGTCTTCGAATGAAGGGCGAGAATAGATCCCAAACGGTGAGAAGGAACAGGAAGATGATCGGAATGCCTGTGACGACAATCAGAGCAAAGCCGAGCACCACGCGTGGAATGGTCTGGATGTCTGCCAGTGGCGTCAGAGCGATGCAGATACCCCATGAGATGACACGGAAGACCATGAGGAAGATCATGACAAAGTCACTCGTCTTGTCACGTCCAGGGCGGCAGATGCAGAGCACCAAGAAGAAGAGCAGGTCGGTAGCGGCGAGCCCGATCGATTGACGAAGTCCGTGGCCGTAGCCTTGAGCGAAGCTGATGAAGCACGCGCGCACAAAGTAGACCAGCAAGAATACCAATCCGAACCAGAAGAATCGTGGACGGAAGGGATGGGCGATGGCACCCCACTTCCTCGATGTAGAACCTGCGTTGGCGGGCGGTGTTGTGCCGTAGAAGAGCTCCTCCTTGCCTCCGCGTCGTACGGCAAGAAAGACGGGAGCGTAGATGACGACAATGCCAGCCAAGTAGACCACCAGAAGAACGGCGGCGAGTAGGTCGGGGACCCACGAGTCTCCACGAAGCCACTGCCAGAATGCAAAGACAAGATACACTTGGAATGTTGCCATGATGAAGCGACCAAACAGAGGACGGCAGAACATGCCAAAGAAGGAGCGGCCGGTCAAACGCGAAGACCAGGCGGCAATGCGGCCCTGGCGTCGATGTGTGGCCAATCGCAAGACCGCTGCGAAGAGGAAGATGACCAAGCAGATGCCGATGAGCACGGCAAAGAGCATGGCCAAGCTCACAAGCACTGTGAGGAAAGCGCTGGCTGGAGAAATGTTGTTGAGCTGTGCAAAGTAGCCGAGGCCGACGGGAGGGGGTATATTGGACGAGATGAGGGGAAGATAATCTGTGCCAATGTTCTGCTCGATCTGGCCACCAGCGCCAGTATAGGGAGCATAGATCTGTCGCTTGCCCAGGTTGGTCATGTGGAAACTCAAGGGTTCGCTCAGACGACTGTAGGCAGCATAGGCACTGCTCGAATTTGCTTGTGGCGCGTCACTGCTTAGACTTGATGCGCCTGAGGGTAGGCTGAGGAAAGAGAAGGGTCTGGACGAGGTGTATGAGGAGGTGGCACCCGACGAGACGCCGGCGCTGGTGAATGGGTTGTACTGTTTACCGCTCTCTGCACGCAGCAGGGTGCCAAATATGCCGTCCTTGGTGCCTCCGGTCTTTTCGCGGGTCGAGAGGATCGAGTCCTGGATTGTAGGGATGTCGATGAGACCAACGGACCAGGCAAAGTTGCGGGCGAATTCGGTGAACACCTGAGGGTAGTTGAGACTGAGAAGGGCCGACATAGGAATATGCTGGATTGTGGTGAAGACATCCACGACACGCCATTGTGCGGCACCAAGACTGGAGGCAAGCGACGTGTGCAGGACTGAGCTGACTACGGCAAGCAAGAAGACGCCAAGAACAGCATACTTTGCGGCGGGCTGGTATGTGGTCTTGCCGTTGGAGAGAGTGGCTTGTACGCAGCCGACGACAGTGTTGCTGGAATCGGTAAGCTCGACGGTAGCAACGGCTTCAAGATTGGGTACAGTGAACGCGATTGTGGGGATCTTTTCGACGAATTCAGCTGGAACTGCAAAGATGCCGGAGCCTTTGAACTGATAGTTTGGAAGGGGGCAGAGGGCGGCAAGAGTGCCGCAGAGGTTGATGGCGAGCGAGAAGAGACCAAGTCCGTAAGCGTTGACGTCGACGTCGACCGAGACTCTGAGATTGTCTGTGACTGAAGCAGCGGAAATGTCGAATTCGAGTGTACGATTCTCGCGATAGAACTTAAGGTCGAGTGCCGAGATCAAAATGGCTTCAGGAGGACTACAGTAAACGGCTGAAGATGTGTAGAGCATCTCGACGCCGCCGATGCCTCCCTTAGCGGCTCTAGTTTGGGGAAGACATGCGAACAACATGGTGACCAGCGCAGGAAGGAGCGGTAATGGAGAGAGCCAGCTGGATCTGTTGATTGCCCGACGCGATCGCGCGCTCGACGATTGTGGTAAGAGCCGCATGTCGGAGAGATGCGAGCTCTTGATAGTATGGTCTAGATCGACGATGGTCCAGAGGCAGTCTAGGTGATGATGGAAGACCTGCGATACTGTTTCGAGCGCGTCGATGCTGCTCGAACAGGATTCAACCACGGCCTACTCAAGACCCGAGGAAAGCCGAGGCGATAGGGAAGGGAACGAGAAATATGGTCAAGGACGACGACGGGAGATGATGGCGGAGAAGGATGCGTTCATGACCACGAGAAGAAGAGCATCGGAACGGCCAGCGGGTTGCAGCTCTCAAAGTGGAGACATGAAACGAGCGAGGCAAATCGAGAGAGCACAGGACATAGTCTAAAACAAAGGTCGAGTGGAAGAAACGATGACAGAGACGAAAAGCATAGACAAATAGCCTTGTGTGTGTGAAGCATCAAAGGCAACACTAAGCGTTTTGGCTATCGGAGATTGAAACAGAGGGAAAAAAGGCCGAGGCGGAAAGGTGGAGAGACGTAGTTCGACGCCATCATTGCAGCATAAGCGAGCATGGTAAGCAGAGCAGAAAGTGTGTTGCTTTTCCCTGTGTGTCGGAAGATTCGAGTTCGCATACGCTGACAGCAAAGGCCAGCGGCACAGCATTATTGGCAGATACAACAGGATAGCTCGTCGGCATTGCCGCGTGTGACAACAGAGTAAGGGGATTTCGCTTCTGTGTCAGTGCACAAAGTCACCGATGGTGTGGTCTTTGTCGCGGCCATGGCGCGCCGAAGTCAGGCAGTTTCGAGCAAACAAGCAAGAAGCGAGTGTGAGCCGAGAGAGAGAGAGTGTGTGTGTGTGTGGTGCGAAGAGGCAGAAAAGCAAGAGCGAAACGATGATGCAACTGCGCACCACGCGGCGATCCTTCCGAATTTTCATCAATGTTAGAGCTTGTCTTCTAAATGTTTTGTGATACTCTTGCACGCTTTCGCTGAAATATCGTGCGAAAAGGAGCTCACGTGCAAGCACAATGGGAGAAGGAAGCTCTCAATCTCATCTCGCGAACACTGACGCTTGGACAGCCAAATCGTGCTCACCATTACATCCTTCCTTGCCAACTACACACATCATCACAATCCCGTCGACCGGATCATCATGTCGCTCCGAGCTTCCCGCACCCTCTTCAACGAGGCCAAGAACTACGCCTCGTCCCACAGCTTCACATACGTGGAGGGCAAGTCTCCTTTCTGGCGCAAGTTCCGACAAATCTTCTCTGCCAACCCAGAGATCTCTTCCGGTATTCCATCGATCGAGTCGAACCGATGGCCCCAACCCGGTTCTCGTCCTGAGCGCTCTGCTACACCTCCAAGCGCTGCTTCCGACCCTGCTGGCAACCTCTACCACAACCGTGACTTCCGACGAAAATACCCCAAGCTCGAAATGATCACTCAAAAGGACCTTACCACTCTTCTGCTCTCGTCGCCCAACGAGGATGGCACCCGCAGGTATGTGCTTCATCATCGACTCTTTCGTGTTCGTGTCCTGTTGCAGTGCGACTGTATACTGACTTCTGTCTTTCCTTTGCTAATCATTCTCTTGGTGCCTGTCATGCTGCAAACACTCTAATGCCCTTCAATTGTCCGCCAACACCAGCCTGCAAGCTCCCGAGGATGCTTCCAACACCACAGCCTTGACTCGCCCGGCTGATCTCGAGTCGCCCACCGCCTTCACTGATGTACTTGCTCAGGTGCACAAGTCGTCCGAGGCTGCTCCTTCCGGCTTCTACTCGTCAGCCAACCTGCCACCACGTCCTCCTTTCAAGCAGCCCCACCACATTCTTAAGCTGCAGAAGGGCGCCGTGCCCCACGACCCTCACGCTTACTACCCAGCGTAAGTGCTCAGCTCAATCCTGTCTCTATCGACGGCGCTTCCGACCACGAGCAGCGCTGGAACTGATCGCTGACTGCCTCATGCTTTACTTTGTCCCTTTTCGAACTTCTGACAGTGAGAACTACGCATAAAGTTGTACCTCTCGCTGAAATCTTTCGCAGACGTGCAATACATTGGATTCCCAAGATCGAGCAGGATTCCTGTGATAGCAGGCAAGCAGGCAAAAGAAGACAGCAACGCCGTTCACGATGCCTTTGTGTGTTGAGACAAGATTACTTCGCTTTTCAAGTGCACTGTCAATGCTGTTGCCAGACGTGAACAAGGCCGATTTGGAGGGATCATAGAAGAATGCGATCAAAGCGCTCGGGCTCAACTGCACAACATCTGCCGCCTTTGGCGTTCTCGCAATCGATTGCGAGTCACAGGTTCGGAGCGGCCGAGGATGATGCTGTCCAAGTCGAATTCTGTGGGAAACAAGCTCGGTGATCAGCTCATTGACACATTCTTGTCAACAGCACAGCATCGGTCAATCGGCACATCCGATGCTCAAATGCTGCGCCAAATCAAAGCTGCGTGGGAATCGACATTGACATGGCTTCTTTGTGAGAACAATCGACTATCGGATCAGAACAACCGTTGACTGGCGCGAAGAGAGAAAGGTCTTCCCTTTCATTTCATTTCGCTCCACAAGCTCAGCTGCTCCATTTCCGCGCTGCGTGACGCTTGGGCCGCTTCCGTCAACAGCGTTGTTGCTTCTTCTTCCTTCCGCTCTCCTTCTCTTGTTCTTGCTGCGCATTTATCGGAAAATCCCTTCCTTTCTCTCTCCAACATCAGCTCGATGTAAACCACCGAACCTTTTCCCAGTAACCGTTCCGCTCTTTCTCGTCGCCTGCCAACCACTGACTTCGTCGCTCAACTAACATGTCCCTATATCGACCGCTATAAATCCTTGACGGCTAGCTCTTAGTCTCCAAGTCTCCGATCCTCCACCGGGTATTCGGTGTTCCGTTCCATCAAGTATTCCATCTTTTCCAAGCGTCCCCTTGACCTCGCCGTCACATTCATCATCCTTGCTTCATTTCTCGCTCATCAATCCCACGAGCTCCACCTTATCATTCACGAGTACCTCCGCTTTTGTTTTACCCTCGCCCTTGCGACCATTGTCCAGATCCGCCACCGTCATCATCGATAAGCCAATTTTGCTTCACGACTACCTTGATGCCACGACTCGTAGCGACCGTCATCCCTGACAGTGCAACAGTTCCAACATGGTTCTTCACGGTCAGCAGGAGCTGTGGATGGCAAGTCCAGACATGGAACGGTATGACGAGAGGCTCATTAGCAAGGTCGACGACGATGAGCTACCAGTTTTCACTGTGGGGATCGGTGGATTTGTAGGCGCTCCTTTCTACCTTCGAGCAGGCAAGCAGGGATTCCCAGACGGCGTGACCGTCGTCACACAGAGCGAAAAGGGTAGACAAACTGAAACTCGCTTTGATGCAGAGCCAGATTTGGTCTTTAAGCATCGTCATCTCTATAACAATATCCGGCCAAGAGACCCCTTCTGGACCTTCGAGCGCGAGGACTGGAGCTTCGGCTCGATCAAGGTGCTCATTCTACAGGTTCTCCCTCGCACCATCGACCGAGGTTTCGACGGCAAAGGCTTCATCGTCGTCGTGGAGCTAGCTTGTATCAAACCTGAGCTCATGCAAGCCTTGTCTGCCGACCGACGTTTGCTCGAGCGTCTCAACAGTCTCTCCCTGACGGAAGCTCCCTCGACTCCGTCAACCAGCATCGAAGCGCCACGCTCGAGCTCTACAACCCCGGCTGTTGCCGACTCTTTCGACCCTCTCGATGTCGCCCGACGCGCACGTGAATTCCGCCGTGACCAGATTCAGGCACGAGCTTCACCCGGTACCACTGCAACTGCGACTCAACCTTCGAACCGCGGTGCCAAACATGGCTTCTCAGCCGACCATCTCGGGGATGAGCCCATGCCTTTTGCCAGAGATGATCATGCCGGCCCCAGAGAGGTGCTGCCACAGGCGATCCGAGTCATTGATTCTGATGAAGAACCCAAGACAGCCAGACAGCCGTGCCAAGTGCCACAGCGTCGCCAGAGGGTGGAGCTTAATGAGGACATGGATGAAGATGACCAGGTCGTTACCGGAAACGTCGATGCGGTTGTCGAAGATGACAAAGTTGATAGCGACGACGACGACGACGATGATGATGATCTGCCTCTGACACAGCTAATCAAGCAGTCAGCCCCAGCAAAGGGGACGGAGAAAGAAGAGCAAGCACCACGTCAGACCGCTGTCAGCCGTCGACGCTCCCTCAGCGACACGAGGGACAAGACACGTGCTGCAGCCAGCCGTCGCCCGGATGATCAAGACGACGAACCATTCGATGATGCCGATTACACTGCCAACGTCGCGAGCATCGAGGAGCCCCCACGAAGGTCTCGCCGCTTGCTGGCCAAGCAGCGCAAACTCGAATTGGTCAAGCCTACCTTCGACAAAGAGAAGTTGGAGCTCGTCCGCTTGATTTGGCACCGTCCTCTGGGCGAGTTATTGGCGGAAGAAGAAGCGGCAGAGATCATGGTCGCCGACAACCCAAAGGAAGTCGCGCGGCTTGCACAAGAGAACGCGGACATTCGGGAGCAGGAAAAGCGGGAGAGAGAACAGGATGATAAGCACAGAGAGGAGCACGAGGCAGATCCTGCCGAGTACATCCCTGTGGAAGATGTACCTTGGTACATTAAGTTGATCGCAGGGGGAGATTTGGAGGAACCTGTAAGGCGGACTCAGCTGAACGAAGATTTTACGGACGGCGATGACGGAGACGAATCGGTCGAGACACAGCCGACCAAGAAGAAAGGTAAGGATGGAAGCTTTGCTTCCATCACCTTTGCCGAAGAGGATCTTCAGCGACGCTGGCAGAGCCTTGTACGCTTCAAGATGGAGAGAACAGCCTATTATCATCAAGTGAAAATGGATGCGGCTAAACACTCAAGTCAGCATGCCAGGCAGGCGCTTAAAATTGCGCTCCAGCTCTACGACAGATGGTGTGAGGCAGGCTTCTCAAGACAGACGCAGCTGTATACTTTAGGTCCCCATTAGCGCAAAAGCCATGTTCAATGTCAAAGGTTCTTCGTTCCGAGATGGGGACACCAGGCTGTGCGAGAGATGCGATCGAATTCAATGAGACAAATACAATGGACACAGTAGAGTACAGGTACAAGCGGAGCGCTGAGAGAATCAGGGCTGACGACGAGAAGGAGAAGAGGTCATCTTGGACCATACCCGGAACTCTTGACGTTGGCATACTGACCGCCAAGACCGGCGCTTCCAGAGACGGCTCGTGTTGGGATGGCGGACGGTCGCGCAGTACCACGAGCAGAGGTGGACACTGATCGACCGCGAGCTGAAGAGGCAGCGGCGCCTTCTCTCGAGACAAGTCCGGTCGAAGTTCGTTCGGATGGCGCTGACGAGTCGGTTGTGGAGGTGGCAGTGCGGGAGCCGGCAACACGGCCGCGAGTTGCAGATGTGGCAGAACCTCTTGCTGTGGCACCTCGCGTGGCTGCTCTGGTGGTGCCGGACACGGCTCGTCCGCGCCCTCGTCCGCCGACACTGTTCGCTCGACGTGACTCGTCTAATTGTCGACGTTCTTCCTCCTGGGCTTGCAAGGCAGCAGCTTCTTCTGCGGCACGCTGAGCCTCTTGCTCCCTAGCTTGTGCCTCAGCGTGCAGGCGTTGTGTTTCACGTTGGGCAAGGGCAACAGAAAGAGCATGAGCGGTATCGTCGTCGGTGGTGCCTTTCCAATCCTGATCCTGAAGCAGTTGCTGAGTCTTTTCCGTCTGTCGTAGCAAGCCGATGTAGATGTTGAGAAGGTCGTCGGTCTCGTGCACTCGTTTGGCAAAAGCGTTGATCTGACCAGCGCTGCCTCGGAGCATCTTCTCGAAAGCTTCAAAGACGTCATTCATGCGACGAAGTTCGGCAAGTTGACGTGCTGCCTGTTGCTGTGACTCTTTGCTCTCGGATGGTGTTGGGCCGCCAGTTGAGGGTCGTGCTGAGGCGCGCTTGCCGAGAAGAGCCTCACGGATGTACTCGTCGTCTGCATCAATGGCGGAAGAGTCGAGCGCAGAGGAAGAAGAGGCGAGAATGGAGGCGTCTGGTAGTCGGCCGATGGTCACATCTTCGTCGTCATCTTCTAGTTCTGTCTGCTGCTGTGCTTTCTTGGGCATCAAGTTGGTAGGCACGCCTGGTTTTGCGAAGAGTGAGAAGCGAGGTCTGCCGGCACCAGCTGGCTTCGAAGATACCGGCGCCCTGCCAGATACCGGAGGTTTGTTTTCGTCATTGACATCGAGACCGGCTAGGAGACGCATGCTGGACATGGCTTTGACAGAATTGTTGGCATCGAGGACTGCGGCGGATCCCCACGACGGACGAGACTTGATAGGCTTCTTAACGCGCGAGACAGGATCTGCTGCAGAGTTGGTCGATGCTGTTACACGGAGAGGGCCATGAAGAGGCGAGTCAGAGATGTTGAGATCTTGCATAGATCCCTGAACGAGTGCGGGCGACAGGTTCTCGTCGAGCAGCCAGGAAGAGTCGGCTGCGTCTGCGCCGCTAGGTTTGGGTGTGGTGGGCAGTGTCGGCATGATGGGTGGTGAACAAAGATGATCGATCCAACAAGGTCGATGGGTCGATTCGTACACAGGAGGCCGTCGAAATGTGAAAACGGTGTTGGGGGGTTGGTGGAGCTGAAGATAGTGTCGAATCTGGTGTTGGTCTGGTGGAACGAGTGCTTCATCAAGCTGATCGCAGCTGGAAAAGTGTTTGTGTTACACTCCAATTTGAGTGTTGGTCTGTTGCTCAAACAAAGCTCGCGCGTTTCGCAAACACACAATCAAAGCACACGCGCGCGCGTTTCACCAGGCAAAAGAGCAGAGCTGTTCGTCTCAGTATTTTGCGCAGAGACGCGTCTCGAGCCGATTTCGTGCGAGACAGTAAAAGAAGCTGTGGAGACAGAAGGCCTAACAGAGGTGGAGGCTGCCACTACACTACGCTTTGACCAAATGTGAAAGTGCCAACCTCGAAGCTATCTTCTTGACACCATCGTGCTTCAGTTTCTAGGTGCTCAACCCGATCGGACAGAATGGCATCAACACTGTCGCCACCATGATCGATCTCGTTCTTCTGTTGGCCATCAAGCTGGCTCTCTACCTCTCAGCTCGAGCCGCCCTCCCCTTCCTGTTCGGCCAAGCACGACACGCCTCGTTGGACATCGGTACCAAGTCCACTTCATCTCTGCCCACTCCGGTAACAGCTTCTAATCTCGCAAATCATGGCACATACCACTCCGACTCGATACATGACGACGACGATGACCCGACGGACCGCTCCCCTTTCCTAGCGACGAAGAAGGGGTCTATCCTTCCGACATGGACACAGTTCAGAGTTTCGATCTTTGCTCCAGTGCGCATTCGAAACTCGCAAGGCAGTCTCGACCTTGCTAGCGTAGCAGCACTGCTTTTTTCTCTTGCCTTTGAGGAATCTGCAACCCTTTTCGTTGCCGTTTTGCTCGAGACTGCCGGATTCGCTGCTGGCAATGGTACCACACTTCGAAAGATGTGGCGCTTCTCACTCGCTGCCGTTCTTGCACTCGCCATTGTGTGCATACCGCTGGCTGTTTGTCTCCTTTTCACTTACCGCAGCAACACTTCTACTCCGCTCCCTCGTCGAGTCGCCTATCTGCTGGTCCCATTCATTCCATGGCTTGTCCTCTTCTTCAAGGTCCCTCTGCCAGCTGCTTTGCTCGACAGGCGTAGCGGTGCAGGCATCTTTGATGGTCTCATGGCAAGGACAGCCGTTATTGGTGTCACTTTCATCGCAATCCTTTCCGGCTCAGCCGCACTGCAAGCTGCTTGGGAGACGTTCGAACACTTCAAAGGGAAACAACAGCGCCCACCCTCGGCAAGCGATATCCACCTGGCTCACGAGTCATTCCAAAGAACATGTTCCGATCTAGCAGCGAGGAAAGCTGATCTCAATCGTCTCGAAACCGAGACACCTGACCGAAACGGAGCAGGCGGTTGGAGCGTCTCCAGCCTCTGGGGAGGCGATAGCCGCTCGAGAGAGATCAAGTCGCTCAAGTCCGAGATCTTTGGCCTGTCATCTATTGCCGCTGCAATGCGTGACGACCTGGATCGCATGACTTCACTGCAGCACAAAGAACAACTCAACTCGACAATTGTAGGCAAGCTTTGGATCCTAATCGGCTGGGTATGGGCAGCCTACTGCGCCTTTCGCATTGCCTTGTCCATGCTCAACCTCCTCATCCTCGGATATCGAGACACGGCCCCACCCGACTTCATCTCGCTTTCGGTAGCTTACATCATCCGCATCTTTGATGTCAACCTCGATGTGGCCGCTTGGACCAAGCAAGTCTCTCTGCTCTTTGTCGGTGTGCTCATCTGGGGTAGGATCGGCAATGTGCTCAGCTATCTCGGCTCAGCTTTCCGAGCAGCTGGCACCGGCGTGTCGAGTTCCTTCCTCGTTCTCTTCCTCGCCGAGATCATGACCATCTATCTTCTCGCCACGCTTATCCAGCTACGGTCTTCGCTTCCAGCATCCGTCTCAACACCGACCGCGCGAGATCTCGTTGATGAAAAGACCCCTCCCTTGCTGGCCACACTGCCCAGTTTCCAGGTCGTCTTTGGCAGTCTTTTCGACTCTGCCTTCTTACTAGCAGCCGCCGTCACCGCTGTCTGGAAATATCTCATGTACATGCAGCGAAGCTCCTCTGGTGATGGCGGTGTTCTTTTCGGTGGCGGAAGCCACCGAAGCCTCATCACTTGTACATTATTGCATTCATAGCAAACGGACACTTTCATAGAGATGAACGAGCGTACGTCTTCTGTTACAGGCTCACTAGCCTCACTGAGCCACATGCTCATGTCGGAGCATTCTGGATCGATGTGTAAGTTGACTGTATAATTTCACTTTGATAAGGTATTGTGATGTTGCTCTGGGTATCAAGAATGTGTCAAAGGATATTAAAAAAGTGAAGTGATCTTGAAAGGGTCCAGTCCGCGTGAACGAGGTCGGTGTACAAGGCAGAACCACTGTCGACCTCAGGCTCGAGACTTGCAGACCTTGATCAAGTCGTATGTTTCGCAACTTGCCGTGGCAGCTCTACTTGTCAGCATCCGTGCCGGTTGAGGGAAGAGTGACGTTTTCTGCCAGCGGACTGCGATGGCTTTCGCTAGCGGCTGGACTGGCGACTTGCGAGTTTGCATCCTGCCCGTGAGCAGCAGGCTGAGAGCCAGGCGACGTGGAGCCTAGCAAGCTGATCCTGCGGAATGCGCGCTTCCAACCTTGATCCTGGCTAGTTTGAGATGATGTCGGTGAACGAAAAGCTTGTGGGTCCTCGTCGCCGGTGGTCTCGTGTGGCAATGGTGGTAGAGTGCCGCCATAGCCAGCCAAAGGCGAATCGATTCGATCCGTTTCGCCATTGAGCAGAGCGCTTCCAGTTGGCGGGGCTGGTAGAGAGTAGCTTTCGTCACCAGCGATCGAGTTTTCCATGATGGAACTGTCTGCAAGACTGTTGGTACCGCTGGTGGCGCGGCTATTGGAGGTGCTGCTCTGCGAAGAGGATGGGAATGGATAGCCCGAGCTGCCGTCTGCAGCGAGATCGAGAGTCTGTTGGTGTCGTTCTGCTCGCAGCTGTCTAGCCTTTGAGGCAATGCCTTGACTGCCACTCAGCTTGGTCAGGCTCGAACCACCACCTGCTGAAAGCTGAAGGGCACGACTTCGCTCCTCATCGCGTTTGCCGCTTTCGGTAGCAGGAGTCGAAGAGGTGGTACGCTCAAAATCAGTGTCCAGAGACCGAACTGGTGTGTTGGATGCTTGCGATTGCGAGTCGGACCTGGTGGGGCTTATAACGGAATTGTTTGTGCTTGCACCGCCAACAACGCGAGAGAAGAAGGCGGCAAAGCCTCCAGCGCCGGGAGCGGCCGAGACGCTCTGAGGACGTTGCTTTCTCGGACTGTTTGGACTCTGAACGAGCTGGTGTTTGGGTGGCTGGATTCCACGCATCAACAGCTCTTGGCGAATGCGTCCACGTTCGAGAATGTCGTTTTCATCCTCGATCTCTTCGCTAGTACGCAATTTTCTTGCTGAACCCTCGCGAGGCGGGATGAGCAGACTGTCTGACTGCAACGTCAAAGGACGCAGATTGGAGTTCTGCTCAGGTGTGGTTCTCGCGTTACTACCGCCTCCAAGGAAGGGCAAGTTGCGCCAATCGATTGAAGAGGCTCGTTTGCTTTTAGGCGGAAGGGCAGCACGAGCTCCGCTGGAAGCCGTGCTGTTCTGGTTGGAGCCCGATCCAAAGCTAAAAAGGCTACTTGTTTGGCTGGAGCCGCTGGCGTTCGAGGTGTTGCTGGCATTCGAAACCGTGCGCGGGCCAGCCTTTTTGTCGCTGCCGGCTTCGTTTGCCTGGTTCGAGATGTGAGTAAGTCTGGCTCGCGAGGCTTTGTGACGCGGTCCCCGAATGGTACCACGGCTCTCCACGGCGAGGATATTCTCGTAACCTTCACGGGCGATGATGCGATCAATGATCTTGGAGATGTAAAGGGTGAGAGCTTGGTTTGCTTCACGGAGCTCGCGGACCTCTTTCTGGAGCTCTTCAACACTGTCAGAGACGACTCCTAGGCGCTGACTTGAACGCTTCTCACGGCTCGAATTGTCAGCCGGACTGGTGAGCACGCCTGTGGTAGTGCCTTCGAGCTCGGAAGCAAGGTCGGTGGTCGCCTGCTGTGCAGCGTTGGAGCTGGCACGCCTTCCCCGTGAGCTCTTGACTTGTTGGGGGGGAGCCTTTGGCGTGTCGGGTACGTCGTCGACATCGTCTTCGTCTTCCTCGGGGATGGTTCCAGAAGAAATAGATGTGCCACGAGTCTCATCCTGGTCGTCTTCGTCTTCATCATCGAGGTCTTGCGTGTCGGTTCCAGTGCTGTAGTCGTCGTCATAAGGATCATCGAGACCGTCCTGAGCGTGAAGACGGCCTCGGGATGCACGCCGAATGCCACGGAGCATAGCGCTCTCGTTGAGGAGAGCGCCGCTGAAGGTCTTTTCCTGAAGAATGTCCATGAAAGTTTCGTTCTGATCGCGAAGGGTGACGTTCTCTGCACGGACATCTTTGAGTTCGGTCTGGAGAGTGACCATGGTCTCGGAAAGCGAAGAGTGAGACTTTTGAAGGGTGGAGAGCTCCTCGATGAGAGCAGCCATATCCCGCTCTTCGGCAAAGGTTGATGGCTTGGAGGCATCCTTGCGATCGCGACGTGGCTGGTCGTATTCATCAAGGTTCGACGCTTCTTGGTCATCATTGTGAGATGAAGGCGTCTGCGAATCCAGGGAAGCGTTTGTTGCATCGGTGGTGTGCGCGCTTGGTGTGTCGAGAGATGACTGGGCGTCCTGAGTATCTACACCACTGGCCTTGATGGAAGCAAGACGGTTGGTGAGCCGCTCGTGTTCGCGAAGCAGTTCGTTGTGACCCGAAAGAAGCTTTTCGTAAGAAGAGGCCTGGGTGGCTTTCTGTGACTTGAGAAGAGCTTCAGTGTCCTGATAGTATTGACGCTCCTTATCCATAGTAGCCATCTGATCGAGATAGCGCTTCTCGGCATCATTGCGACTTCTTTCGGTTTCGGAAAGCTGCTTTCGAAGGCGTTCGATGACCTGCATTGTCGAGTAAACTTCGCCTTCCATACGTTCTTGCTCGGACATGAGCTCATCGATTCGCTCTTCTCGTTGCTTGACGATCGAGTGGAGAGTGTGGACCTGAGCCTCGGCTTCTCCGACCTGCTGGGTGAGGGAAGCATTAGTGTCATGAAGTGTCTCGGTTTCAAGCACTTGTTCGTCGAGTTGAGCTTCGATTTCGTCCATTTGAACTTTGGCTCGACCCAACGCCACAACAAGGTCATCTCGATCAAGACCTTGAAGCGCCTCTTCAATCTCTTCCTTCGGAATGTCCGACACCATTGCATTGGATCGGCTGCTCCGAATTGAGCTACCAGAAACTGCCCGTTGGACTGTCATTCTAACAGGCGATGCTGTGCCTCTTGCTTCAAGATCGGCGCGCTCTTCGTCATGACTTTTCGCTGTGGCTTGAGAATCGTGGGAAAGTTCGAGCTCGTCATTGTCATCCGGACCAGCACCAATACTTTCTTTATTAGTGTCTGAAGTTTCCGTTGCGAGATTCGGTAATTTGGCGAGTGAGTTGACTGTTTTGTTGCTGCGTTTCTTGGGCGGAAGAGGGCGAGAAGCCCCTAATTTGGATGAGAGATTCTGATGCGATTCGGTCTCGGGCAAGAGCTGTCGTGGCTCATTGTCCGTCATGCTGCACCGTACAGACCACGTACTGCTTCTTGAACAATCAGCACAATAGCTTTGTCGGATATGTTGGAAGAGAATGATGATGAGCTAAGTGAGTGAATGAACGAAAGTTGACATCTGTACACAACTGTCACGCGCCTCAAAAAGTGTTGCTCTCCAGATCTGTAGCTTGGCTGCATGCGTGTGAAATTAGGACTCGCACACGCCAACCGCTGAGACAAAAAAGGCTGAGCGCAGTTTCAATTGACGATGATTGTTCTTCATTCGATGGTCACTAACTTGGTCAAAACCTTAGCTTGAACAGCTGTGCAAGCCTTGCGGACAAACATGGCGTCGCCTTCGGACTTGCCGAGTGCACTCACAGGCTCACTGCAGCTCTACCAGAAGAAGCCTATTGCATTGCCTTACTTTGACACGGACGCCAATCTAGCACATTCGCTAGTCTTTGTGCCAGGGCTTACCGACACCATCGGAACCATTCCGTACCTGCCAAAGTTGGCCGCTTCGATCCGTCAACATGGCTTCTCATTGGTACAGCCGCAGCTGACATGTAACCTGGGCGGTTACGGACAGTGCACACTCGAAGGAGATGCGCAGGAGATCGCTGCCTGCGTATCGCATCTTCGGAACTTGCCTTCCAAGCGCGATGGCAAAGTGGTGCTTATGGGCCACTCAACCGGGTGTCAAGACTTGATCGCCTATATACTCTCATCCACTCGTGCCGTCAGTGCAGACACAAGGATTGACGGAGCCATTTTGCAAGCACCTGTCTCGGATCGAGAAGCTTACGAGCAAGATCGCAGCGCAGCTTCGGCCCAGATCCGAGATGAGATGGACCGTGAGCTTCAACATGCTACAGAACTCGTTCAGTCTGGTCAGGGAGCCACGCTCATGCCGCGCAAGGACGTCGCATCCAACTCGATGTCAACGGACCCATCGGATCCGGCATCTAGTGTGAGCGCAAATCAGAGCTCTCACCAAGACAACACGAGCTCAGGCAATGCGTCTGCTGTGCTCTCATCCGCCATGACTGCCTATCGCACCTGGTCACTCCGTGCGAAAGGTGGCCACGACGACTTCTTCAGCTCCGACCTTCAAGACGCGCTTATCACTGCAAGCGATCCTGGCGCCAGAACCATGGGAAGGGCCATTCACAATCTGAAAGCCGGTGTTGCTTCTCATACCACTCAAAACGCACGCATCTTGGCCCTCATCGGTGAAAAGGAGTGAGTATGACCCCGATGGCCTTGACTAGCTTCAAACCACACTGACGCCGTTCCCTTCATCCTTTCTGTTGAAACACCCACGGCGATTGCAGCGAATATGTGCCGGATGGAATAGCAGACGTTCTTTTCAGTCGCTGGAATACGCTTCTCAGCGAGACAAATGGCTTCCATGCCACGATTCTCAAGGACGCGAACCACCAAGCGGCCAGCTCGACAGCAACGGACAACTTGATTCATGCAGTTGACCAATTCCTCATGGATCTCAAATGATTTCATCTCGAGCACAGTCTCGAGAAGGTAGAGAAAATGCATTATAAAATTCAAGAGACAACGGAAAAAGCATGGTTCGGGAGGCGAGACGAGAGATGAGAAAGTGAAATGATACAATCAGAGATGAGCGGGCTTCTGGCCAACAACGCCGTAGTCGTTGACGGGGAAAGCAGGCGCACCCTCCTTGATAGGGGTGTCCTCAGGAAGGCCCTTGCCAGCCTCGCTCCTGCCCTGCTGACCCTTGATGCGGACCACCTCCTCGACAAAGTCCTCAAAGATGCCGTTCGTGTCCTCGGGTCCACCGGCGTGCTCGGGGTGGAATTGCACTCCCCAAACCATGGCGCGCTGCTCGCTCAGCTGAGTGCGAATGATGCCTTCCACCGACGAGTCGTTGGCGTTGACGAACCAAGGCTGCCATCCCTCGGGCCACTTGCTCTCATCAGGGGTCAATGCGTAACCGTGATTCTGCGAGGTGATGTAGACACGGCCACGCTTGACAAAGTTGCCGGCAGACTTGAGCGCAACAACGGGCTGGTTGTGGCCACGGTTACCGAACTTCATACGGTAAGCCTCGACACCAGCAGCGATGCCGATGACCTGGTTACCCATGCAGATACCAAAGATGGGTCGGTCCCACTCGGAAATGGCAGCACGAGCCATGTCGAGAGCTGGCTCGATCGAGTAAGGCGAACCGGGTCCGTTGGAGAGGAAGAGACCGTCGAAGCCGTCTCGCACCTTGTTGAAGTCGTAGTTCCAGGGAAGAACGGTGACCGAGGCGCCGCGACGAAGAAGCGATCGAAGAATGTTGGCCTTGCAGCCAAAGTCCATCAAGGCAACGTGGCAGCGGGCAGCCTTGGCGCCGCCGACGGGGTGGAGGACGTAGGGCTCCTTGGTCGAGACCTTGGCGATGAGGTTCTCAGCCATGGGATCAATGTAGTCGCTCGTAGCGGGGGCCTTGTCGTGGCCGTCACCGACAAGGATGGCACCAAGAGTGGAACCCTGGTCTCGGAGAAGCGAGGTGATGGCACGAGTGTCGACGCCAAAGAGACCGGGGACGTTGTGGCGGGCGCACCAGGTAGCGAGCGACTCCTTGGCGAGGTAGTGAGAGAAGCGCTCGGCGAGGTTCGAGACGATCACACCGGCGGCCTGAACCTTGTTGGACTCGAGGAAAGCACCGACATCAACATCGGCCGGGTGCTCGGTGGGAGACTGGCCACATCCGTTGTCGGGAACACCATAGTTACCCATGAGAGGCTGGGTAAAGGTGAGGATCTGACCCTGATAAGAAGGGTCGGTGAGTGACTCGGTGTACGAGGTGATCGAAGTGGTGAAGACGGTTTCACCAAAGACGCTGCGAGGAGCACCGAAGGAGCGACCGGTGAATGAGTGACCGGACTTGAGGTGAAGCGTAGCAGGCTTGGACGCAGGAGCCTCGGTGTAGGTGATGGGACCGGGAGCATGCGTGGCAAGCGAGCGAAGTGCGCTTTGTCGGAGGGTGTGACCCAAGGAGGGGCCAGCGGCGGCACGCTGAAGCATCGAGTTGCGAATAGGAGCCAACATTCTGACGACAGCTAGGATTTCTAGGTGTTTGTGGTAGGGGGAAACTTCAAGAAAAGGCGTTCGATACGATGTCCAAGTGGCTCTCAAGCGTTATGAGAGGACTTGTAAACGGAATCACTAATGTAGTCGTCCCTGGTCTGCTGAACGAACATGCGCTATACAGCCCTTTGAGTTCGGGCGGTGGAACTTGCTTTAGTGGCGCTGAAAGCTATACGTGGTGTTCCTTGAGGAAGTTACAGTGAGCAGAGGTTGAGTCGAGTGTAGCAGCGGCGATTGTAGCGGCTTGAGTTGCTGGTCGAAATGTAGATGGATGAAGGTAAGGCAGGGAGAAGGTGAAACGAGCGCGTTCAAGATAAGGAATCGGCTCAAGTTTAATTTGGCGCTGCAAAGTCGAGTCAACTCTTCTCTTTCGAGTCGATTGACGAATGAGAGATTTTCTTCTTGTTTCGCTCTTTGACACTTTTTGACTTGTATTCCGATTCGAGGGCACGGACGCAGCAGCGATGATAGAAAATTTCTCGTCGAATCAGATTTCGCATTTCCACGTTTCTTTGGTCAGACGACCCAGACAATCAGCGATACGAATGAAAGCATCGGGAGATGCAAAATCACAACCTAACAATGGATTGCAAAAGTCAGGTCACGGCAGCTCTTAACCAACTGTGTCCGTGCGAAATGGTGGGAAAGGGTCTTCAACACCATCCTCGATCCTATCAAAACCCTCGCTTTGAACACGAATCGGATTGCATTGTCTTGCAGTCAAGATGGCGGTCACGTCATCGGCGACTGCGGCACCGTATACCATCGACGGGGTAGGCCCGAGTCGACCGCCAATCGACTTTTCAGCAGCGCTATCCATATGGAAGGACATCAACCTCACCGATCTTCAGCAACAACTCAACAGCACCGCTCCAGAGCTCCTCGAAGCTCAAAAAGCAGCCGTTTCCAATCGCAAGAAGCTTGCGGATCAGACGAGAGAGTTCAAAAAGCAGCCGGATACCAACAAGCTTGAGAGCTTCAAACCTTTGCTCAAAGCCTATCAGGCCGAGATCGACACCCTCACCAAACGATCCAAGGCTGCTGAGAATGCATTTCTCAACGTTCACTCTGCTTTAACCACAGCACCAGATCCGTATCCGTTCCTCGAAGTGACTCTCGATCAGGCTGCCTCTCTCAATGATCTGGAAAGCTTCAAGGAGGAGAATGCAAAGCTCAAAAGGAAACTCGCTTTGCAGACTGCTGAGGCCGACGCCAACAAAGCGCGAGAAGCTGAAAACACACGCTTGCACGAACGCATGCTCTCCCTCGAAAAAGACTTTGAAGCTAAGCTACAGCAACACTCCTCGGCTCTTGAACTTGAACTCTCCGCAAAGTGGGACGAGAGGATACGCAACCTCAAAGAAAGGGAAGCCGATCTTACAAAGTCGCTCAACTTGGCACAGGAGCAGCTCAAGGATCTCAAGTCAAGAGACGAGACAGCTACAGCCAAGCTGCTCGAGAAGGGTCACGACGACGAGCAACAAGACGGCAAGAGCAACTTTGCCGAAGTGGAGCTGCTTTCCCGCGACTTGGAGCGTGCCCATGCACGTATCGAGAGCGTCGAGAGACGAAACGAGCAGCTTCGTTCCGAAATCGAGAGCGTCAAAAGCGGTCGTCAGGAGAGCGATCAACTGCAGAAGCTTCAGCTCGAAGCTCAGGAGAAGGACCGCAAGCTCGCACAAGTTCAAACGCTTCTCGAATCCGCACGCCAGCAATCGACATCCCTGACCGAGCAAGTCGCCATCTCACAAGACGAAAAGGTCAAGCTGCAATCTGAGAAAGACGCAGAGATTGAATCGCTGCGAGCCAAGCTTCACCAACGCAGTGATTATGCCGATATCAAGCGCGAGCTGGAGATCGTCAAGGCCGTCCATTTTAACGCTGATGACGACGATGAAGATGAAACATCTATCACAACTTCTGACTCTGCAAATGGCGATACATCATCAACGAAAAAGTCGGCAGATGCAAAGAGTCTCGAAGCATTGCTGCTCGAAAAGAACAAGCGTCTCGAGGATCAACTTGCCACATTACGCGTCTCGAATGGCGAACTCTCGACCTCTTTTGACAGAGCGTCTGCAGAGCTTGCGTCTTTGAAGCGGGAGCGTGCACAGCTCAAGTCGCTCAATGAGAGACTCGAGAGCGACCTTGCCTCTGTCGGTCGCGAAGGGCGTTCCACCACGAAGACGCCCGCCGCTATGAGTGCCGAGCAGGTGATGAGAGAGATGGAGTCGCTTGAGGCTGAAGCTACTCAAACAAGCCAAAGCGCAAGAGCGCGGAATAGCAACACGAGCATGCAAAAGGATGGAATCAACGGAGTCCATCCGGCTAGATCGGTGCCGACGCCGGCATCACCAAAACCTTCCACATCTTCGCCTGCTGCTGCTGTCGCTGCGGAGAGCAGTATCTTACCCATCGTCACGTCACAAAGAGACCGCTTCCGCAGTCGCAACGCTGAGCTCGAAGAAGAGCTACGCAAGCAATTCGAGACCATCAGCGAGCTTCGTACCGAGATCAAGACACTCCAGGCCGACAACTTGGGCTTGTACGAGAAGGTCCGCTATCTGCAGAGCTACGGTCCCGCGGGCGCCCGTCGATCAGGCTCCGGCGCGGATTCGGTCATCCAGATCGGGGTTGGCGCAACGGGACGCACTGACGCGTCGGGAGCCTATCCGCCACCGAGAATGGGCGGCGGCGATGACAAGTACCGCGCAAAGTATGAGGAGGCCATGAACCCCTTCGAAGCCTTCCGTGGCAGGGAGCAGTCCAGGGCGATGGCCCAGCTCAATCCGCTCGAACGCGCTTTGCACATTCTCACCCGCCTCGTCCTCAGCCATCGCCGCATGCGCCTGGTCTTCATCGCTTATGCCATCTTCCTTCACTTCCTCATCTTTGCAATGTTGTTCGAAGTCTCTCACACTTCGTCTGCTCAGACTTGCTCTGTGCCGAAGTAGACTTTGGCCAATTCAATTTCAGCATGCTCAAACGCTTCTTCGCACACACCTCGAACGTAACATACGGAGCTGCGCTCGCGAGTGTCGCGCTCCGTGCCTCTTGACCTTGTGATGACTAGTGTACACTTATGATCGCGATCACGACTTGATAAGACATGATATGATATGACGAGATTCTGATGCGTGTGTGGCTACTGAGGTCCAGACCAGAAGCGAGGCGGTTCGTAGCCCGTCGGTCTAGGGGAAGAAGCTGATAGAATCGATGCTTCTCGTGCCGGATACGATGGCAAGCTCGTCAGTCGGCTTGGTTTGTCAGATCCTGGGGGCATGCCCGCACTGAGGTCCGAAGCGGAAGCGTGGCCCTGACCGAGTGGCGGTGCGGGCGTTGGCATGCCATATGCCGTGCCGCTACGCATGCTGGGCGGCTCCTCTGCTTGTTCTTGACTGTCAGCGTGCAAGTTCGAGTAGCCGAGCCCCATTGTCTGCTGGCTCAAGCCGCCTGCTCCCATCGACGCTGGTGGCTTTGCGAAACCCCTCCTGTCCCTTGGCTGTCCAGACTCCGTAGCAAGCGACGGCAGCGTCACAGTGGAAGAGCCGGAGGAGTAGACTTCGGGCCTCGTCTGATCAGCCTGTATTCGAAGAGGTGGCAAGGCAATCGACCGACCCGTTGACCGCCCTTCACCTTCAAATTGTGCCATTTGGTTACGCATCTGCTGTTGATCGTGCGAGGCCGACGAAGAAGAAGAAAACATCGGCATTTCTGACGTTTGACCCCTCCGCTCGCTAGCATCGCTGTAAAGTTGATGGCTGGCGACACCGGATCCCATTCTGTGTCGATCCTGCGAGTCTGAATCCGCTTTGCCTCCATCTGGCTGCCTCTTCTTATCCATCGCCTTTGCCTTTGCTCTGCGGTTTTGGAACCAGATCTGTACCGCTCGTACCGGCATGTCGAGTTGTGCACTGAACTGCTTTCTCAAAGTTGCGTTGGGCTTGGGAATCTCGCGGAAGGTCGATTCTAGCACGCGAAACTGCGCTTTGGTGGTGCGTCGCCTGTGCTTGATCTCGAATGGATTGAGCGGGTAGAAGCGGGAATCATGCGGAAGTGCAGGCGGCAGGTAGGAGACGTACTGCGAATGAGCTCCTTGGAAAGACTGAGGGTACGCGTCGTAACTCGTACCCGGGCCCGATGTCACTGATGACCCAGATGGCCCGTATACGAAACCAGGCGATGCGAGTGGTCCCGGTACCGAGGGCGGACACGAGAGACTACCGGCGGAAGCATGCTGTTGCGACGACGGATATCCATGCTGCTGCACTGGCATGCTCGACCCTACCGACTGCATGGAGAATGGACGATACGGATGATAGTGTTCTGAGCCTGCAGAACCGTAGCTATGCGTGCTTGCGCTGCTTCCCATGTGCGACGATGATGAGGGAAGAGCCACAACGCCCAAGGGTGAGATCGAGGGCAATGAAGTGGCACTCGATGCATAGCGCTGATGTCCCATTTCGGACAACGCATGATGATGGTGGTAAGGATCCGAAGGTGGGAGTGTTGACGCCATGTTGAGCTCGCTGTCACTGGCGGCACTCTGATCCCAGTAGGAAAGGAGAGAGCCAGAGGACGACGAAGACGAAGGAGCAGGTGGCGCGGTGGTACCAGTAGCTGACGAAGCACCAGGGTGAAAGGCTGGATTTGTGCTAGAAAGCCAGGCGGTTGTCGAGACGGTGTGAGGCACACTGAAGCCCTGACTTGCACCTCGATGGAGTTGCAACGAATGGTGGGCCTGGTGCTGCTGTTGTCCTGAAGGATACGGCTGTGACGGCTGCTGCTGAAGGTGTGTTGGCTGCGCGCGATACTGAGGATGGTCGGAATGCTGGAGCTGCTGCGCGTGTAGCTTACTCTGGTGATGAGCTTGATACATGGACGATAACGGAAGCGCTGTGTCAGGGTGATGCTCGGAAGCAGATGCGGCTTGCTGGGTGTAGAGGCTCTGCGAAGAAGTGCGAGGCTGCTGAGGATGCCGGAATTGCGGCTGCGGAGTCGGATCTGATGTGTTGGTGAGAGGGGCTTCGAAAGCGTGGTCTTTGTCGTGTGTTCTGTCCCAGTTGGCCTCTGATACTGCGTTTCGGTCGACAAAACCCGGGTTCATGATCTAGTCGAGAAGAAGCCTGTCTATATGAGCATGCGTGTGCGTATTCGATGCAATGGCGACGTGTCGGTTCAGAAAAGACGGTGAAAGAACAAAAGAGCGATGAGGACGAGCCGGCGAACGCGAACACAAGAGAGTGACTACAAAGATGCAACGATGAAGAAGAGAAAAGAGGGAAGTGGTGAAAGAAGGAAAGTAGAGAGTCTCCACGGTTCATGGCCTTGGTAAGCTGATGCAAAAGCTGAACTGTCATAGTTTGTCGAATAGGTAGGAAAGCATCCGTGTGGTGGGTCGGTGGTGTTGTAGAAAAGATCAAAGCTGCCAAGCAACAGGGAACAAGATGGTGGTCGAGATCAAGATAGCAAAGACGTTGAAATTTGTCTCTGAGAACTTCAAGATGCGTCAAAGTTGGACAAGGTTCAAACAGGTGCGGCGCCAATGGCGAGGCTGAATCGAGATGACCGGCGAGAGATGTGGCGTTCCTGGAGGCGGACTGGACATGTGCAGGCAGAAATCAGGACTCGGTGGAAGAGGGAGAGAGAGAGCGCAACGAGAAGGGCTGAGGAGCTCCGGTAGTGTTGCAAGGAGATAGGAGACGGAGTCAATGCGGCCGGGCAGTATATTGCTGGGAGCTGAGCATCGGAAACGACAGGGGACCGAGCGGAGACAAGCCAAATGACAAAGATCAAATGGTGTCAGAACTGGATTGTGGACAGATCAGAGTAGAGCAAAGCGTTGCAATCGACTGCCACGAAGAGAGAGAGAGAGGAAGGGAGCAAGAAGATGAGAGAATGAGAAAGAGCGGGAAGGGAATTAAAAAAGGAGGAGGAAAACAAAGCGTTGCTGCAGTTGGAAGACAGATATACAGTAAGCACTACGGGTTGCTCGGGACCAATGCAAAGGGACATAGACACACAAACGAAGACTGCTCATAAGTTACCGACGGCAACTCCGCCACCCTAAGGATTCCTACGGAAAAACGAGGAGAGAGGATTACCAAAAGACCGGATGCAGTCGCTCAGATGCGCTCGTCTGGGCTTCCATCAGAAGGTATGAGTTCGTTTGCAAAGTGCTGGAAGGGGTCTCAATTAAACATTCTTGGCACAGCAGTCGGCAGATAAATTTGAGTTGATAGCATCACAGCAAGCTAAAGGAGAGAGCTGAGCTTGATATTAGGCGGTGTCGGACGATGATACTCTATGCACGAGGGATTAGGAACAGATGGAATCTTGGGAAGAAGGCGCATGATGCTAAAAAAGTAGCGAGGTGCAGCTGTCAGGATGCACGGGCAGAAAAGTTAAGCCACGAGAAACTCGGTTGGAGGAGCCACAAGACCTCGTCTCTTCCCTCGTCTCTCGGGTGGATCGTGAGCATCAGGGAGGGGATTTTGCGATTCCGACCACTCTAATGTTCTGCGGGACGAAACGAGACGGGTGAACCTCGATGCAAATGACAAGACAAGACTGACGCAATGGTGTGGCGGAATCGAGCGGAACGTCAAAAGGCAGAGACAATGGCAGAAACACCAAGAGGATAGAGCAGAAGATGGGGACAGGACAAGCTGCGCGATCTGGCCAGTTCTGCCGGAAGCTTCGATTCAGGCCAAACCTTGTTTCAAGCAAGGAAGCCAGCAAGGCAGTCGAAAGGTATCTCAGACTGCAGAAGAGCAGAGACAGACGTCGACTACTCGCTCTACAGCATTTCAAGGCAACCGAAGGTGCAACGCAGCAGCAGGTCAAGAAGGGACCGAGACAGAAAGGTCTGGCCAAGTAGGTATAGAAGGGGGGAGCGCGGGCGCGTTGACTGCAGGCAGACAGGGAGTCAAGTTCGGAACTCTGAGATGGTTGATTCGGTAGACTTGACAGAGGATGAGCCACTTTGTAACACGAGCGTCGTTGCCAGCGAAGGACAACCACGCTCTCGGGACTAGGAGGTGTGAAGAGTGACGAGGACAGCGCATTGGTTTGCGAAACGTATGCCGAGGGCTTTTCTGTGTTGGCTTTCGGGCCGTTACCCGGCAACGCTTGTCAAACTCCGCCAAATAAATGCCAAATAAATGAAATATGTTGAATAAAAACTTGAGCATGCTGTAGAAAGCGCAAGAAGTGCAAGAACAGAGGAAGAGGGCCGCCGTTGCGCCAGCAAGGAACTCTTTGGTTGACAGAATGGCCTCGACCATAGCTCGATGACAAGTCTGCCTCTTCGTAAAGAAACGCATCGTGTGGTCCCATCCAGCTCTGTAATGAGACGAAGAAGCGATGACCTGAATGTAGCCGACAGACAGTGACGAATGTTGGAACCATCTCATAGAGATTAAAACATGGACGCTGCACAAACTGGGTCGGTATTGATTGCTCATTGAGTGAAGAGGGAGGAAGGTGACGTATGCCACGCTGAGGCTAGGATCTCTAGTTGTGTCTCATGGATAGGAGGTTCTTGTTAGGAGAAGATTGGACAAACTGCCTCGCTCTGAGCAGCCAAATCAACGAACATGCTTTCTGGAGTTTGTCTGTTTCGTATCTGCGTTTGTGAATCTTGGCGGTTCCGTATAGCTCTCCATCGCCAAGTCCGTACGCCAACGTCAACAAACAATCAGCAGCTACAAGCATGTGTAGATCTATATCTGTATAAGCCTTGACACATACAACAACGCCGTGACCATCCTCCCCATTTGCGTTTGTACTGAAACGTCAAGCGAAGAAGACAGTTGTATAGCGACAAGGACATCTAGACAAAGGCGGCAGGGGCGGCAAAAGTAAGGCGAAGGAGAGCAGCAAGGAAGGAAGGAAGGAGAAGTCTGCCATCACGTGGTGGGAGGCAGGAAGTTGGTTTTTGGCTTGCGATCTCTTGTGCTACAGAACGACAGCGTTGCCAACCTTATCATCGCCTTAAAACAACCAAACGGCTGTAGGAAAGGGTCCCGCTGCAGGTAACGATCAGCTGAGCTCCCTGTCTCGCTTCCAGGAAAATTTGCCAACGAGCAAACAGGAAGCCTGCAGAGTATTCGGCCAGCCAATTGAATGAAAAGAGAGAAAAAAAGAAAGGGTTTTAAAATTCCGACATCCTGTGTCTCCGTGTCTCGTTCACTCCGCCGTCGTTGCAGCATGCTCCTGTTCGAAGAGCCGTGTGGCGTGTAAAGCGCCTCCTCCCAAGCCAGACGATGAGACCCTCTCCTTGGTGCTTGTCAAAGCGTGGGAGCTGTGCAACAAGCGAGCAAGTGTTGGAAGCGCCTCCTCCTCTCTCGCGCAACCGCTCGTGCCTGAATGTGACACTTTGATCATCGCTTGCGGTTGTTCTCGCGATTTCCGGGAACCTTAGTAACGCCCACACCACGGCTTCAGTTCACAATGAGTGGTGAGAAGGACTTCTTGGCGTGGGCATCGCATATGGTGCTGCTTCGGTACACGTTCGGAGGTGACTCTTTCTCACGCACACGCTTTTCTTCTTGGTCCAAGGAAAGTTCATCCCCCTTTAGTGACCTCCAACTGTTACTGTCTCGATGGTAAGCCAACTGTGCAAGTTTTCCTTTGGAATTCGGAGCTTTCGGCAATCCATACCCGACAGTCCATATAGTGCTGACCACCGAGCAAGACCCGACGATGCTTTGTCCTACTGCCTCTTTTCCATGCTTCCATTCTTCCGCAACAACTTTGCACTTTTACACCATGAGGACGGACCTGAGTTCAAACCTGAGTTCAAACTTGACCTCATGGCTACCTGGTGACGTCACAGTGCGTCCCTGTCCTGCATCTTTAAGATACGTGCACGAGGTCATATAGCATGCTGTAGTACAGACACAGTACAGATCGCGAGACTTTTGTGCGCGCGTTGTCACGATTGAAGATAGTTGCAAACGTCTTTGCCAGAGCCACGGAGACATTGCATAAAAGCGCTGCGACTTTTGAACCGACTTCCGAGATCTTGGCCTCAAGTTGCCGGTTACTGTACTTAGTCGGGGTTCCTCGGCGGTCTCCGTGTGTGATGCAACGGGCCTTACGAGGCAAGATCGAATACAGTACGCAACGGGGAAAACACGACAAGCTCTCACATGTTCTCTCACGCAACATCTTGAGCTTCTCGCTGGCAATGAAACGCTTCTTGAGTCTCGATTTACGCATCTGAGAACATGCTTCCGACCTGATACAGTACCCGATGCATCCGTACCGCGGCGTCAGGTAGCGGCGGATCAACTTGACAAAGTTGCACAGTTGAACGCCACATGAATGTCAAACTTTGGTCTTTGGCATTGCAGTCTTGCGCCACACATCTATGCTAACATCAACGCACGAAGCAATGTAAAAGTGAGAGCGCGCGGAAGATGCTACGCTACGACTTCTGCGCAACCGGTTCTTCACACGGTTCCGGCACCGGAACGCTAGGATCAATAGGCGGCAGCACCACCCTCCCCACTTTATAGTACTTGTCGTGGTTCGCGTAAAAGTCTCGCCAAGCAACCAGATCCTGTTCGAAGAAAAGTCGGAAGAGTTCAGAGTCAGCCTTTCCATGACAGCAATTGTCTCGGGGACAAGGGAAAGGTGCGGACAGACTCACATTCATCTGCTTGTCGTCAAAGTCTCGCACGTCGTACGTGAGATGGGTCTTGAAACATCCTGTCACGTAGGCGCGACTGGCATCCCTGCCACTGAAGAAAGAATAGTATCCACCCGGGCCGTAGATGTGGCGTCCAGCTGATACATCATAGACGTCGCCTAGAATCGCGATCTAAAAGCAAGGCAAGGCAAGAGCGATGAATTGTGTACATAATGACTTGTCAGCTCGCTCTTCTTCCCTCCTTCTTCCCTGTGCTGTCTGAACTGCTGAAACGTCGAAGACACTTACATATACAGGCTTCTTAGAATCGCGACCGTTGTACATGGCAAGTTCTGGTAGCGAAAAGATCTTCTCCCGATACTGTCAAGCCATCAAATGGGTTGGATACGTCAGCTCTGCGCGCACAACATCTCCATAGCTTTGCGGCCGACGGGATCTACTTACAGGCATATATGTCCTCAACTTCGTATACTTGCCTCGATAACCCCACAATGGATCGCCAGCGATAAAGAATCCTGTCACCATCAACGCTGCGATTGCCATGATCAAGAATCTGAACATTTTGATCATGACCCTGACCGGTCCGCTCAAATCGGTCGTCGGCTCTTCAAAGCTTCTAACCCCACTCTTGCCCTTGCCGCTACCGCTGCTTCCACTGTTAGAGCCTTGTTCTTCTGCCTTCCTTCTTCTCAGCTCCTGCTCTTGTTTCCACTTCCGATGCACCAGGAAAGGCGAATTGGCTTTCTTCTTAGGAACAGATCGTGCAGGATTCGATGGATCGATGTCACGCTCACCTGCTGCTGATGCCTCGGTCGCTGTTGACGAGCTCGTTGCTGCCTCAGTGGCTTCGCGCGTTGGAGTGACGGTACCAGAGCCTGCGGGTGTCTCGCCACGCGGTCGCTCGGATGGGCCGGGGATCGTCTTCCACTCGTTGTTGGGAACGTAGGGGTCCGAAGTGAAGGTGCTGAAGAAGTCCCGGAAGAAGTTGCGCCAAGGAGCCCTGTGAGATGCGAGAAAAGGCAACAAAGGATGCGAGATGAGAAGGTTGAGTCAGTCTCCTCCACGTCGATGAAAGACAGAGGTCAGCATCACCCAATTATCGGCACCAAGAAAACGTACTTAGAAGGCAACGAATGTCCACCGTCGTGAAATTCCACCCTCGAGTTCTTGCAGACATCAACAAGCGTCTGCGAGAACTCCAGGTCGACGATCTGATCAGTCCGTCCAAGTACATGCAGAACAGGGGTCTCGATTGGCGTTTCAAATAGCTTCTGATGCAACGGATCCCTGCTTCTGAATCCAGACACCGCCACAGCAAACTTGAAAGCACCCTGCCCCTTTGGCAACTGCAGACCAGGCAATAGCTCTGGCTTCTCGAACGCACTTGTCAAGATACCTGCGAGACATCCTCCTTGCGAGAATCCCACAATTCCATCGAAAGGTCCTTCTGCCTTGAGAACTTGGTTGATATAGTCGACCGATTTGTCCCAATCAAGATAGTTTCCATCGTCATCAAGCCTCCACCATGCTCGCGGTTGCTCCTCGATTGGCGTCGACTCGTCAATCACTTTGCTCTCTTCGGTGTCGGGAGCATCGAGGTCTCCAGCAAAAGTGATGGGCTGGACAATAAGCGGACCTTTGATGAAGGTGAAGTCGGCAACGTCACGGCATGCTTTGCGGATAGCGCCAGATCGTTTGAAGAACTGGAACTTGTTGCTCGTGTAGCCGTGTGCCATAAGCACTTTGAGCTTGCGGGTCGTACCTGCTGCTGCCGACATCTTGAGCGGTAGAGACTGCGGGCTGATGGTGGTGTGATGAGCAGAAGGTCCAAGTGCAAAAGCAAAGGTGAAACGGTGGTCCGAGCTCACACGTCACGCTTGCCTTCCAAACCGTCGGTTGTCGCTTTCCGACAACCACTCTCAGATACCCACAACAGTCTGCAGCTGCTTTTTCCGGCCGAAAATTCTCGGCCTCTATCATCAGCCCCTCCAACACTCTACCTCTACACACACTCGCACAACACCCAATCAAATGCTACTATCGCACAGCTGCAAGAAGCGAAATGGTGACGATGCAATGATTGACATCCGAGCTAACGACTATGAAACCCATGAAGAAATACTTTCAAGCCCTAAGAGGTGAGCAAATAAGAAGAATTGA
Source organism: Ustilago loliicola (assembly GCA_022963135.1). NCBI lineage: Eukaryota > Fungi > Basidiomycota > Ustilaginomycetes > Ustilaginales > Ustilaginaceae > Ustilago > Ustilago loliicola. Next base: position 288,673 of record JALCUU010000035.1, on the reverse strand, counting down.
AGAAATGACGATGAAAAAGGACAAATCATGCTGCTGAGCAGCGTCGAGCAGCGGCTTCAGGCGTCACTGGACGACATCAACACTGATAGTGAAAGTCGGTCGGGAAGATCACACCATCGTGTCTGACGATCAGAATCGGAACTCGACCTCTCGGCAGGTCCGAATCAAACGCAGGAGGAGCTAAGCAAACAATAGTTTGTCTCGTCCTCACTTCAACATGCGTGCTCTTCCAGTCTCCGAAAAAGACAAAGAGGTTCGGATGGAAGTTCTCGCCCAGAATGGTTACGAGTCCTGGGCTCTGGTCGCCCGGTGGAGCCGGCATGGGCGATCGACCATCGCGACCGGGCGCCACCACATTGGAGATGACCGGGATTGGTGTGATAGGCTGACTGGGAGCAGGCACTGTGATGAGATGCGCAATGTTGCCGTCGGTGATGTTGGTCTGTGGCGCTGAGCCGCCAACGACCTGCGGTGGTACGTAGAACGAGTGTCGTGCGATGTCTGTGCCGACAACCGTCCAGATATCCGAGTCTGCCACCTCGACAGACCACATGGCACCAGGCGCCGCACTGCCTGCAGCCGAAGAGTCAGAAGCCAGTGAGTTGGCATAAGATCCCGTTCGACGGATAATTTCAACCTCTGAAAGGCCCTGATTCTGCATGCCAACCACTGAGAGCGATTGCCCGCGCCTGCGGTTCTTGCTAGCTGCAGCGGCCACGGCACGTTCCTTTTGCACCACCACAGAAGACGAAACCCTGCGAGGCCTCTTCACTTTTCCTCCATCCGAAGACGGCGGCGGCTCCATTGCCGAGACATCGTGCGAAGAGGACGAAGCTGACGGCGACATCATCGATCCACCTCGAGCTGCGTTCAGCGAGTAGCGCGTCTGTGCTGCTGCATAGGCAGCTGCAGCAGTAGGACTTGTTGGCAGATATCCGCCGGAAGGTATATCGCCAGCCTCCATGGCGGCGAGATTCATCGAAGTGACCGGTGTCGTCGGCGTCGAGGGTACACTGAAACTGCTGTTGCCCACCCACTTCCGGGGCTCACTCGGACGATGCATACCGACCGACTCGTTGAGACAGGCCAGGAAAGGTCCACTATGACCAGGCGACATGGGCTCTCCCGACTCGCCTGCAGGTCGCGGTACCGATGCGGACGGGTCTTCAAGCACTTCGAGCGCGATCTTGTGCAGCTGCGAAACGGGATCACCGAATTCTTCGCGAGCCAGAGACTCGGTCGGGCCCGCTGAAGCGCCACCAAGCACAGTGGTGCCTCTCTCAACCTTGCGCACCACCATCACTGGGCTGACTACAGCAGTGTTGAGACACTGAAGCACGATAGGCTGGTTGTAGTGAATCGTCATCTGCGAGCTGGTCAGACCCGTTGTCGGCAATGCGTTCGGCGGCGGAGGCGGGTAGCCCTTGACTGGTGGCTGAAGCGGCTCCGAAGGTGTCGCATCAGCACGCTTCTTGGGATCGACCAAGTAGATGATGAAAGGATCCCAACTCGACATCTTTGCCACAAAGCAGCTCGGTGGCTCTTGGCCCTTCTGATCACGTGGGTTCATGTTCAGGAATGGCTGGTTGTCCGAGCCCTTAAACCAAGACGGAGCGCCCGAGACGCAAAGGTAACGCGTCGAGACGGTCTGCGATCGAAGACGATGGAAGAGTGAAATGACGGAACCGTGATTGACGCAGAGCTCCGTATTGCGTGACGACTGACGCTTCTTGCTAGGCTTGCTAATCACTTTGATCGGTCGACTCGGGAAGGTGCCGAGTAGACGACGATCCATTGGCGAAGATCCTGGTACGGAGATGGCGACAAGCGCCTCTACATGGCGCCTCTTTTCGTCAACATCCGAGATGTAAAGCTGTTTGCCGATGCATCGGCCGGAGATGGCCATCTCTGACGAAGGGTTGCCGACATCGATCAGACGTCCGCTGCTGGACGCCCATTCGAGCGCGCCATCCTGAATGCCTGGCTCACCGCTAATGTTGATCGTGACACGGGGCGGCGACAAAACCGTCGGCGCTTGGTCGAGATCGGTGGGACCAGCAGGGGAGAAGGGTGAAGGTCGCGTAGAAGCCGGGCAGGCATTCCACCAACTGCTGCCGATCAGAATGACAAGAGGCGGTGGGCACAAGAATCGCTTCTCGGCGCCGTAACTCTTCTGCGCCACTTTTGTCGTCATGATTAGCACGTTTCTCTCGCCGAGACCCAGTCGACTCGGTGTGGAGATGTACTGCCGGATGTAGTCTTCGATGAAAGCAGAGCAGTCGCCAAAGTTGCGCTCGCTGACGCCAAGGCCGTGGATCTGGCGCAGCTGGTTCATTTCAGCCATCGAGACCTGCTGATAGAGACTTGGTCGCATGCTGGGCGGATAGGACATCTGGTTGCGGGAGGTTGACGGTGCATCCATTGGCATGCCCTGTACGTCCGAGCGCGATCGCTGCAAAACGGGAGGCGGTTGAGCCGCCACAAAGTGAGTGTGCTGTTGCTGCTGCTGGTGCTCGTGCTGGGAATGTTGTTGATGCGGATGCTGATGGGGATGGGGATGCCGTTGTTGCGGGTATGGATGCTGATGCTGATGCGCGTGCGGAGGGAAGCTGCCATCCAGTCGGAGATCGTTCTGCATGTGCCTCGACATCATTGCACGTCCATCGCTTTGCGAGGTGTCCTCCTCCTCCTCGACAATGGTAGGCGTGCTGTGGCCCTCGCGCGGATGCGCACCTGTTGAAGGAGCTGAGCTGATGGACGCACTGTTGGCCAACGCTGATGAAAGTCGCTGTTCGCTGAAGCCGGCAATCTCAAAGTCCGAGGCGAGATTGTTAGAAGAGTTGAACTGATGTGTCGTCTCGATCGACGGAGAAAAGAAGGGCATTATCCCTGGTGTATGCGAGCCGAAATGCGCTTGCGGCGAGTACTGCGACTGTGCTGGCGATGTAAGTGTCGGGCTGAACTGTGGCATTTGAGGGGTTTGGAAGCCTGGACCGGAGAACGACCCCCGAAAGCCGTGCGACTGCGCCATCTGGGAATGAGCAGGACTCCATGGCTCCATGCCAGGATGCCCGGGATTGCGTGGACTCGATAAATGTGCTGACATGGCCGGACTCTGAACTTGACCAAGATTCTGCACGCTGCGACTCTGCGTCAAACCAGGATGATGTGGTGCAGCCTGATGCGAGGCGAGCTCGCTCTGCATGCTAGAAGTTCTTGTCAATGCCGAGATGGGACGGACTGCAACCCCGCTACCGGAACTCGAACGTGGACGACCCATGAGCGCCTCGCTCGCTGAAGCTGTGCCGGTGCCGGCTGATGAAGTGAAGCTCGCGACTGACTTGAGACCACGACTTACAGGACGACTGCCAGGACGTGAGAAGGCGCCGGAAAGCGTTGAGCTGGGACTGTTTTGGCCACCTCCACCGCCGAGCTGTGACATCATGGGCGAGCTAGGGGAGGCAGAGACGCCCAGATGACTGGACGAAGCTCCCAATCTGTCCGGGATGCCTGGCATTCCAACGAGAGACTCGCCCTGATGAAGCTGTGGGCTGTCGGAAGCATGCTCTGCGTTTCGCTGACTGGGCGCTGGGCTTCTTGATCCTGCACCTTGATTGAGGAAATTGCCTTCTGAGCCGAATGCAGGCATCAGTGCAGAGCTTGAAGGCATGGCTGCGTCCTCTGTTGATGTCTGGTTGGCGGAGTTCGTGTGTTGCTGCACAAGTGCTGCTTGCTCATCGTACATAGAGGGCTGAAGCTGCGGCAAGGGCGCGAAGCGGGTCTGTAAGGGTGTAGCAGCGGTGCCTAGCCCTGCTGAGTTGGGAACAGCTCCCGACATTTCGTGCTGGCTCGCATTGCCATAGTCACTCGATGCGACCGAGGCCATAACTATTTTGAGTGCGGCTGGTCGAGCTGCACGTTGAAGGCCTGTTGAGAAGCTGCCAACGGAGCCGTCCTGCTGGGACCAGCTCTGCTCGGAACCTGTCTGGGGCCGGGATGGATACTGGTGGTTCTGATTTGGAATAAAGTTGTTGGTTTGCGACTCGCTGGCGTCGGAGAAGCCCTGGCCCAAGCTCTGCGGGTATGACTGGGAGGAGGGATCAGAAGCATGTTGGCCAAGGCCGAGGTTGGAGTTATGCAGCGACATGGACGAGCCGTCGAGGAAGAGTGGGGCATCCGATGGGGCTGAAGCGTGCTGGCTGCCGAAGGGGTGGCTCTCATCCATGTTGTTGTGACCTGAGGCTAGCTGATGCGACTGCTGCTTCTGCTGCTGCAGAGAGTAGGTATCTGACGCCGAGCCTGATGGGGGAGCTCCATTAGAGGTTGATATTGAAGAACCATCGTACATGGGCCTTTGGTCGGATGGCGGATGAAAGGCGATATTGGAGGCATCGTAGCCGTTGTGCTGTGACAAGTGCATGTTGGTATTGGGATCAGCGTGAAGGTTAAGCGGGTTCTGAGCAGCTGCCTCTTGGGACCATGTTGGCTGGAACATAATTGTTGCGTTGACGGAGGCGAGGCCGGCGGTCTGCGAGAAGCCTCGCGGGCAGAGTGTCGAGGAGTTCCTGTCTACGTGTCGAGGCGATCGGTGCTGGTTGGCTGTTGGGTTGGCGTTGATGCTGCCTTCTGTACCCGTGTATGACAGAGCAAGTGACGGTAGATCCAAGATGACGGTGTCGGTCTACTTTAGATCTCCTGTATCGATGGCGGATAGTCTACCAAGAGGAGAGGAAGGAAGTGCCGATGTGGCAGGGAGAGAGAAGAGAGGAAGAGATGGAGCGAACCATCTACTTGCACACAGGGCGGTGGCGCGCGAGGTATGTTAGCGAAGCAAGTGTTGGGAACGAATTCCAGTACGTCAGCGGCCGATGTGTGAGGCTTGTCGAATGTTGACTGTTTGACAACGGCAAAGCTTTTGCGTGGGGACCGATGTGGCTCAAAATGAAGCGAGCTGCAGTGGCAGTGGAGAATGGGACAACCGCCTTGAATTGACTTTGTTGGAGCGTGCGAAGAATGAAGTGCGTTGCGAGCCGGAAGTCGGGAGCGAAGACTGGAGAGGGATGGAGAGCACTTGGATGCACCGAGAGAGAGTGCTCCCGGGACGGTCGATGGAATTATATCAAACAAAAGACGAAGGTCGGCGTGCCTGAACGGGTAGATGGCTTCGAAAAGCGATAATGAAGCCACCAACCTTGACCGAGTTTGATGAAGTCGGTCGGCCGCTTAACGGTGTCAAGCGACGAAAAGCCGGTGAGAAAAGAAGAAAGAGATGAGGCGTCCGAGAGCGATTAACCCATGTAACCGGTGGGAGCCAGGGAAAGGACGATGCTCAAACAGCCGACGCCACGGCGATATCTGGGTGAATGGTGAAGGTGATGTGGTCGTCGAGAAGGCGAATCTCTAGTTGACGAGGAAGAGGCAAGAGACAGAGCGGTGCGGAGGCGGAGGCGGTAATGAGCAAGGAAGTGAGCCCAAAAGCGAGGATTGGCAGACTCAGAGTGCAAGTTTAAGCCGAAGTGAATCAAGTCAAGTCGGCTCGCAGGCTGTCAGTCTGTCAATTGTGTGAGAGCGAGGTAATGCTGGAGCCGAAAGCCGCTTGGCTGTCTGTCTCGACTCTTGTCTGTTAGTTTCAGAGAGGTGGACCGTGAGTCGAGTCGAGCAAAGGGTCAGTCTTTCGGGATTCATCTCGGTCACTCTCATTCTGACTGTCTGTCAGCAACGCAGTTCAATTTCAACACGCTGCACATGTGCTTAGACTCGCCTGCCCTGACCCTGAAAACCCCTCACGCAAACTGCCAAACTGCCATTTTGAGACCAGCGCAGATTCTGGAATTCCTTTTCTTCTGAATCCCGGGCCTTTCCAAACGATGCAACAGCATATTGAAACGCTGCATGCAGTGGCTCCAATGGCAGCTTCTCTCTGACGTCACTTTTCTTCCTACGATAGCACATTGATCTTTGAGAGTGCTCGCTGAAAGCAGAGAGGAGAGAAAGAGAGGGCGAGAGTGAGAGTTGGTTCACTTTGGGGTCAAACGACGCTAACGAATCACAGTGGGCGGCAGGGAGAAGCGCGGCGCTGTAGATCCGAACTGTCAAAGTGCCCAAATACTGTATTCTTGGACGTGATGGCGGCTACCGTGGCGCGCGACCCTTTAATTTCGGGCTGGAGCGGTACAGGACAAGTCAAACTCGAGTGTCAGTCCAAAGTGATTGATTGTGATTGATTGATTGATTGTGATTGATTGATTGATTGTGATTGATTGATTGATTGTGATCTGGATGCGATTTGCCGCTTGCTCGCTTGTCTCTCGCATCTCGCGTCGTCGCCCTCTCGAAGCACACTCAACTGATCGACCTGACAAGGATTCGCCTAAGAGGAAATGCCGAAAACTCAATCCAAGCACAAGGGCAGAGCAGAAGTGGGTTGAAAATCACACCTTGTTTTTCACATTTAGGCTGCCGAGACTGTCTGCCTGACTGCCCGCCCGCATCTGCATTGGACCGAACTTTTACCCGACAGCCAACTCAACTCGCTCACAGACAGATCTGCTGCATTCAAACAAAGAGAAACTTTTGAAATGAACGACTCTTTTTGGCATCTTCGGCTGAAACAGACAATGTCAATGTCAAAGCAGAGACAATGGACAGCAGCGACCCTAAATCAAGAAAGCTTGCTTGCTGCCTCTTCTTTCGAATCCCGCGTCATTCTCTTTCGGCAACGTCTGCTGAACGCCAACTCAGGGAGCCGGTCCCATGCAAAGCATAGGTTTCTTCGCAATGCTTGCTCGAGAGAACAGACACGAGGGTTCAGAAGAGCTGTACAAAACTCTGCGACGTTGCCAAGAAGAGTCGAGCATGTGGCATTTTGCAGCCTCAATTTCCTTGTCCATTTCATTTTCATTCGACTTTTTTCGTGATCGGCTCTTCCGATTCTGAACTGCTTCTTGAGAAAGGTGCAAAGACTTGCTAAGAGAACGCCAGCCATCCATGATCAGATCTTTATTGGAAGCAAGATGTACACCTGAGCACCTCGACTGTCTTGACTTGACTTGTGACTGGAAAGCTTGAAAGGAAACGTAGCTTGGCAAAAGAGCCAATTTCTCAATGCAAGTGCGGTACATTCTGCCTCTATTGTCGAGATCAGCACCAGGATTTCAGGCCGAGGGCAAGATCGTACTGTATCTTGTCGAGCCCTGCTACACTTGGTTTGACCATGACCGACACTGAGAGACAAATGTCATGCAATCGGGTGTGCGTCCCGATCCAGACTGTTCGCGTCATGTTGAACCGCGATTTGGTTTGACCGGAAATGAGGCGGAGATGATCTGCCAATCACTCCTGTTCGGAGACCCTCCGGTCCGCGGACTGTCCGGCTGTTTGGACTTTGTTTCCTGATAAGCTATGCTTGCACTTTGAAGACCGACAAGGCAAACGTCAAATCTAAGCTTCAGCATCAAAGTCAGACAAGGGAAAAGGGACCGGTCAGGTGGATGCAGTGCGGCTTAATGTGTTGACCAAATATGCAGTTGCAAGGTTGACCGTCAACGTTGGCTGATTAAGCATCTTTCCGTATCGAAGCATTAACAATCTTCTATCTTGCAATGTGCGAAGAGCGTCTTTCTCTTTCGCTCAAGATATTCGCCGGTCTTGGTGAAACGGTCATGTTTGTTGCTAACGTTATTAGAGATTACCACAGCGGACCATGAGTGTAGAAGGGCGTTGGTGCCGTTGCCCGATAGGGTTGCTCTTTGCGGGCGGCGGAACAGGTCCGTCTATTGCTTGCCTTGCTTGCCTTGCCTTTGCTTTTGCCAATCAAAAACTACTACTGATGAGTACTGTACAGCACGCGTCATTTGGTTTTCCAGATTTCACTATCACAAAATTCGCTTCCCCCCCTGTGTCACTATACATGAATATTCCTACTCATCTCACAATACAACCTTGGCAGATTTTTTGTGAACACCTACTTTGATTGCTTGAGTGCAGAATCCACAAATCAGAACCTTGTTTGACCACCTTTGGCCTTAATTACAGCTTCCATCCTGCTGATCTGAGTGATATACATGCAGTTTTCTCTTGAGCAGTGAGTAGATGATGTGCTAGATGATGCCATTTGATGCAAAATTGAGCGAGATATGCTGATTATAGGAGATGCTGGTGATGAGGAGATACGATGAATTTTCCAAGTCCAAGAAAATCTGCAAAACCAAATGACGCGTGCTGTATGTTGCATCTTTGAACCGCTGCCCCGCTTGGTCCGACCTCACTTGACTCTATTTTGCAGCGCATGAACTCACCCACACTCTTCGGACCGTCTCGCTACGAACCCTGATATGGCCTTTCTTTTGGCTTTGTTACTCGTCCAGTGCCTTTGCCGACCTCATCGGTCCAGGGTTTGCCTTTGCTCCGGTTCCTCTTCCAGCAGCTCATCTGCTGATCCTTTCTGTGTCCCCTCTTCCTCTCCTCAAAGAAAATTCCCGAATTTGACGTGCGCTTTGTCCCTTGACGACGACGCCGCTCGCTCTCGCTCTCGCTCTCCCACTTTTCGCCTTCTCCCCCGCCTTTCGACAATCTGCAGCAAGAGTCAAATCGACAGCATCAGCAGCACCCACACAGCAGCACGTCCCTGTCTTGTGTCTCGTGGCTGCTCAGGAACAAGATCTCCGCCGTTGCCTTTATGTCTTCGCCCTCTCTCTTTCCGCCCCCGCCTTTGCTTTGCTTTGCTTTGCTTTGCTTTGCTGTTCTCCTCTCCTCTTTAGATTGGTCGGATCTCTCCCCACTTCCTCTCCGCCTTGCTTTCCCTCCTCCATCAATCCTTGACCTTCTCAGTCCATCCCCGGTCACTCCTCCTCCATGGCCATCAGTATCGCCCTTTTCTATGGAATGATCGTCATCACTACCATCATCACAGACCGAACCTAGCCCAATCCAACGTTTCGACCACATTCTCCTGCATTCAGTCACCAGGCAGCATTCTGTCACTCAGTCTCTCCATTTGTCAACGAGCTATCAGAGCGCATCTTTTGCCAGAGCTCGCATACTATCCAGCATCCAACGCACCTCGACACAAGCACAGTCACGTCTTGGATACCAGCTGGGTCTCCCAGTAACTGTGCTCATCTCGGCAATCTCATCCGTGTCCTACCACATCATCGAGATCTCCGTCTTCAATAGCAACCCAACGCTGCGAGTATACCTTGACTAGCGCATATATCAGCCTATCGCGCCGCCATACCTATCCTCGTCATGAACGAATCAGACACCCGAGGCGCTCCTCCTCTATCGGAGCCAAAGCTGCCCCCCATGAGCCCCTCCTTGTCCAGACAGTCGGATGGTCACGCTCCTCTGTCCCATCAGCGATACCACCAGCGCTCTCCACCTCTGCTCCCATCCTCGTCTTCAGCAACCGGCTCATCCGCCCTTCCACCTCCGCCGCCCACCCGCCTGCATTCGTACCACCACCCCATCGCAGCATCCTACGCATCCAGCAGCAGCTCTTACTACGATCGCAGTCGACAGCCACCACCGCCCCTCTGGAAAGAACTTCGCTCGCCTCCCCTTGAAAATCGTTCTTCAGAAGGCTCCAACTCTTCCTTTTCGTCCCGCGTCCTTCCTCCGCTCTCAACCTCGAGCTCCAGAACCGGTAGCAGCGGCAGCGCTTTCCAGCTCCCATCCTTGTCTGCGAGCTTGCCTTCATCCACCTCTTGGCACGGTCGCGAGAGCTCGCAAGGCGGCTTGAACGGAACGCATGCATCCGCCTTCCGAGCTTCCAGAGAGGCGCTTTCGGCTGAAGCACGCAGGATCGGGCAGGACCCTAAACTGCCCTCACTTTCGTCCGGCCACTTTGCTGACTATCACGCTTCGAGACAATCTCAGCCCGAGCCTTCTTCTGCTGCAGTCGTCTCACCCTCTGCCGAAGAACCATCGCAAGCTGGTCGCAAACCCGCCAAAGCGCATGTACCATCTGCCTGTCTCAACTGCAAGCGTGCGCATCTCGCCTGTGATGTCGGCAGACCCTGCCGCCGCTGCGTCAACCTGGGCAAGAGCGATACCTGCATCGATGTTCAACACAAGAAGCGCGGTCGACCTCGCTTGAAGGATCGCCCTTCTTCTCAGGCTGGCGTCACCACCTTGCAGACACTCGAGGGCAAGAGCGACGTCTCGGGCTCCCCTGCTTCCGCTTCGTACGCGCGTCAGTCGCCTGGCTCCGAACAAGGCTACTTCCGCTCCCCCACCCGGAACAACGAGATTCTCTCGCCTCCCTTGCTCTCGTCAAGCACAGTGATGCACGTCCCTGGCCGCACCCACGGCCCCGGCGCTCATCCTCGCAGCGCATCCAATTCGGTCTCGGCTTCGAGCTACCCCTATTCGCGCCCCGACCATATCCGTCATCCCAGCGACGTTGACAGCTATGGCGGCGCATACCCGACTCCGTTTTGGTCCTACCACCTTCAGCAACAGCAGCAGAATGGGTCGCATGGACAGGAATCGTTCGGCAAGCCTGCGTCCACACATCCCATGGCGCAGCGCCAGCATTCGCATTCGCATTCATACGAGCAGTCGTATCAGCAACACCAGCATCTCTCGCAGCAACAACAACAGCAACAAGGACAGCAGCAGCAGCAGCACAGCCAAGGTCATCCCTCGTCTCAGCCTCTGGCTAGCCCGCACTTGGCAGGTTCAGCATCAGATGCTGCTGATAGCGTCGTGTCGGCCGTGGTTACCATGATCTGCTCGACCAACCTGCAATGCGCCCGAGTCTCGGACGAATGCTCTGCGCTTCTCGGCTATCAACCCAGCGAACTCAACGAGCGATCCTTGTTCGAGCTCGTGCACCCATCCGAGACTAGCCGTCTGCAAGACATTTGGACCTCGTTGATCGACCCTGTCGGTGTCGTCCCGCAGGCAGTACCTGCAGCTGCCGAAGTAGTGATGAGCACACCTGCATCTCGACTCATGACGCCCGCTGCAGGCACCATCTTTGTGCAGGAGAACATGCGTCTCAGGCAGCGAAACGGGATGTACGACTTCTACAGCGTCCGGCTCCACCTCGGCGGTGGCTTTGGTGTAGATCTATATCGTAGGGAGACGCTTGACCGTGCCTACATTGTCGCTAGCCTACTCAAGCTGGGCAACGATGCTGTACACCCGGATCCTGCCATCCTTCGCTCGCCTTATTCGCACGACTCTTCGCAGCCTCGAGACTTCCGTACGCCTTCGGGTCCACCGGCTGCAAACCGCAATGGTCGTTGGGAAGCGGATGAAGCCAATGTACGAGCTTCTCACCAATACGAGCAGATGCAGCGACCACGATCGGATTCGGTCAACAAACGCTCTGCTCACCTAGAGAGCCATGTTCGCCGAGATGACGGGGTCATGCAGCCCAGCAAGGTGGACTCGGATCACTCGCCACAACAAGATAGGTCACGAGGCGTCAAACGTACAAGCGCCGAGATGGATGAGGACGAGCCTGCTGCAACTATTTCACGTCCAGCGCCGTCGTCTCAGGCTGCCAATAAATCAGCAGGCGCTGCTAGTGCTTCCAACACTTCATCTTACAGCACATCCAAGCATGCTGCCTGCTCACCACCTCCCGTAGTCCACTCTCTGCTCGCCAACCGCACGCGAGGCACCAGTCGAGATGGCATCCTGTGCTGATCCGTCCCTCCCTGTCACCCGTCCACACATAGGAAATCATGGTAATCTCTTCTCTTCTCTTCTCGTCTCGTCTCTTCTGTTCATCTGTCAAGGTCACTGCAATCATTGTAATCTTTCTAACCTTGTCTCACGGTCGCTGTTGTAATCACATGTTCGGATCATCATACGGAACAGGCTACGCCAAGTGTGACACAAGAAAAGTGCCTCATTCCGTATACTGTCGGCGTTTGTGACACCGATGAACTTCGAGCTGAGCCTTTTTCCTTCAAAAGTTGGAAGAAAAGATTTTAAAAATTAGACCGATTAAAAATTCTGGAAAAGCGAAGCTCGAGAAAGTAGTGCAAAAAACATGATGTCTTCCCCTCCACTCCTCTTCCACCATCTCATCCTCCTATCCCATCCGTCCTCTGCCAACCGGCAGCGGCCCTTCTTGAGGGAAATCGACACACCCGATGCGACAAGAGTTCGAACCTTAAGCAGCAAGACACGGCAATCGAGTGGTGGTTGTTTGCTCTTCCTACAGTACTAACCTCTTGACATCAGAGCAGTGGCTAATACCGGGCTCACCGACTTGGCTCAGCGTCTCTTCTCGCTTCGATGTCCAACCTTCTCTAATCCGCTGGCGGTACTATTGCTATACTTGGTGTTCTGATTGCAAGTGTTCCTATTAGGAAGTAACTTAAGCGCCTAGGGTCATCTGTCTCCGAAAATGACGTCTCCAAACCAAACCATGTCGCAGGCCAGCCAATCCAACCAGTCCCGCAAGAAGAGGAGAAGCAGAGGTGGTGGCCGCCCCTCCTTCGCTGGCGAAATCAACGGAGCTACTGATGACGACTTTCCTCCATCAACACCTGCCAACCGCTTTGCTGCTCGCCATCATGCCGACGCCTTCTCGCCTTTCAGTTTCACATCCTCGCAAGCCTCGCCAAGACCAGGTCAGCCATCTTCGCCCGCCGTTATCGTCTTCGAAGGTCCAGCAAAGCGAGGCTTCGAGCGTGCTTTTGACGATCTACCACAGGATTTGCATGCGCTCAAAAGCGTGGCCAGGTCCAGGTTCAAGTTTGCTCCCTCTGCCTCGGTCGAGATGAGCTATGTCAACCCAGACGGCATCGTATGTGACCTCGACGACGAACACGATCTAAGGGCTCTCGCAACACATGCAGCCTTCACGCAGAGGCTCATGGTCAACGTCACCTCTTCAGCTGATTCTGTTGGCCAAGATGCCTCAGCGCCTGTCCCTTCAATGCAGTCTGCAGCTCCATCAACGAACGGTACAGCGACTCTGATGCCACCGCCACCGCCACCGCCGGCGTCAACCACAGCTTTCACGCCCAAAGAGGCTCTAGTCACCCCTAAGCGTCATTCGATCCTACCATCTGCCGACAAGCCTTCCATCGAGACTGCACAAGCAACTGCGCCGAGCGAGATGGCTGCTGCTCCCGCCACATCAGATCGTCCACCTTCCAACGGACAGGCGCAAAGCACGATCAAGCCTGCGAAGAGGGCGCGCAAAAGCTCTGCCAAAGACGCTCCTGCACAGCCTGCAGCTGTCGACCAAGATACAAACGGTCGGGACCGCTGGGAAGATCGTGAAACCCCTGCAGCTTTGCTGGCACGTGTCTTTCCTGATCTTGGGTCGAGCACAGCTTCTGAAGCTCGCGATCGCCCGACTGAAAGCACAGCAGGGAACGACAACCAGCCTCAGGCTGCAGACGTACCGAATCCTGCCTCTGCGATGACGGCGGCAACAGAACCTACCCCCGCAAAGCGAGCATCTAGCAAGCGCAAACGTTCCGACAACTCGCCACCAGCAGGCTCTGCTGCACAAGGAGCAGCTTCAGCAGCAGCAGCCTCTGCCACAGAGACACCTTCATCGCCCGTTGGTCCCGCTGCAAAGAAGCCAAGAGGACGTCCCAAGAAGTCGGATGCATCCGCTGTCTCGAACAATGATCCAACGACTTCCGCGGCAAATGCTTCATCATCGACAACCGCTCCAGCTGTGGCAACCTCTGCAGTCGAGACCGCACCTTCCGCGACACAGGGTAGTTCGCCGGCACCCTCAGACCAGCCTCCCGCGAATGGAGCCACAGGCAAGGAGCAAGCACCGGCAGAGACTCCAAAGAAACGAGGTCGGCAGAAGAAAGTCGCATTGGAGCCATCGACCTCTGGCACAGCATCTATGAATGTTGACCCGACGACATCGGCGGATCCCCTTCAACCTGCCCAGGTAAGCAGTGCAGGTGACGTGGCAGCAGAGACTCTTACCAATGCACAGCCCGAGGACCCGGCAACACCTTCGCAAACAAAAGACACCCCTAAGACAGCTGCAAAGACGACAGCTAACGGTAAAGCTCGAGGTCGTCCGTCTAAGAAGGCGCTTGAAGCTGCAGCTGCCGAGGCCGCTGCACGAGCTTCTGTCACACCAGCCGACCAAGCTCTACCTCCAGCCAGTGCACCAGCGGAGACAACTTCCGAAGTGCCGCCAGCTCAGTCTGACCCTCCTGCAGCTACCCCGGCTAAGAAGAAGCTTGGCCGTCCCACAAAAGCTGCTCTCGCTGCAGCCGCTGCCGCAGCCGCTGCGCAATCGCAATCAACTGAGCAGCAAAATGATGCCTTGGAGACTCCTGCGGTCACTCCTGCTAAGAAGAAGCTTGGTCGACCTCCCAAGGCCACAGCAGCTCCTGCCGCTGCCGCGACGGAAAGCCCTTTTGAGCAGCCACAGGACCTAGTCGAGACCCCGGCCAAGAAGAAAACTGCGCGGGCATCGAAGGCTTCGGCCGTTGCTCCCGGATCAACAAAACAGCCCGAGGAATCAACGGAGCCTCTTGTCACTGCACCTGCAAAGAAGAAATCGGGTCGACCGTCCAAGGCTGCTGCAAGTGCTGCTGCCTCGCAAACCGAAACCACATCTGAACAGCCGCAGGAAGAGCCGGACGCCGCAGCTGCTGCTCCGGCCAAGAAGAAGGCTGCCCGGGCTACCAAGGCTGCTGCTGCTTCTGATCTTGCAACAGAGACACCTGAGCAACCGCAAGAGTCGTCCGCACCCTCAGACGCCACCCCTGCCAAGAAGAAGCCCGGGCGACCGCCTAAGACTGTCGCCGATCCTGTTGCTGTAACAGAGACGCCATCTGAGCAACCATCGGGCTCGCCTGAAGCTTCTGCGGCTACACCCGCGAAGAAGAAGACCGGTCGTTCATCGAAGGCCACCGCCGCCCCCGCTGATTCAACCGCAACGACTACCGAGCAGCCACAGGAATCATCCGACGCTGCCGCCGCTTCATCTGTCAAGAAAACGACAAAAGCGTCCAAGGCAACCAAGGGCTCCGAGACGATCGCTGCTGCACCTGAATCTGCTGAGGCTGCTCCAGCTGCTCAAGAGACTGCATCTGCTGCGCCTGCCACCGGGTCTCAGCCGGCGGCCGGTTCTATACAGCCGAGTCAGGCAGCACAGACTTCTGAGCAACCTGGCACTGACGCCGCATCAACAGGGACCACGACCGTAGCAGCTGTGCCACACACTGCTGCTTCTGCTGCTGCTGCTACCACTGAGGTCGCGCCATCCAGCCCTCTTCCGTCCGCCTCCCAAGCCACGGAAGGAGAGGGCGCGGCTGCCAAGTCTTCAGCTTCATCCAAGCGTGCCACCTCAGCTGCCACCAAACCTCGCGCGTCGAAGGCGAATGGCACGAAAGCTGTCAAAGCGGCGCCAAACACCTGCATCGTCTGCGGAGCAACACCAGACCACGAGAAGGAACATTGTCCTGTCTGGCAAGGTGGCTCGCAGGCGATTCTGGATCTGCTCGCCATGATTCGTAACAAGGGCAACAAGAACAAACAGGAAAGGGACATGTCTCAGATCCTCTACCGGTGGCTCGCAGAGCAGTTTGGCGCCAACTCGGATGGGATGCTTGCCATCAGCCAGGATTTGACGCAAGCTTCACAGGAGACTGTTGCTGCTCTAGGTAGCTCTGCTCAGCCCACACCGGTGCACCCTGATGCTGACGCTGAGAGTGCTCCATCGACTCGAACAGCTGCTGTACTTGTTCCTGATTCGACGCAGACATCGACAAACGAGCAAGATGAGCCGGCGCCATCACCCACACCAGCCGAAATCGCTGCTGAGAAGAAAGCAGCGCGAAACAAAGCTGCTGCGGAGAAGCGCAGAGCCACCAAGGAAGCCAAGGCAGCAGCAGCGGCGGAAGGTGAAGGGAGGGTGACTCCTGAACCGCTGCAGCTACCGCCTCCTTCCGGCGTTCCAGACACGCCCGAAAAGGCCGCTGCTAGAGCGGCGCGTGCTCAAAGCAAGAGGGCTGCTGAGGCAGCGGCAGCGGCAGCAGCCAAACCTGCCTCTCAGGCATCAGAGCCTTCAATCTCTTTGACCCCCTCCTCACCTCAGGTTCCGAGTGTCTCGCCTCTGTCATCTCAGGATGCGTCCCAGAATGCGCTTAGAGCACCCTCTGAATCCTCGGAAGCAGAACTGGCCACAAGCCCTTTGCTTTCGGCTGTGCCGCGCGGAAACGAAGATGATATGGACGTCAATCCACTTCCTTCGCAGTCGCAATCGCAATCGCAATCGCAATCACAGACTCAAGCTGAACCGGCGCGCGCAACCCGCTCCGATTCGGCAGCCAAGCAATTGGAAAAAAGAAGTCGCCGGATGAAGCTGGCCGATAAAGCTCAAGCTGCGCGAGCCGGCTCAGCTAGTCCTTCCAAGTCGCTGAAGGATCGCCTCTCTTCTCCAAAGTTCAGGGATACGGGTTCAAGGTCGAGATCAGCTTCGGTGACTAGCTCTGACACGTCGCACGGAGGGGATAGCAGCGACGAGTCAGACTACGACAGCGATGCTGACAAATCGCGATCGAGCAGGCGCAGTCTAGCAGCATCGACTTCGTCCAAGAGCAAAGCCAGCGCTGCTGCCAACAAGACAGCGTCGTCATCCGACTCGGACGCAGACAGCTCATCTTCCGATTCTTCCGACTCTGAAACCGATTCCGAGGCGGGCTCTGATTCCACCAAAGGCACTGATTCGGATGACCCTGAGAACGGCTCGAAGTCTCTGCGAGCCGCCAACTCAAAGGCTAAGAATGGTAGCAGAAGCGCAAATCAGCGTCGCACCGCGCCTGGATCCAATGGCAATCCATTCTTGCGCGGGCTGACGCCCCTTTCAAACGGCAACGGTGGTGGAAGTGCCAAATCGACGCCCTTCACACGTCTATCGGATCTCAGGCCGGCTTCTTTGCGTCAGAATCTCTCGCAACCAGGGTCGCCACTCAGCACTGGCGGGTCGACACCGCTCAGCGCATCGGCTACGATTCAGCAAACACCCTTCTTTCCTCCCACACCGGTAGAGCAGCCAGTTGCAAAGCCAACGGATGATGACGTGGACGAGATTGAATCGGGCTCATCTTCCTCTTCTTCCTCCGACTCTGATGATGAAGGAACTGCGCGAAGGAGAGGAGCTCCCGCGAAGGTAAACGGGAACGGTAAAGCGACGCAAGTCAAGCGAGCAGGCAGCAACAAGGATGCGGCTGCGGGCGCAGGCACGCCTGGGACCACCAAGAAACGCAAGAATCTGTTCTCAGTCTTTGGTTGATGTCCCGAGTGACCGACATTGTTGTAAGCAAGTGCATGATTTCGCAATTTGATTTAATGCTAGGTTGACCCTTGCGATCCTCGCTTTGCCTCTTGAGCATGCAAAAGGAGAGTGAAGCTGTGCGATGTCTGTGCAACTTGTCAATTTCTTGCTGCCGTCGCTGTTCCGCTGTTTTGCATCCTCTTTTCAACTCCTACAACACCAGCTGAACTGGATTTCAATGCTTCCGTCCTGCCAGGACAAATCAAGATCTACTGGAACTTCATACAATGTATGCGCTATGAGAGAGTCATCTAGTAATACAGGCGTTGGACCTTGACCTGTTGTCCATCAGGCAATGTCTGTTTGGCAGGGACGGTGATAGAATCGGTGACGAATTCGTCTGCGTAGTGCAGTAGCCCGACTTTGGGCATGACGTTGTATTTGAGAGTGAAGGTTGCGTTCTTGACGTTACTGTTCGACCACAAATTACAACAAAATGGTCAGCGATTGATCCTCAAACACGAGAGTAAGGAAGAGGTAGAGAGGTGCGAGACTTACGAGAACGACCTTTCTACTTCCCTCAACCCGTACTTGTTGCGACCTCCGTTAATAGCCACATGAGCATCCTGTTTAGTCCTCAGAATCCTATCCCAGATGACCACCTCGTTTTTGATATGTTTTGTCGAGTCGTAGCTCGCTGCGAGACTGACAAAGACCTGCTTAGTATTCCAGTCGAACAAGGGACTGAAATCAGCATCAATGTTGAAGTTGACTTCGATAAAGTCTTGAATGTTTCGATCCATATGCCATGCTGCTTTTCCTCGCACGACGTTGAGCTGGTTGATGGTGAGGTTGCCGGAGGGTTGATAGCGCGGTGTGAAGGGTGAGGCTGAAGGGAAGGAGAAAAAGTCGATAAAGACTACGAGAGCGAGGACGATGGTTGTTGAGAGCGCTGAGACCGCGTTGAGTCTGGAGAGTGTACTGTGCATCGTGAATCAATAGCACGAGCTGTGGAGGGCGATTAGGGCGTGCAGGAAGGAACGGTGATGGTGACAGCGGAGAAGACAAGGATGAGAGGTGAGGTCTGTGCAGGAAGATGAAGGCCACGTCGAAGAAAGCTCGAACGCACGCACCGACATCTTCTTGGTGAGTTGGACCCTTGGAGTCGTGACTTGAATCGATCGTATTCCCATCGGGGCCGGCTTGAGACCGATTCGTGTCATCTCAAAAGAAGTCTAACAGTGTCGAAACGAAATTTCCCGCGCTCTCCGTTATTTATCGATGGGACTCGACCTCGACCTGTTCGGCATCGATCCCTTTACTCTGACTCGATCGTTCACAACGATCAGCGGTAATCCTTCAGTATCACGCGGGTTGTCAGGCATAAGAAGCCGTCAAGCTGCAACGTCGTGGCCTAAAGACGTTCGATCGGAAAGTTCTGCACGCGATCATGCAACCTTGTCTTAGCCGAACAATTTAAGCTCATCGTGAGGAGAAGCAAGGTTTCGCTTAAGACAATGGTCACCATGCAGATACGATCCTTGAGCCCAATGAAAGGCGAGGAAGCGGTATCACGAGTCGAACAAAGACAAGACGCCGCGATTGGCGGGGAGAAAACCAGGGAGACAGAGCGGCGTCTTTCTTTTTTGGTCAGTTCGATGATGGACGAGGATCGGTTGTTCGCATTGTCACCTGCGGCGCTTTCGGAACATGGCAGATGATAACCAAGAGAAGGGGGAAGGGAAACTCGATGCACCGAAGTCGATCCGCATGAAAGAAAACTCTGACGAGCAGTTCCTAGCAAGCATAACGTCATAACGTCATACAGTAGTGCACTGTATTGGATCGCGGTTTCGCGTGGTAAAATTTCCCGAGCTCTGGTGTTGCGTCAATTGCTTCTATTTCCCACCTTGGCCTGTTAGCCTCCTCGCTCGAATTGCATCTCTCACAGAGTAGGGCTAGAGTGGGTCTCGGTCACCTCGGTTAGCCTCCATTGAAGCAGAGAAGGTTGAGAAAGCATGCTACAGTATTCGCAAGCTGACGCCTTGTATTGCTGGAGTGGAGGAGTGCGGGAACACGGTCAAGCTGAGACACGACAAAGAGCTCCACTCGAACTCCCTCATCGTTGCTGTGGTTCTTGGACGCAGTGTTGCAACGGTACAATGTCCATTGCGTTCTCTTAATCCTCATGAATCCAAGTATACCATAAAGAGCACGATCAAGTGACTGAGATCCTGTGCTTTGGAAAACTGAAATTATTGCAACAATTTCGCCCAGACAAGACAAACCAAGGCCAAAGCAGCAGATCCAAGACATGAGCTTGTGCACCATTCCAGATCTTCGTCGTTGTTCTCCTCATCATCACCGCGGTTGGCGTATTCCTCTAAGCGAGATCGGTCTACAGCTGCCAACTGCCAAATTAAGGCTCTCCTGCCTCTCAGCTGTCTGCCCTCAGCCCCATTGTCCTTGTGCTCGTGGGTCTGTCACTCTCAGCCCTTGCTCCCGCTCCGCATCGCACCGCACCGCACCGGTCCAACTCCAAAAGAAGTCCTCCTGCCCCATCCTCTTATCTCACCATCACCAGCATCTCTGCACATTCTACTCATCCTCTCTTAAGCACCATCACGACTCCAACCATTCACACCATCCATCACAGTTCGGCATTGCCTGCTCACCCACATCACACACTGCCAACATGTCAGAAACAGCACCCAACGCCTCGTCCTCTTCTTCCAGTGTCTCCGACATGCTCCCTTCGGAGCTGCAGAACACCATCATGGAGAAGAAATTTGCTCAGATCCGCGCACAGCGTCAAGATGCTCAAAACGTCCTCCGCGAAGCCAAACAACGCACTCGCAACCAACAAACCGATCAACAGATCCTCCTTCTCATGCAGGCCGACGAACGACTTGCCTCTCTCCTCTCACAAGCTGCCGACTCGATGCGAGCGTTGCTACCTGTCACTCCACCCGCCGTTGACACTGTTCAACTCACTCCCACAGCTCCAAAAACAGACGCTGAAGCCCAAGCCAGCAAAGGCGCAAAAGCGTTCGAAACCAGAGCCCAGCAATGGTTCAGCATCCTCAACGAAGTCCAATACTCTCTGCGTAGCGCAGTGCGCTACCTTCGCGATGCACAGCTCTCCCCACTCACCGCACCCGCTACTGCCAGTGCAAGGACAACAGGCAAAGCAGGCTCCACAGCACGCGGTCACAGCCTTTCCCTCCTCGAAGCATTCGTCGATCTATCCGGTCTAGACGGTACCACTTTCAAACTCCCTCCTGCCAATCCTTCTTCATTTTCCTCTCGCTCCCCAACGCGCGGCAGCAATACCCCGATGCAAGGCTTGCCAGAATCCAACCTCAGCTTGCAAGCTTTGCGTGAGAGGGAGAGGAATTGGAAGGCTCTTTCGGGGAGCTTGCAGCAGATCAAGCAGAGTACGAAGGAGAACCCTGTGAATGGTGGTGCGGGTAAAGCAGGCGCTGCTGCGCCGTTGGAGGTGTCGCTATTGGAAAGCATCAGGAATGGCGGATGTAGCTCGGATCGTATACTGCTTGATGCGCTGGTCAACACTGGGAACATGGCTTAATAACCGCGTGTCGCTCACCAGCTGGCCACTATTCGCTCCAGTCTTTGCATTCATCATCGTTGTGTTCTTGCATCTTCGTATTCGCGTTGCCGTCGTCGATGAAGGGAAGCTAGGTTAGCTACCCCGAAGGATGAATCGGCGCTCATCACTTGTATTACTAGTTCTCCCTTTCATACCCTTCTCGTTCAATCTAGCATCTTCAATTCGACCGAAACCTGTAAAGCTGGTTCGCGATCTACCTCAACGGTACGAACTCAGCGGATCATCTGCTTAGACGAGCGATGATGGTTTCCGGTCCGCTGGGTGATGTTGCGAAGTCTCATAGGTGAATTTGGCAGGAGCGGGTCTGTTAGACCGAAAAAGATGTGGGTTTGGCGAAAAACTGCTATCGGCCCCGTTTGTGTTGTTGTGTTGCGTGTCTCTCAGCCTGGAAGAGCGTGTGTATGTGTGTCAGAGAGTGTCGCGCGCACGCTCCCGTTCGCATTCACCTCGAGCAAAGCCGTTAGAAGCTCCCTGACTCCATCAACCACATCCTTTGTTCTTGTCAATCTCATCCATTCTCCTCGCCCTTCCCCTCTGGCTTCGACACCATCTCCCTCCACTGCACGCATACATCGTCATCACATCACCCCCAATTCGTCGCCCACGATGTCCCGCGCCACCCAATCAAGAGCGCAAACGGAAGCAAACGCCAAACTACTCCGCTCTCTCGTCAAACATCCCGATAACAAAGTTTGTGTAGACTGCAAGAAAAACGACCCTCGCTGGGCATCCTGGAACATCGGCTGTTTTCTCTGCATTCGATGCTCTGGTATCCACCGCTCGATGGGTACACACATCTCCAAAGGTAGGTCACCCCCACTCCCACTTTCACCCTTCTTCCCCTCTTCTCTTTACTGACAAAGCAACTTCTTTGTTTTGGTATAATGGTGTAGTGAAATCGATCGACCTGGACATTTGGACAGAAGAGCAGATGGATTCGGTTCAAAAATGGGGAAATCGACGTTGCAATTTGTACTGGGAAGCACATTTGAAGCCTGGTCACATCCCCGCTGATCACAAGATTGAAAGCTTTATTCGGAGTAAATATGAGTCTAGGAGGTGGGCTATGGATGGTCCTCCGCCAAAGGATCCTAGTAGCCTTGATGGAGGGAGTGCAGAGGCTAGTGCAGCACCGACGACAACAAAGCAGGCTGCTCCAGCGGCGGCGACAGCACCACCAGCAGCGAAGCCAAAGTCGGCTATTGATTTGCTCGACGACCCCTCACCCGCCCCAACACCCGCACCCGCACCAGCAGCGACAAAGCCAACGCCCGCAGCAGCATCAGCAGCCGCACCAGCAGCGAAAGCGAACAACGCCGGAGGCGGAGGAGGAATCTTCGACCTAGACTGGCACGAACCTTCCCCATCCGCCACCACTTCCGCTACCTCCCCCACCACCACAAGCACCGCTTCGGGCGGAGCAAAGGGCAAGAACGACATCATGTCGCTCTTCTCCTCTGCTCCTCCCAAACCCGCCGCCTCTACCACTTCGACCAGCGGTGGATTCGGAGACTTTGGATCTTTCTCTTCCGCCCCTATCTCTCCACAGGCCAACACAGGAGCAGGTCCGGGTTTGACAGGTGCTTTCGGTGGTCTCAATCTCAACAACTCTTCCACTGGCAGTGCGGCGGCGCCGGCAGGTGGAAACCCATGGTCAAACCCTGCACCAACCCAGAGCAACAATGGAGGAGGCGGTGGAGGACTGTTCGATACACAAGATGTCTGGGGAAGCTCTAACAATTCTAGCACCGCAACGGCCGGAGGATTTGGCGGAGCGGCAGCGAAGAAAGATGATGCTTTTGCTGATATTTGGGGTGATTTTAAGTAAGTAGTCTCCGCCTTTCATCACGACTGCCTCATGTATCACCTAGACGCGCAAATATAAACAGCTTCGCATTCAGACTTGCCGTTCGTGAAGCGTCATGAGTGTGTGCTGTATTCGTTTGTGCGTCAATACTGATCAAATTTTTGTGTCTGCATAGAGAAGAGGATTAGGTGAAACAGCGTGGAACGTGCAGCAGTTTGGCCCCGTTGAGTTCTTTGCTCCGTCCTAAGCAGCGCTTATCTCGCGAATGTTTCCAGGTTTCTAGCCGCACTCGTCACATGAAGCGTTTGGATCAATGTCATGCATCATGATTGCGAAGCGGAAAGTGAACACACATGAAAAAAGGAAACGGGAATCGATGCGAATGCAATAGTGGCGTTGAAATGCTCAAGGTTCAGGCAACAGAAGCGACCTTCTCCCGCGCGTCGCCTTCTGCCGCCGTATCCTCCGTCCTGGTCATCCTACTATCCGTCGTACTCCCATCCCCACCCCTACCTTTGCCCCTGCTCGCACCATCGTCCTCTTCATCCTCACTACCATAAACAGCACTAACATTACCCTCCAACCCGAACAACACATCATCTCTTCTCCTTGCCAACAACTTGGCTTCTTCGACCATCAGCATGGACCTTTCGTATTCGCTTCCCCGACCGCCTGGTTGCGGAGACATGCCAGAGGCAGCACGAGCGGACATGCTTCCAGGATAGCCGCTGCGTGTAGCTGCGTTGAGAGGAGGTAGGTTTGTTTCGCTATCTGCTCTACCCACGGTTGTACGCGGTAGAGAGGTGGAAGTGGAGGTGGTGGTTTCCGTGTCAGAGTACGAGCGGGTGTTGGAATCGGAGGAGCGCAGGTTGGTGACCTGAGAAGGAGCGGGTGGTTGCTGCTGCGAAGAAGTCGTTGCAGGAGGAGAAGCCCGAGTCTTTTTAGGGATGACCATGATCGGCCCATCCTCCTCTTCGTCCTCTTCCTCTTCATTCCCTTGAGCCTGACCGCTATCACCCCCTTCACCTTCATCATCTGCATCATGCACCTCCTGCTGTTGTTGCACTTTCACCTCCGCCGCTGCCACATCATCTTTCCCCTTTCCTCCACCACCTCCCCAAACTCCCACCCCACTTCCTCCACTAGCCGTCTTCTCCTGCATTCCCAACCCGAACAACCTGCCCTGTCCCAACACTGGCGAATTCTCCAACGCCTTCTTCACTCTCTCCGCCTCGGTCCTCTCCCTCTCCTCATCCAATTTATCCCTATACTCCTCGAACACTAGACTCATCCACGTCCCCAAAAACCCGATCACCTGCTTCGCTTCCGGCATCAAACTTGACATCTGCAAGAAACCGTGACTCCATCCTTCAATGATACGCATCTGAACCCAGTCCTCTGCTGTTTCGTTTTCAATCGGGTCGACTGGAATCCTTGCTGTTGCTGCACCAGAAATCGGGGTTGTGCGGAGACCCTCCCCGAACCGAGCAGAGGCCATTGCACGACGTCGTTCCAGATCTGCTTTCTTAGCGAGCTTGGCTTCGCGGATCCTACCGGCCATGATTACTGTGTCGTCACAGAGTGGATCTTTCTCACCGCAGATGAAAAGGACTGGTGGGAACTCGGCAAGAAGATGCGCAGGAGCTACGACAGGACTGAGGTAATAATCGTGGTCCAAATCAGGCTGCCTTTTTGGACCGATATAGAGGATCGCCATAGCCCGTAGCATGCCTTGGGTAACGATCCGGTCCTGGAAGTAACCAGCCATACTCGTCACGGTCAAGCGCGTATTGAACGGCGCGCGTTTTTGATCCTTATTCCTGATATCAGCTGCCTCTGCCGCCTGTTGCAGGACCTTCTGCTCGCGCTCGAATGCAGCCTGAGCACGTTTCTCTTGCCTATCAGCAATCTCATCCAACATCGCTTGATGGGCTACTTGACCCCACGGCAATCCACCTTTCTCCCACGACGGAGTCAATGCATTCTCTGCCCAGATCCTATCATAAGTCGCACCGTATGGGTCAGGTGGGCTGGAAGATCCATTGCCGTTTTCATCCGAGGTCGGGTCGACCTCTGCATATCTCGCTCGCTCGTCCAAGTGCAACTCTGCTGTGCGGGTCAAGGATTGATACGATCTCGGATCTTTCCTTTCCCTGGAGCGGGCACGTTTAGCTTCGGCACGCTTGCGATCTGCTGTGGAGTTGGTCAAGTTTGCTGCCGAACGACGCCTTGCTGAACGGAGCGAGTTGATCGATGTAGAAGATCCTCCCGTAGCGTTGGCGTTACCACCGCTACCGTTGGCGTAAGAAAGATCCGATTGATGTTGCGCAAGGTTATCCAGGTTGACCTCGCTCTGCTGACGCAGCAGCCTCAGATGTTCTGGCTTCATCCAGCTACTGAATCCGAAGTTCAAGCTTGGATAACTCAACACCATCCCGATCGGTTTCGGCAACGCTGGTGGAGCTCTTGCATCTTTACTTGCCTTACTCGTCAACGATTGATACGCCAACTGGATCCTCGCCTGAGGATACTGTATCACCTTCAACACCGTCCCCGCAGCCAGGTTGCCTCCTGCACTGTCTCCCGTCAGTATGATCCTAAAATTCGGCGATCCAGACATCCCAATAACCTTCCCTGCAGTCTCATGCAGCGTCCTGTAGAGATCAAAACACTCCTCCAGGGCAAAAGGATACGGATACTCTGGCGCTTTGCAATAATCCACACAGAGCACCGGCTTCTGCATCTGTTTCGCCAACTGCCTCAATCGCTCCTCATGATGCCTCGGATCCATACAGATATACCCGCCACCACAAAAGTCCAGCACTAACTCTTCCTCCATCCTCAACTGCCTCTCGCTCTTTGCATAGAACAACCATGCTTTACTGGGTCTTGTATGATGTGCTCCCACTTCCGGTCTGGGTATCAACAACGGCCGAGCAATCGGTAAACTCGGTCGATGGAACCAAGTTACGGCGCGAATGTAAGGATTCGTCGTCTTCTCCCAAGTCGTTCTCATCATCTCGACCGTACAGAACGCTCTGTACTTGCGCAGCTTCTCGTCCGCCTCATTCGCATACACCATGTAGTAGACTGAGAAAACCATAGACATGATATCCTTCAACCATTTCGGTTTGATATTCATCGCTGTAGCAAAGCCTGCATCGAGTGCTGTTACCAACCATGTCGTCCTGTAGAAGTTCCTCGAATACATTCTCGCCAGCGGCTCCGGTGCACCGAATCCCAGGAGCGAATCGAGATGTCGAATGGTATAAATGCCGACAGAGGAAAAGACGACGATCTGCCATGGTGAGAATTTCTTCAGCTTCGCATTTAGTCGCCGGATGAATGGGGTAGGACCGGCAGAGTTGCCAGTGAGCAGATAGGAGAGCCAGAAGAGAATGACGGAGAAAATCTGGAGCCGTTTGAGTTTGGTCGATGGTCGACCGAGAAGGTGGTCGATCATGGTTGCGAGCACGGAGTGCGAGCGACCATGCGCACGCTGATGGCGGTGTCAGGGATTGAGCGAACGAGCAGATGACCGTGCACGACAAGCAGGGGCTGGACTAGGGAGGCAGGAGGGCGAGGCTATCCATCGAAGAGGGACTGAGGACTAAATGGTGTTGTGTGTTGATGTGATGGAAAGGAAGGAACCCGTTTCCAATCTACGAGTTCTGACTATCGCTGTCAAACGTCAGAGCTCGAAGGCACGTGAGACTCTCGCTCCAACACCACCTATGTATTCTCCTTCCCTAATCAAGAACACCTTCCTTCCCTCCTTCTCTTAGATCCGATTCGCGCTCAGCTGACTGTACCTCCGAAAACAGTCCTCAATCATGCAACTCAAGACGCAGAATGTCTCGTATCCAAACCACCCTCTCAAAGCAGTTGGAGAAGCAGTGTGTCATCCAGCAAAACAGGGTTCAACAGACTCTCTCTCTCCCAATTGAGGCGGTCCGCGTGCATATGGCTTGGACCCTCGTGAAAGATGTCTCTTTTTTCCGCACCGCATTTATCCCGCACGCGCCAGACTGTGAGAGCCTGCGTGAAAACGCCCGCATTTTGTGCGACTGCATGCGGGCAGGAGCACGACAGCAATTTCCACTTCAAGGCTGCACTTTGCAACACTCCACACAGCATATCGCACAACGTACAAGGTGGCTCCCGCATCCTCTACGACCTCATCTCAAATCTATGCGACAATGACACCAGACACAACATTGAATAGTTGTGGCGATGATTCACAAAATGGTGGAATGGTGTCTATAACGAGCGTACTGAGACGCAGTAAGAACAAACTATATACACAAACATCGAGCCAGAAGGCATTGCTGATGTGGAGAACATCTAAACAGCATCGCTCCCAGCTCTTCTCTTGATCTTTTGCTAAGCTTAGCGCCGGATCTAAGACCAAACATCCAGCAGCAACCTACTTCTCTCCTTCAACAACTTCATCTCCTTCTTACCCTCCTCCGCGGATCCCTTTGCCTCCTCCAGAATCTTAGCAAACACTGTCTCTACATCCTGAGCCATACCCTTGGCCTCACCACAGATGTAGATGTATGCCTTCCTCTCTAGAATGTCCTCTGCGATCTCCTCTCTCCTCTCCCAGATCAAGTCCTGTACATAGAGCTTGGAGCCATCAGGCTTGAACTTCTCCCTCGAGAGCGAAGTCTCCATGATGAACTTGCCACCCAGCTTCTCGCCGTACTGCGGCCACTCGTCACGGTAGAGGAAGTCCTCGTCGGCCCTCCTGCAACCGTAGAAAAGCCAAATGTTACCCCAATCCTTCAGCGCTTCAGCGGGAGACTTGGCTGCCTTCTCCGTCGCCTTCTCCGCACTGCATACTCTGTCCTGAACGAAGGAGCGGAAAGGTGCAATACCAGTACCGGGTCCGACCATGATGACAGGGATCTTGGGTGAAGTGGGCAAGCGGAAGTTGGATCGTCGAATGTGAATGGGTGCCCTGAACTGACCATCCTTGGTGTAAGCACCACGAGGACCACTCAGCTGATACTTGGGTGTACCGAATCGAGGATCGTTGGGACCAGTTGGCTTCTCGCCATTCTTCTCCATCTTGATGCTGCTGATGAAGTTAGTCGCCAAACCGTGGATCCAAGCACCGGACTTGCTGGCCTGATATCGCAACACGACGGCGGTAATGTGAACCGACTTGGGGTGCATCTTGGGGCTAGACGAGATCGAGTAGAATCGAGGTCCAACGCGGGGCAAGTCCGAAATGACACAGTCAAAAGGAATGTTCCAGGGCTTGATAGCACTAACGTCACCCTGCAAGTCGTCACCAGCAAGGAACTGCATAGCTTCAGCGGTCTTGAGAAGACGGCTGCCGATTTCGGTGTGGAAAGTGTCCTTATTGGCGCAGATCTTCTCGACCTTGGCCTGGATCTCAGGGGAAGGAGCGTACTTGGCAAAGTTGTTCAAGATCTGTCGAGAGGCGTGGCTGGTAATGTCGAGGTAGTGGCGGAAGACGGCTTCGTAGGTGGTGGGCACGGGGAAGGGGACCTTGGCGAGGGTAGGGTCAAGCGACTCTACGTCAATGACAGTAGTGCGCTTGTCGAGGAGACCGAATACAGCCAGGACACGGTCGACCTCCTGCTCAGGGTTGTGTGCCCAGACGGCAATGTGGTCACCATGCTGGTACGAGATTCCGGATCCTTCAATGTCAAACTCGACATGCACACAAGTGCGGTCGGCAGTGCCTTCAACGAAAAGCTCGCCAGCCTCCTTGACAACAGCGTTGTAGGGGTTCTTGGCATCGTGAATACCCTTGGTGCCCAACAGCGCACGAGCGGAGAGCTCACCGTGGTAGACCTTGTCCTCAGGGTGGTCGGCAAGTTCAGTAACCTTAAAGTCGGCGACATCGCCTCCTCCGCCCTCTTCAAAGTTGAGCTGTGAAGCCAAAGCCTCGAACATGGAATCCTTCCAAGCCAAGTAGTCCTCTTCCATGCTCTTGTCATCATCACCCTCACCTCGCTCACCAATACGCTTGGCACCAAGCGACTGGAGACGAGAGTCGAGCTTACGAGCGACAGCGTTGAAGTGTTCGTAGGTACGGTTACCGAGACCAAAGATGACGTAGTTGAGGTTCTCGAGACGGTCGCTACCATTGGAGAACTCGGGTGTTTCGTTCTCGATGAACTCCATCAGACCAACAGCGTTGTCGGTGGGCTCACCTTCACCGTAGGTGGCCATAACAAAGACGGCGACGGTGTCCTCGGGCATCTGGTCAAGCTTTTCGAATTCATACTCTTCGGGGTCAAGAACGAGCGAGGAAGTGCCGAAACGAACTTTGGCTTCCTTTGCGAGCTTAGTGGCGTATTCTTCGGCAGTGCCTGTCTGAGATCCGTAGAAGATGGCGATGCGCTTGTTCTGCGACTTGAGCTTGGAAACGAAGTCAGCACCGCCTTCATCGGTGGCAGCAAGAGCGGAGCCATTGGCAAGCTTGGAGCCAGTGTCTTTGGCGGCGCCACCGAACAGACTCTCACGGAAGAGGTAGAGGACGGCAAGCAAGCCTCCGAGACCGAGAACGATGAAATCGAGTTGGGATGCCATCGTGCGTGGCTAAGAGAGTGTCAGAGCGTGATCACTAGTCGATAGCAATCACTGATACGAAAGAGTGTTGGTGGTGTGTAGGTGTGTAATAATGGTGATGACGACCAAGCACTTGAAGCGAGATTGCTGCTCAGTCGTCTTGATAAGGTGTGATAATGTCGTGAGAAAGAAAGGGAGCGAGAAAGGTGAAAGTGAAAGGGTTGCCGCCGAAGAAAGTCGGATTTGCCGATAGAATTGTCTGCGTGTGGCTGCGTGTGTGTGACTGCTGAGAAGAATTGAATTGAAGGCCTCAGCTGTTTTTGTGCCCTTTTTTCAGCTCAACTGCGCGCGGGGGGTGAGAAGAGGAAGCGCGAACCGCTCGCTACGTTCCGCCGTGAATTTGACCGTTAGCCGTGTGTCTTGGCTAAGCTTTTGCCACGTCGTCGCTTTGGCTGGCTGCTGCTGCCACTGAGCTGATCAAACACAAAACACACTCAGAATGGCGGTCACCTGTCGTTCCAAAGTCACCACCGCCGAAGTTCTTCATCAAGCTGGTATACTCAGAGTCATGGTTTAAAGCCTATTGTAAGCATGCCATGTCGACTGTCGCTCCTCGTTCTGAGCCTCGATTGAGCTGCGAGGCCGACATTGTTCGAAAGCTCGGGGCTCCATTTCGAGCTCAAGCCCCCACACATCAACATCTGCCATGCGCGTCAAGGTGGGTTTCAAGCCTCGAGGTCGAGGATATCACGGCCAGTAGCCGGTCAGGTTGCCATTATGAATCGTATGTTTGACTTCTGAACAGTAGAGGGGGTCGGCTGTGTCCAATCTGTCAGGTGAGCCTGTTCAAAGTTCGCTGCTGTTGGCTTTCGGATGAGCCGCAAAAACAACTTCGGCATTCACGGCGGTGTAGCGGACGAGTCGTGGCGAGTCAAGAGTAGAAAAGAAAAGAAAAAGGTCCGACATCGCTTTTTCTCCTGACGAACTCGCTTTCACGTAATCTTTTTCTTCGGAATTTCCCTTCAACTGCAGCTCATGGTTTGCACACATCATTGCTCGACGTCAGCAGACTCGACTGCAACGAGTGCCGGATTCGCCTTCTTACTGTTCGAAAGAGGGCGAGGTAACGGCTAGCGTGCTTCCGAAACCGGTTCAAACTGTCGAGACAGAGGGTTGAGTAGAGTCTCTGACCGCGTGCAGGATGACATGTCGGAGCCCCACACGGAAGATTGTTCCGCTCAGCCGCCAGTATCTATACCTCAACACCAATGCTCGACGTACGAGGTCTCCCGCTAGCTTGTCGTGGGCCGATTGCACTGTCAGGTGATGGCACGTACAGCACGCGTCATTTGGTTTTCCAGATTTCACTATCACAAAATTCGCTCCCCCCCCCCTGTGTCACTATACATGAATATTCCTACTCATCTCACAATACAACCTTGGCAGATTTTTTGTGAACACCTACTTTGATTGCTTGAGTGCAGAATCCACAAATCAGAACCTTGTTTGACCATCTTTGGCCTTAATTACAGCTTCCATCCTGCTGATCTGAGTGATATACATGCAGTTTTCTCTTGAGCAGTGAGTAGATGATGTGCTAGATGATGCCATTTGATGCAAAATTGAGGGATATATGCTGATTACAGGAGATGCTGGTGATGAGGGGATAGGATGAATTTTGCAAGTCCAAGAAAATCTGCAAAACCAAATGACGCGTGCTGTACAGTCTCTGCTTTCCGGCTTCCTTGTTCGGTCCCGAAGAAGGGGATTTAGCCGTTTTGCCGGTCTACAAACCTTGCATTCGACTTCTCCTCTGTTCTGAACGCTTATGATCGACTGTCGAGGCATCATCGAGTCTTTCATATGAAGAGATGCCTTCCCAAGTGTTCCTAGATAGGGAATGTGGTCATAGCCCGAGCAAGCATTACATGAAGATGGCCTCAGAAAGGCAGCCGATCAGAGTGTCCAAATGCGATGTGCTTGTGGCTGTTCATAAAACTCCATTTTACCCAGCATTCGCAAACTGCGGTCATAGTGTAGTGGCTATCACGTCTCTTTCCCATGTGTTCCCCGCCCTTGTGGGGAAGGCGAGCGGTAAGAGGAGGGCGCGGGTTCGAACCCCGCTGGTCGCATTTTTCGCCTTCTTTTTGCTTCCCACCTTTTTCATACCTTTTTGTTGTCACCAATGATGACATTCTCACTGACTGTCGAAGACACACTTCCTCAGTCGAGTTGGAGCCATGACAAGAAAGACGATGACAAGCAGCGGTAGTGTAATCATGTCAAAGTTTTCGTTCCATGTAGTACAAAGGCGCTCAGACACCGAAATAAACAGCCGAGATAGCCTTCATGATTCGATCAAGGTTCGACATTCTCGCCCGCCTTCCCGAAGCAATCTCTTTCTCTGTCTGTGCTTCGATCCTTGTACCGATAGCGGCATAGACTGAGCAGGCTGCTTTCAACCCTGCTCTTGCTGGCCTGTTCGGGATCTGCCCTAATGCTGGGTAGGATTGATCGTACAGCCCTTTGGAGATCTGCAGAAGACGAAGAGCGTATTTGCGCACGTCTTTGGGTCTGATCAGCTTGCCTCCTGCAGCGGAAGGTGTCGATGTGCGCTTGCTTGTGGGCTCGGGCACGTCGAGATGGCCTTGTAGCAAAGCATCTTGCATCTCGCCATCGGCCTCATCGAATAGATCGGCTGGGAGGTAGCAGCGTCGAAGCTCGACCGCGTCGGGTACGATATCGCGTGCAATGTTGACCAGCTGCAGACTGACACCCATTCGTCTAGCTTCGTACAGCAATGTGTGGAGGTCTGCCGTTTCAGTCAAGTCTAGCTTGGTGTCCGCTGCACTTGCTGCTGTATCTTGCGATGATGACTTCTCCAAACCGGCTGTTGTAGACTGCAGATTGATGCCCCTGTCCACCTCCAAATCAAGCGGCACCGTCAATCCGCATCTACCCAGAATGACCCTAGTGCACATCTCACCCACAACTCCCGCAACACACTGTGAGTACTCGACCAAATCGTCCATCGTCCGCAGCCTCGTCCTGTAGGCTTGTTCTGCATGTTCGAATCGCAAATCGGTGCTGTAGCCCTCCAACATCTCGTACCAAAGCCTTTTGGGAATATACCGCGAAAGAGGTGCTATCGAGGCTGCTGCTGCGCGGATATCTTGTTTTGTGGATTCTGCAGGCTTGATTGGGGAGAGCAGATGTCGTATGCGTTGGCTGATGGGCGTTGCTTTTGACTGCACCTTGTCCACTTCGGCTGTGCTGGCGTAGATCGCATCGACAATGCTTCTCATCACGTCTAGGTTTGTTGTCCTCGCTTGAACGCTCTCAGCTTCGTCATCGACCAAGTCATCCGCCACACGACAGAAGGCGTACAGACAGCCGAGATCCGTCCGCAAGTCCCAGGGCAACAGCAAGCTCGCTGCGTTGAAGGACTTTGATGCAGCCCTAAGCACCTTGAGCGACGCAACCAGATCGCTTGGTTCGACACTTGCTGATGCTGCACTTGCGAGGAAAGGCTCGCGATCGGATCGTACGAATGCTTTCCAAAGCTTGGTATACGTGCTGAGAGAGCCGAGAGGGAGGTAACTCGGCGAAAGAGGCGGAAGGTCGGCTGATCCAGTCTGGCGACAGATGGCAACGCAGCGATCGAAGGTGAAGCAAGCGCTGACAAGGATGAGATTGGTGACGAAGAAGAAGAGCATTTCTTCCACTGGCAAGTCTGGGATGGGGAAAATGTTAAGGGAAGCTGCTTCGTTGATGTGCCATGTTCCCCGTCTCAATGCGTAGACGTCGGAGCACCAGAGATAGACCGTCGGACCCATCACCGAGAGCGCAAATGGCACCAGGCCAGTCGGAACGCCCATGTTGCGGATAAAATCGATCGATCCCCATAGCAATAGCGCTAATGGGAGGGACGACCACCATGAAATCATGCCAAAGTAGTAACTATGCGTTTCGGGTCTCGCCATCTTGAGCCCTACCACAAAGCAGCCCGCACAAGCCAATAATGCCGGTGTAGCCCATCCCCATCGCCTGCTCCCTGACGGCGTAGGTACGAGGTAGAGATTGGGCAAATACCATCGAGTCAAGAGGGTGCACCAGAGGGTGGAGATGAGACTCTGAATGATAAAGAAAAAGTATTCTTCAATGGGGACGTAACCGATGGTGAACCAGATGCAATGGCGGTGATAGAACCAGGCACGGTTGTAGACAATGAGGTTGTCCCATGGTGTTGTCCAGACGAAGGCGATGACGGGGAGTAGGGTGAGCTTGGCTCGGTCGAGTTTGGTGAGAAAGGGTCGTGCGATGAGGTAGAGGACCAAGCAGAGGGGCAGAGTCCAAAGAAGGTGAAAGTGTCGATAGGAGAGGGTGCAGGCTGGCCACTCTGGGTTGGGTGGAGGGAGGTGGATCATGATGGATGCGGTTCGAGACGCAGCTCTTGGCAGCTACCGTGTTGGGATGAACCGGTTTCGATGAGATGAGGACAGCCGTGGATTGATGTAGTGAGATAGAGCGTTACGAGCGATGCATCTTGAGTGGCGGACAGCTATAGAGGGCACTGTCGAGGTCGTGATTGGTTATACGAGAGCGATGGAAGACGTAAGCTTGGCCGGCGGTTGGAACCTCGAAGACCTTGAGTAGAATCGAAGCCGGAGGTGGCAGGGTATACTCGCAACGCCTGTACAGTACTGTTTAGTCACAGGACCGAGGATTGCAGCGTGTATATCGGCCAATCCAGATCGAAGCGATGGTGGTGTTGGGCAACGATGAAGATGACGTCCAGACAGAGAAACAAGACACGGACGGGAATCGTGCAGATGGCAGAGTAAGCGTTACAGTGAGGCGTTGCGAGAGACGGGAGTCGGAATCAGCCGATCGGCTGTACCGAAGGGAGAGAGAGAGAGAGACAGCAAAAACAAGGACAACAAGGGTCTTCGAAGCAGCAGGGACCAATGAGCCGATGCGTCAGAGAGGCACGTCTGCGTCAGTCCACAGCGCGTAATCTTGTGTGACTTGACGGATTCGTCGGCGCGCTGTTTGCTTTACCGTAGGCAGAAAAGAAGAAAGTGTCGACATTCCGACAATAATGAATAGCAAGAGAGTGAGAGAAGCGTGCAAAGTGAGCTCATTTCCTCGTGACCATCGCTGCGATTCGCCGTTTTTTTGATGCAGGACCCGATCTCTGCCTGATCTCTGTGCAGTTCATTCATCCCACGTTCTTTCTTTCCATCAGAAGTTACTCGCGTACGTTGCTGCCATATCATTTGTCTTGCACCCCGACCCCAACTGTTCCACAAAGATGTAAAAGCGACTCTGACATCCATTCGCTGGAACATGCTGCAAAGAAGAGAGACTGTGATATCCTTCCGACTTGTACAATCATGCTTGCTCCAACCAGAAGATACAGTACAACCTCGGAGAGCAAAAAGGAAAAGGGAAAAATGCAAGCTGTGCCTGGCATCGGCGGAAGCACTTCCGAACGACGTTGCTTGGCATAAGTTAGGCAGCATCACCGATCCCGTATCTCGCCTTGGCCTTGGCCTTATCAGACCACATGGCGACATCCATTTGACCACACTGTCAATGCAGAGGCGAGCTTATCACAAGAGGCTGATAGGGTCTCAAGGGTCTTTGCGATGGATCTCTTTCACCACTATCGACAAAGATGAGCATGAGAGCGAGATGAGCAATAGTTGCAGCGGATTGCCTCGGTGCAGATGCTGCGCGCGCGGGAACATGCTTGCTTCTCTGCTTGGCGGATCTGGTTCTCATTTGGAATAGGTTCGGAGCATTGTCACTAGTGTCGAATCGGCTCATCTTTTTCCCAAGTCAACAAATCACCGGCCAGAGAGCAGCGAAGCAAGCAAGACAGGCGGTTCTGCCATTGCAAGTGATGAAGACAAACAAACTGAATGGGCTGGCGAGAAACAAGTATCGATAGCGTGAGAGAGATGCATCGGCAAAGTTGAGAAAGTGTGTATCGGCTCTGCGCTAGACGGAGAAAGACATGAACTTTTGCTTTTTCTATAAGCGAGGAAAGGGTTTCGGCTGCCCTTTCATTGTTACAGTATACAGTATTGCAGCCGACAGCTGACTTGGGGTTGTATGCGAGACGCTACAGTCAAACCTCTCGAAATGACACATTATTTATTTTAAAATTTTCGTGAATTATTTTGATGTCCTCAAGCAGTAGAATTCTTGTAGCTCATCACTCAGAGCACCTATGGAATTGTGAGAGCTTTTACACTGAATGTGTGACTATAGAATTGATTGTGATACAGTGAGATGAGAGCTACAGGCTGAGAAAGCATCTGAAACTTTTTAGGTCAGAAGACCATGGTCTGCCAGGGTATCCTGAGCTGACTTGAGAGTGTTGAACTGCTCTTCCACCACTCCTGTAGCACTCTATGGGCCCTTGTCAAGCTCTACTGGTGCTACAGATGGGCTAGGAGTCCAAAGTGTCTTCAGTATCCTTTATCTCTGCCAGTGCTTCCTCTTCACCTGATGATCACACTACATCATGGACAGTTGCCTCTGTTAACTTCTTCAGTGTCCAGAGCTGATTGAGAGGCTCAGAACAATATACATATCATATACCTTTGAAGCATTATTTAAGCACTGCAAGATGATGCTAGATTTTTTGCTCCTTTTTTAGGCCAAAATTAAAACGCGATTTTTGAATTATTTTATTCAATTTACATGTGTCATTTCGAGAGGTTTGACTGTAATTGCAAATTGTTCTTCGGATGCGGGGCAATAGGAAAGACAGGCGAGCAACAGCAGATAGCTTGCCTGAGAGGGAAAAAGGCACCTTCACACGAACGACTTGCGCGTCATGAACAGAGGCCACGCCCACAATCTTGTCTGCAGGAGCCATACTCTTGACAGCATATCAGATGGGAACTGCACTCACGGCAAGACAATAAGGTGGAAGCTCGGTGGCGTGGTGGGAACGCCATATTGTGGCGGGCAAACATAACAAATGAAATAGGTGGCATGGTAGCGAGCCATCTCAGACCATCTATTTGTTTGTTTGCTAGCAAGCTCAATTGACAAGCAAGTGTGTTCCACTGATGACTGTAACAATGAATGGTTCCGTAAGCAAGGAATCGTGAATGGTTCATCTGTAGCCAAGAGTAGAAATTGTGTGTGAGCAATGGCCGGCGCTGGCCTGCCTCTTGTCTCAGCTGTGCAAGACGGAGAGCGCTTGCTCGTTTGAACTTGCCTGCTTTGGCAATGTGGAACATCTGCAGCTCGAAGCGATAGGCGAGCAGCCAACCTTTGATTAAATTAAATTTAAAGAACAAATCCAAAGCCGGCTGTTGAAGGGAAGAATGGCACGAGACACGAGATGGCTGGCATCTGATTGATTGGATCATCAGACAATCACGGAAACAGGACCCTTGCTTGGCCCTCGCTTTGCTGTTCTTGCAGCTCGTCCTGCAGCAGCGGCAGAAGAAGCGGCACTCAAAGCAGCAGCAGCAGCAGCAGCAGCGATAGCAGGCTATCGTCAAGATAGCGAGCACATTGCATTCTTCAGAGCCATTTGTGAATTCCAAGAGTTCCGCTGCAGCCTGATCAGAGATTGTAGATCGGATGTTCCCATCTGATCTTCAAGCAAAGCTGTCATGCAAGCAAGCTAGCATCAGAGACAAGATCTCTTAGTGACCGTGTTGTAGCTTATCCAGACTCAAAATTGGATTGACCGACCATGACAAGAGCCAACAGTCATACACGCACTCGAGCATTCAAACGTCACCGACAGCCAACAAGGTGAAAGTGACAGACAAGCAATAGGGATTGAAAGGTCTGGCCCTCTTCCTCTCTCTCTGTCTCTGTGAATGCCATGCGTCTGCAATGGACTGCAACGTTGGCTCCCCCGACCAAAGGTGGTGCGGGCAACTACTTATCAGCCTCTTTCTTTGCTCTCCAACTCGAAATTGCAGCTTGTGAACCACAATTCCGTCAGAGCGAGCCAAAAGTGGCACCATTTTTTGTCGCCTTTGTTAGCGGTGGAAAGAGAGAAGAAATTCCAACTCCGAGCAAGCAATTTCAGTCATATTTTTTGATTTCTCGGCCTGTCGGTGAAGCAATACAGTATTGTGTGTGTGCATGTGCGTGTGCAGAAGCCTCCTTTTTCCCATTTCTAAGACACTTTTTTGTCTTCGGAAAATGCAGCCGGTCCGTTCGCTCAATTTCGTACTGTACAGCACGCGTCATTTGGTTTTCCAGATTTTCTTGGACTTGCAAAATTCATCCTATCCCCTCATCACCAGCATCTCCTGTAATCAGCATATCTCCCTCAATTTTGCATCAAATGGAATCATCTAGCATATAATCTGGCCCCTCCAGACACTATCTACTCACTGCTCAAGAGAAAACTGCATGTATATCACTCATATCAGCAGGATGGAAGCTTCCAAAAATTGCAGCTCACCTGGGCCTCAACTATGATACTATATATAAGTTCTGCAAGTGCTATGACACCACTGGCAGCAAGGAGAGTGCATATTCTACTGCTGGAAACCCAAAGTACAGCCCACAAGCTATCAGAAACATGATCAGAAACACACAAAAGGATGCACAGAGCAGAAGAACTCCTTTGAAAGAGATTGTACAGCAAAATGATGGTATGTCAGCCAGTACAGTCAGTAGGCATCTCAAAAAAGCGGGAATCAGGAGCTATAAGGCCACCAGGAGTACCCTTGCTATCCCCAGCCAACAGGAGGAAGAGGTTTGCTTTTGCAATGCAGCACAGAGACTAGACAGTAGAAGATTGGAAGAAGGTGCTCTGGACAGATGAATCTGCAGTATCAAAACAGGACTACAGACATTACCATTGTCTTAGGAGACCACAGCAGAAGTTTCATCCAGCATGTCTGCAGGCCACTACAAAGTCAGGATCAGTCAAAGTTATGGTGTGGGGATGCTTCATTGGACAGCAAAGGGGCCCATTGATCAGGATGCCTTCAGGGAAGATAAAGAGTAAAGACTATATGAAGATCATGGAAGAAGAGGTCTTTGTATGGTTCAAAGGGCTGTCAGAGGACTCTATTTGGATGCAAGACAATGCTCCTATCCATCAAAGTGCCTATAGCAAGTAGGGCTTCAAGTTATATGACATCAAGACCATGACATGGCCACCACAATCTCCAGACCTGAATCCCATTGAAAACCTATGGGCTTTCCTCAAGCACAGGCTCTACAAAGGCTCCCCACATCTCTATCTACTACAAGGAGGGGCTGAAAGGACAAAGAAAGCAATCTTTGAAGCACTCCTACAAGCTTGGGAGACCATTGAAGAAGATTACCTTGGTAAGCTTCTAGAAAGCATGCCAAGAAGGATGGAAGCTGTAATTAAGGCCAAAGGTGGTCAAACAAGGTTCTGATTTGTGGATTCTGCACTCAAGCAATCAAAGTAGGTGTTCACAAAAAATCTGCCAAGGTTGTATTGTGAGATGAGTAGGAATATTCATGTATAGTGACATGGGGGGGGGGGAGCGAATTTTGTGATAGTGAAATCTGGAAAACCAAATGACGCGTGCTGTACACTCGCATTTCACTCGTCTCGTCTCGTCTCGCTTCTCGACTCGACTCGACTGGCCTGGAACACGCTCTATCTTGAATCGCCGTCGCCTTCTGCTCTGCGTGAATTTCGGCGTGTCCGCACTCCGTGCTGCTTCTCTCGACGCTCATTCACTCTGACGCTCATCCTCTCTACGCAATCATTCCCATCGCCATCCCCGTTCCCATTCCCATTCCCATACGCTTCCCTTTCACTCCACTGACCTTCTCGATTGGTAGCGCTCAGTTCCGACATTTAGTTGCTTGCTTCTCAGCTTCTCTCCACCTCATCGTTCCCTAGTCTCTGCCTGCAGAGCTCGCATCAAGCACGCACGCCCTAGCATCTCTCTTCAGCATCTGCAAGCGCTTTTTCCTTCCAGTTTCGAGCGCCATCGCAAGCGCACGAATCCTAACTCGCTCCCGGACGCCGCAGACTCAACTTTAGAGATTGCCGGGTCCATCCTCTCTCGAGTCCGACGCGCACCTCGTTCCCCGAATTCTTCAGCTTGGACCCTTCTTGGTGCATCTACACCATCTGCTTGCGACCTAACTGACCGCGCGGTGCAGCTGGTTCCAGAAGCTCAAGCTCTCCGTATCTAGCACCATCCCCTTGATCTCGTCAAGAGCTTCCCGTCGCTGCCTTCGCACAGCTCGACCGGCCTGCCTCTCTCTCTCAAGCAGCGTTTCTCCACCTAATCTTCTTTGCTACCAGAGACTCATCACAACGAACGGCTTTCAGCTCAAGAGGCTCACCGGTTTGGTCGAACCAGGACCATTCACAGCAACCGTGGCTATCCCCCTTTCCTTGTACCAGATGTTACACTGAAGCTCTCATCCGGCCCTGTCTTTGTCCGTGGCCTGCGCCGCACTTAGCTGCCACGCTTCAGTGCCTCGGCAAGCGCCAACGTCCCAGCACACTCGTCCCCGTGCGCTTTCACTTACACCCTCTCCTACATCAGAACACGCAAGCTTATACAGCTGTCGCTTGCAGTATCGCAAGACGCCAACGACAACATGCAGCACGCAATGGGTCGTAGACCAGATGCTGGTCCCAGCTCTTCACAGTCGTCCAAATCCCACGTCCCTGCATCCCTTGGCATCGGCACTCCTGGCCCTCAGAAACGATCGCTGAGCGAACGCCTCCGCCTCTCCAGCAGTGCCTCTTCCTCTTCTCTTTCCTCACAGCGAAAGCCTAGCGATGGGCTTCAGTTCTCCAATGCAGATAGCATCCCCCGTCGCAACGGAGGCGAGTTCGGTTCTTTCCCATCTATCCCAAGCTGGGGACCTCAGACGCACAACTCGTTCTCAAATCCACCAAATGCGCTTCCAGTCAGCACCAGTACCGGTTCATTAGGCTCAGCATCTGCTTCCAGCTCCTCGCGCAACTTTCTCGTGCCCATTGGAGCTACAGGTGCTCGCCAGAAGCTTTCCATTGCAAATGCTTCGCAGCGACGCCGGTTGGCTGTATCCGAAGATGCCAAATGGTCTGCAGACAGCTCCACAGCCTCATTCCAAGGTTCTCACACCCCTCAACCAAACGGTTTGAAGCTGCAACGCTCGCAATCCGAATTTCACAATCTTGCTGGAAATGCATATGATGCGTCCTTCGATCGAGGTGTCAGCAGGTCGTCTTCTATCGGCAATTTTGCCTCTGGTCGCGCTTCTTCCAGCTCCAATGCATCACAAGCGATCTCTCCCGCAAATGCTACATCAGCCGAGCTCATGCAGCAGGCTGCCATGCAGAGATTATCTTCGCAGCGTATCTTGCCCACTCTCAAGAACAGGAGCGTCTCCGAAAACGTGATTCCCACCCAATACACTTCCAGCCGCTCACCCATCCCACCATCCCCGTCCATCTCGCCATCAGCTGAACGCGAGCAGTCCTTCGCTTCGACATCGCAGCCGCAGCCAGCGCCTGCAATTCCATCCAGACGCCTCGATCCAGCAGCAGGTTCTCACGCTTCGACTGTGCCTGCCACTCGCGCGAGCACCGTCATTGTGCCTGATCGATCAGCCTCGAGCCTCAAGCCCGCTTCACGCCCCGACCTTCCACCTCCACCCAAGGTCGTCGACGAGCGCAAACCTGAATCGTCCCAGCGACTGGACTCGAACGGTCTCGATGCCGATAGCAGCATCACCTCCCGATCGCTTACGATCGCCGAGACGTACAAGCGAGCCATGCTCGAGCGCGATGCCGAGCGCGCCAGGACAGCGGCGCGTACAGCTCCAACGCCACAAAGGACCACATCAGCGCCCACGGTCCCACCACAAGCACCTGCACCTGCACCTGCATCTGCCTTACCACCAGCACCCACATCAGCATCGGCAACAGCAACGGCAACGGCATCCGCACCGACACTCGACCTCAACTTGCCGACCTCCAGCTTGTTTGACGATGACAGTTCCGTCGCCAGCAGCTCGCTCACTGCTCGACCCCCGCAGCCCGCATCCAATGGTGCGACCGCCAGCCCGAGATCGCGAGATCTCTACAACCACCTCAACAACGGGACGAGGGCCCAAGCATCGCTAGTCAGTGACGAGAACAGCAGGCGTATGGCAGCGCTCGCCAACACATCACCACAAAAGGGTGATACCGATCTGCCCTCCCTTCAGCGATCCTACGATGAAGCGATGGCGATTCAAGATCGTATTCAAATGGGTATCAGGGACGAGCCCGAGTTTGGCGGCCTCTTTGACGGTAGTTCTCCCCCCAGGCTACGACGCAGTAAGGAGGAGGCCAAGGCAGGACAATCTTATCTGGCTTTGCGAGATGAGGAGGAAGATACTTCCAACCGACAGCTCAAACGCTCGCCGAAGCCAGACACGGCTGCGACCGTTCCGAGCGCGTCTCGCCAGCAGATTCAGCAGCCTCAGCAAGTTCAGCAGGCCGATGCGGCTACCCCTGCAAAATCGTCACCAACACCACCCGCTGATGTCGCCATGCCGCAGACACCTCCAGCAGACAAGAGCTTTGCCCACTTCTCTACACCTGAGGACGACCGATCCACGCCCAAGAAAGAGCCTAACTCGTTCGATCTCACCCCATCTCGTAAGGTTGAGCCATCAACCGCGCCAGCCGCACCGCTTGCCACACAGGAGCTCGACCGACCTAGCCTGCCACGCGAAACTTCGCTCCAGACCCTGCGATCGCCGCCAAACAAGCTCGAGTCGCAGCCCGGTCCTCGCGAGGAGGCGGCACTGCAAGCCGGCGCTTCGGCTGCAACCACCAGCTCTCCTCTGCTGGCCGTCTCGGAGGCTAACGCGACGACCCACAACAGGCAACCAAGTCTATCATCGCCCATCAGCAATGGCGAGCGCACCGTGCAGTCAAGCGAAGATCTACACGATGGAATCAGGTGGAAACGCAATCAGGACGTTTTTGCTGCATTCTCGCCAGCACAGCAGAGCCGGTTCTCTGAGGCCAGCACCGATCTGTCCGACTCGCGTGCACCCACCCGCAATGAGAACCGATACTCTGGCAGGGCTTCTAGCATTTCGAGCAATGATGGCTTGGAGGAAGAGTCTAGCGATGGTCACATGCTTCCAACAAGTGCGTGGCAAGAGGTCGAGAATGCACTCAGGCGATTTCGTGACAAGAACGCAGGCCCTGCTGCTGATCGCGGCAACTTGCTCCGTGCTGTCCTGCTGCCCTTCCTTGCGCTTGAGGCGGAGACTGCATCTGTCGACGTGGTTGGATCTGGCGTCTACGTCAAGGGCAAGGCTAGACGAGCGCTCTTTTTTGACTGGATCCGTTCGCTTCTTCTGGAACTGCAACATGTCCAGACCTCCGCCGATCGTGGCGCTATTCTCGAAAGCATTGCTTGCATCATCGAGAGCCGCAACTTTTCCGCCTCGATCCTCAGCACCGATCCTGAAGACGAAGCGCGCTTCTCCTCGGTCTTTGGCCATATCCTGTCCTATGCCATCGGCGAGCTCAACAAGAAGGGTGTATACCAAAACACGCTCATCTTCTCTGGTCGATTGCTAGCTGTCGCCTTCTTTAGGGTCAATGGTGTTGCAAGCAAGCTGCTCCGTGCACTTCCGGTCAACCGCTTTGCTCTCGAACGCGTCGCACGAGAGTTTGAATGGCAGAGGAAAAGACCCACAGACTTCGAGAGGTTCGCCAACCGCTTCCCCGCTACATTGCGCCAGCTATGCTACAAGGACTCGCGCGAGTACCTCAAGATGCTCGACAGCGAGTCGATTGCCGGTGCAGGCAACGGATCCGACTCGGGGCCGCAGGAGGACGATCGATTCTTGGTATGCCAGCCTGAAGTCGAGGTCGAGATGTCAGGTAACTGGCTTCGTCGATGGCAGTCGGACGATTCGGAGCTCTTCTTCAGTTTCTGTCGCAGCTATCACCGTCAGCTTGCCAGCCTCTTTGCCAGCTCCAAGTCGCTGGAAAGCGTGTCAAAATACTTCTTCGGCGGGCCCGGCTATGCCCATCTGGCTACGTGTGTCCACCAGAAATGCTTGGCCCTGATTCACCGAGTCATTCTGTCAGTGACAACGCTCTCATCGCAGAAGAACTTCAATCCTGCCGGTGAGACCGCAAATGTGCTGTCAGGGAGCACTGCCGGCAAGCCACGTATCTTGGAGGCAGCCAATCGTCGATGCACCGCCATCGTTGTCGACATTGTTCGAGCCCCCGCTGGCACCAACATGATCTTCGCACCCATGCTTGGCTTGCACATCAAGGTATTGATCAAGCGCACCTCGCTCTACGATGTGCAGGGTGTCTTCTGTCTGCTCGACTGGCTCGATGGTGTCATCAGCCACATGGACTCGAACGACCTCATCAACGAAGGCTTGATCGACGTTTCGTTCATCATTACGACCATCAGGATGCTGCTCGAGAATGCCGATCATGCACTTGCATTGATGAGGACGATCGCCTTCTGCTACGCCAACTTTGGTGTGCTCACCGCTACAACGGAGAATCGCATCTACTTCTGCGAGCAGATCCTGCTTAAACCGACTGTATTCCACAAGCTCTTCTTATCGTGGTCCTTCACCATCCGCGCGTACTATCTGCATCTGCTCGTCTTCCGCCTGGCACGAATTCGTGACTTCCCACCGCC
Organism: Ustilago loliicola; assembly: GCA_022963135.1. Classification (NCBI taxonomy): domain Eukaryota; kingdom Fungi; phylum Basidiomycota; class Ustilaginomycetes; order Ustilaginales; family Ustilaginaceae; genus Ustilago; species Ustilago loliicola. The sequence goes on along the minus strand of JALCUU010000035.1, from coordinate 244,796 downwards.
CAGGGATGACCCAGGAGGACGAACGGCAGTGCGTGTGGTGCGACTCTTCAACCAGCGTCTTGAGGCACTGCGAAAGAGACACGATTCGCTTTCGCCCGAGATCGACTCGAGCTCAGACGACACCAAGTCGGAGGACAGCAAGTCGCGCGAGTCCGGCACCTCGACCTTCGTTAGCACCATCAAACGTGCTTCCACCGACGGAGGTGTCAGCTCGGAAGGCAGCGCAGATGGCCGTCTTAAGGCTGAGAAGATCATGGGCATGACTGCTGTTGATGGACGTTCTGCCACCAGCACTCCTGCAGCCAAGTTTGAAGCTGGCAAGAAGTCGTCTCACTCCAAGACCAAGGGCTGGCTCAAGGCGTTCGGACGAAGCAGCAGCTCGAACAAGCTAAGTGAAAAGGAGAAGGGAAGCAATTCTCCACGCCAAGTTGGTGTATTCTCACCCACATCGGGTAAAGTCATGTCTCCCACCGAGTCGGACGATGATAGCAAGACGATCGGCAGCGCCAGGACAACACCACGCACTTCGTTCGAGTCGACCAGCTCGGACGCCATGTCGGATGTCTCGACATTAGCTGGCAGTGTGCGTGGCAACGCTAGCGGCCGCAATTCGAGGAATGGTGGCGGATTCGAGTTCGATATTAAGCAGCAAACCGTCTGGCAGCAACAGCAGCAGCAGTCGCGCTCATCTTCGCAAGCGGGTGCGAATGCAGCAAACAACGCCGTCCTCAGCCCTACACACGACGCCGGGATTGCCAAGGACACGGTGTTTGACCTCCAGTCCACCCATGCGCACCATCCGCCCACACCCGGTCGTACACCGCAATCGCCACGTATCTCGAAAGCCTTCTCGCGTCGTGCATCCATGCTACCTGGCCCAGCTTCCGAGTTGGTGGCTAGCATGATGGAAGGTGAGGAAGAGGTGCCACCTGTTCCTGATTTGCCTGCTGGCACTCTCGGATTGGGATTGAGCGGTATGAACGGTGGTGCTGCAGGAAGCAACAGCGCAGATGTATACGACGAGATGCTGCACATCTATGCGGTGCAGAGTCTGAGGGAGTACGAACAGACGGTTCAGGAGCACGATGAGTTCTTTGCTTCACTGCCAGAGGAGCAGTCTGCCCAAGTGCCGAGGTTGCCTGTCAACTGGCCTGCTATGTGGTCTTCAACAGGAGAGTAGGTCCACACGCTCAAGATGTCCTTTCACATGCATACAATATACACATGCTATTGAGCAGCCCCTTTTGCCTTCAGATCCGACAGATGAGACTAAAGATCAAGTTTTGGGTGTATGAAGGTATGTTTGCTTTTGTCCCATCGAGCAGAGTTGAAGCTGTTTGTCCGCGGAAATACACAAGAGTCACCGCATAGCGCCGATGTCAGCGATGTCAGCTCGGCGCGCGTTTGCGGCTGTCGTATCTCACTCAGCTGTGCGGCTTCAACCAAATATGTGATTGCCGATCCGCTTTCGGGGCAATTCGATTGGGTTTTTGGCGTAAACTCCGGAAAAAGAGGGTCTGCTCGAGTTCGCTTTTTCCGGGGATCGACCTCTTGTGTAACTCTGGGTCTGGAAGAAGTGTCGGCAGCGCCTCTATTTGTGGAGTAAGAAACAGGAGCATCGTATCGTGCGCGGCTTTTGGGTGAGGAAGCGATTCGTGCGCAGGTCATCGAGCGACGTCCTTGGACGTCCTTGCGGTTGTTGTTTCCTCCCGTCCTTCTCGACCATTCACGTCTACCACCGACCGCAGTCCTTGTCATTTGCACGGATTCTTCATGACCGCACGGGAGCCCGGTTAGCATCGTTCGCAAACGACTCCTCTTGCAGGGTTCCAAGTGTCCGCCATCATGTCGTCTTCGACCACACAGCAACCGGTGCAAGACACCAACTTCGCCTCTGCTCTGTCCGACGATGCTCCAGCTCAACAACGTGGTCCACAGCACTATGGCGCCCTCCCCACCACCTCCCCTTCTGACGCGCTTTCGGCGCCCAAACCAACCGCGGTCTCGACCCGTGCTGTTGCGCCTGACCTCCTCCGCGGCCTCATCCTACCCCTCATGTCACTCGACCACGCAGCTCTCTTCATGGGTGCCTGGTTACATGGCACACCCAAACAGACCGAAAACGCAGGCACACCTATGCACGAATGGAACTTCACCTCCGCCTACGTCTCGCGTACCATCACAAATCTTTGCGCTCCTGGATTCTTCTTCCTCATGGGCATGGGAACCGTCTATTTCCACAAGTCCAGAAAAAGGATCGGCTGGGGTAAGGCAAGGATGGTCAAGCATTTCGTGATCAGAGCTGTGGCTTTGACCCTAGTCAGCGAGGTAATGGGCGAGACCCTGATGTGGGGCAGAGGTATATGGTTGATCAACATCGTTCTCATTGGGTTGGCAGTTGACTATTTGTTGACCGGACTGCTTTGCGTGCTGTTAGGGGAGACAGATAAGCTAGTAGCCAAGGGTCTGGACAAGTTTGGCGCTGGAAAAGATGGCGAGAGGCGACCTTTACTCGACAACTCCAACGCCGAGCAGCAGGATGACACACCCTCAGCCTCACCTCGATCACAATCGCTATCATTCTGGATCCACAACGTCCTCCTCCTCCTCCTCACCTACATTACCATCTTTTGGAACGTTTGGCTTGCCCCCACTCACGGTCGATGCTCTGCTACCGCAACACACCCTTCCCTCACCCTCTCGCTCTCTAGCACACCAATCGAACTCCTCGCCCTCCAACCACTCACCTCTGCCCCTCCGCCTCCTCCTCCCACCGCGTCATCGAGTTGGGGCCCATGGTTCAACTTCTGGTTCTACCCCGTGCAAAACCGTTTCGTCATGTCCGGCTTCCCACCGCTCGCTTGGCTTTCCTTCTCCATCTTCGGTCTTCTCTACGCCCGTGTCATGCTTTACAAGAAATGGTCTCCATCCGCTGTCATCACGGGTAACCTCGCCACTGCCGTCATTCTCTTCGCCGTCTTCGTCTCTACCCGTCTGTTCCACTTCGGCAATCTCTCGGAAGGATGCTTGCACATGCCAGAACACCTCGCAAATCCCCACAAAAATCAGTATCTGGTCTCGATTAGAAGCTTCTTCTACATCACAAAGTATCCTCCTAGCCCTAGCTTCTTCGCACTCACTATGGCGGTCAACTTTGCCCTGCTGGCTCTGTTCGGTGCCATCCCGCCTAGTGTTGCGACAAAGATCCCAGGGCTAATGAATTATGGTGGCAGTGCGTTGTTTTTCTATGTGTAAGTCTCTCGCCTTCCTCCATACATTCCAATCTTTCCCGAATCATACTGACACTTCTCTTTCTTCTCAATATTGGTTGTGTCTCATGGCGATATCGTAGGGCTCATATGTACCTATACTCCCTACTCTCGATCCCAGCTCGTCACTTCTTCGAACACGATCTTCCCGATCACCCTCCCAACCAATGGGAACGAACAAAAGGTCTCGGCCCAAGCGCACCGTTCTGGATCACCTGGTTGCTCGGTTTGGTCATCTTGAGTCCACTCTGTAGACTCTATGGCAAATTCAAGGCTACGAAAGGGCCTGATTCGCTCTGGCGATTCTTCTAGATTCGCTTTCCTTCCCTTCCCTTCCCTCTCTCTTGTCCCTGTCGTAATCTATAGTGTTGCTGCATTGCTGGAATTGCATTCTATACATTTTTCTCTACTCTGTGCGGGTATCTTCCTGTCCTAGTTTTCCAGAGAATCATGACTTGAGCGCCAAGATCTCAGCTTGATAAATCGTCACCCTCCCATAGTCATCTGTACTTCCCTTCATATCGAATCTTAACCACCCCACTTCCTCCCCCTCCATTCCTTTCACTACCTCACTGACGTCGAAATACTGCTTTGCATTCGTATCCTTGACCCAAACCTCCACACCCCCTTCCCCTACATGCTCCCATGCCTTCCCATCTTTCGAACGCAACAGTGTAAGACTCATCGGCGAAAACCCTCCCGCAAAAGTCACCGATATCGAATAAAGCCGTTCAACCGAAACAGGTGTTGCTAGCTTGAAAGATAATGTATAGTGGGCGGAGGACGGATCGGAGTTGGGCGGAAGATTGTCAGAGGTCCAACAAGTTTCCAGTGATCCGTCGAGGACGTTTTTGCCTTCTTTCGAGCTGCCCGACGAAACTCTACCAGATCCAGAATGAAAGTGTCAGTGTCACAGAGTCCGAGAGTGAGAGGGTGAGAGGGGAGGGTAGGGGGAGACTTACTTTACTTTCACATCCCCATTCTCGCCAGAGAGAACATTGATGAGGCTGCGACCAGCAGGTGCAGATGGAGCCGTGAGCGTGGGGGCGATGCTCATCCTTGCTATCTGTCAATTGAGAAGTGGTGGTAGGGAGGATGAGCGAGGGATGAGAAGAAAGGAGGTTGGTGTGGAACCCAAAAAAACTCGACTTAGCAAGTGCGAGAGGTGGGAATTTGACCGATTTCCGAGCAACTTTTCTTCTCGTTTGGACCCTGTCTGCATGCTCTTCGACATTGCCGCATTGACAGATGCTTGCGAACTCACAACAGTCTTGGCTGCTCATGCTGTTAGTGCAACGAGAAGAACGCTATGTGTTTGTATTGAAGTATGTGCTAACAAAAATGACTATTGAGTTGCCTCCCTCTTCGCCGGACTAAACCGCACATCAATAGTAAACCCTTCGAAATCAACCGTCTTGCTTGTCGCTCCCGCAGTCTTCTCCTCCTTTCCCTCCCCTTTCCCACTCACACTCTTCTCATCTTCTTCGGGAGAAACCTCGGGCAAGCTAGCACCATACTTGGCCATTCTATCCACCACCTCATTCCCATCTATCCCCGCATGCGCCTTCACATACTCCAACACCGGTCTCGGACTTCTCCTTTCCATCAAATCATTCAAGCTGACGATCAGATCTTTGTTCTCCACATCTTTCCCCAATGCTGTTCTCCAGCCGTTCTTCTTCCACTTTGCGATCCAGTTCCCAACGCAGTTCATAGAGTACTTAGAGTCGCTAAGGATGACTAACTGTCGTCCATCATCCGGGCAGAGTTCGATAGCGCGAATGATAGCAGTTAGCTCGGCACGGTTGTTGGTCTGTACAGAGCCAGGAAGCCGTCGAGATTCGTTTAGGTGATGAAGAGTAGGATCGGGAAAGAACACGCCCCATCCTGCACGAGCAGATGTTTTGCCATTGCCTATGGATGAGCCGTCGCAGTAGACCATGGTTTTGCGAGTAGAGGTGAAGATCGGGTTTGGATGACTGCGTTTTGACGACAAGACATGTGAGGATGGCGGAGATTTGCGCTTGCCCAGAGTCGAGCTGCTGTTGCTGTACTTGCTCTGACCTTTCGAATAGGGTTTGTACTTCGCCGCCGAACTACTACCAGCGGCGGAGGAGGTGGAAGAAGAAGCAGAAGAAGACGCAGCACCATATCCATTCCCCTTCACGAACTGCTGAGCCGCATCTCTAGTGGGAAACTTCTTATACACTGCTCCAGCGAAACCTTTTGTAGCTGCTTCGCACTCGGCCCAAGTATTATAGATCCCTGGCTGTCGGCCCTTTTGTACGGCATAAAAACCGCCTTTTGTTGCCTTGTCCATCTCGTCGATCGTCCAGGTCGATTCAATGTATTGGTCTGCGTAGCAATGGCGGCTATAGTGGATGGTAGTCAAGAAACGCTGCGCTTGCCTGTTTGAGAAGACTTTATATGCGGTGCACGAGGCCCAAGCGGTGAAATGACAAGCTGTCCGTGCACGTACAAAGAGATTGTTGTAGAAGATCATAAGACCAGTTTCATTTGGCGAAAGTGCGCAGCAGTTGGATGCTGCGATGCAGGTGGGGTTGATGCTCTGCGCTTAGAGAAGATGGTCGTGTCTACGGCGGGGAAGGGTGGAGGAAGGTGGGAGGGAGGGTTTGGATCGCCGACCAAGGACCCTGAGTTGAAGTTGGCACAAGAGATCCGTGATCCGAAGTTTTTGATAGGGTTCTGGACCCTGAACAAAGTGACCGGTGCCTTGTGCACGATACAGTACACCACAATCCCTTTGTTCCTACTGTACAGTACGTGCATGGAGACCTCCCTTTATGCATCACACGTTTGTCGTGTGAAGCGGTTGTCTGACACTCACCATCACGGCTCATCAACAAGAAAAGTAACCCGCTGAACCCCTCGATAACAACCCTATCAGTAATGTCCTACTACGCAGTGCTCGACGGCGTCGTCCCAGGCATCTACGAATCCTGGGATGATTGTCGCCAGCAAGTCAACGGCTATTCTCGTGCCGTCTTTCGCAAATTCTCCAACTACTCTGACGCCTATCACTGCCTCTACCACAACCGCATCATCGTCTACGTCGACGGTTCATGCATCAATAACGGCCGCTCTTATGCTCGAGCAGGTTATGGAATATACTTCGAAAATCCGGAGCTTCAAGGCCTCAACATATCCGAACCATTGACTGGCAACGAACAAACCAACAACCGCGCCGAACTCACTGCCATCATCCGCGCTATTCAATTGGCGCCCGATGACAACCGTGTCCTAGTGATATGCTTGGACAGTCAATATAGCATGAACACGGTTGCGAGGTGGATATGCAAGTGGCAAGGGAATGGCTGGCGTAACGTGAAGGGATTACCGGTGGCCAACGTTGATTTGATTATGGCTCTGGATGACGAACTCAGCTCACGTGCTTTGCGTCCTCAACCTCGGTACGTTTCCGCCCATTTGGGCTGGCGGGGCAACGAGATTGCGGATGCCTCGGCCAAGGAAGCCGCCAGAAGGTAGCCTGGTAAGATCTTCTGCATCCTTCACGGAGACAGGGCTTTTGTGTCGTCACTCGTAGCACCTATAGATCTTTGTCTCGCCCAAACTTCAATCAATGCACTCCACTCGTCAAGCAAAAGTGTGTTCGCGAATAGAACTGCATGGCGTCATTGCGTGCAAGGAGTGAGGTGAGATTAAGGCTGACTCCAATGCAAGACACAGAACAATCTCGAGGTGCTGCAGCAGCGAGCCTCAACAAGTCGAGGCAAGGTAGTACATGCGGATCAACACACTCGTTGTGCAAACAATCGCGACCGTCCTTTCTACATTCAAGACTTCATACAACCAGACTCGAGCTTCGGAAGTGCATCGGCAGAGCTTCAATTAATCATAGAGCCGACCCCCAGTGTGTCTGACCGAAGTTGGCCCAATGGCACCCACCATTGTCACCACCATATGCAAGCACAACTGCAACTCTGAGGGCCCCTGTTGCAGATCGTTTGCAGCCTGCACCAAGCCGGCAATCACATACTCAACATCCGTCTTCATTTGGATGCGCTGCACAAATCTGCACTTATCACTCGTCACAACCCACCCACTTGCTCAATTCTATTCAACGGAGAACTTCTACCCGCATATACTTCATCACAACATCCGAGCGACTGCGCGCTGTCGATGCATTCAAGACTTCTCGCGAAGGATATATTGTTTGTAGAGCCCAAGAAACGAGGCTCTTGCTTTATCAACACCATTCTCCCCAGCCACAAACTCTTCGCTCCTACTCCAATGTGTCTCTTCACGGATAACGGGCTAGTCGGTTGAAGCTTGATGGCGTCTCCTCTACCATGTTCTTCTATGCCGTTGTGAACGGTCGACGACCTGGCATTTATACCTCCTGGCCCGAGTTGCGAGGCTCAAGTTAGGGATTGGCCAGGAGCTGTGTACGGCCAGCACTCTGCCCGCCATCTTGCCGAAGAGCATCTACACTCAAGCGTTATCATTGCGTTTGTCGACGGCTCATGCCTCAACATTGGCAAGTGCGATGCCAGAGCTGGGTATAGCTCCAGCTCAGCCAAAGAGGCTCGCAAGCAGCGCAATAAGCTCCTCGTTTGCTTCGACTGCTTTCGTCTCCACGACCACATGCACTGGCCCAGCCCATACAAGGCTTCATATCAATGCACCAACTTCTGCCATTGATGCAGGCCTAACGTCATGAAGACGTCTTAATATGGTGAGTAATCTTTCTCACTCAGGCGACATGCCTCGGCTTCCACAAGCATTGTTCCCGACGATGCAAACTCGGCAGGCAGAGTGTTGCCTGTCGCCTCTACAAGCTCCGTCCACGACGGCTTGTCCTCTTCAGGCAGAGTGTTGCCTGCTCCACCTTTGGACTTCTTTTCGCCTCAGGGCATGGTCGACATGTCGTCTGACTCTGCTTTGACTTATCTCTTTGCTCGCAGGTCCTCCTGATTCTTGAAGATCGGCCTTATGATGCACTTGTGCTTTGACGAGACTCACTCAAAGGTCTCAACGTTGTCACGGGTTTCTTCCAAAACCACCTCATTTTCTTCCATTTTCTTCCAAACCTTTAGAAACTTTCAAACATTGACAAACACAGAATGTGAAACATGCATTGCACGCTGTAATGGACATGAGTTTTAAGGGTGAAGTAATGGAAAGTTTGTACCCCGAACGAGATGGTCCGGCGTGAGGAGAAAGATCACGAAGTGACAACCAAAACCGTAAACCCAGCAAGAACCAACAAAAACATCAAATCGCCCCACATCTCTCCCTTCCACCCAGCACCGACCCTAGACGCGCCATTAGAATGCTGAACAGGCTTAAAGCTGCCGAATGTAGCTCCCGAAGCATCGAGCTTTGGCAGAGCATCGTTGCTTGTGTTGATTCCACTAGCCGTCGTGTTCGTTGGCTCGCCCGGCTTCTTATCGCTCTGAGGCAAGACGATTCCTGGAGTCTGAAGATAAGGTTGAATCTCGCTAGGGATCGATGTCTGACCAGAAGCTGGGTCTGGAGCGCTACCTTTGGGCTTGATAATGAATTGGGCCGACTTGTACAATACTTTGTTCTCTGCTCTCACCAAGATAAAAAACTTGTCAGCATCTCTTCCATACCTATCCACAACGCCGAGAGGGGGAATGGTGCTTACCTTTGTGATCATAGTCAGTCGAATTAACGAAAAGCAACGAGTAGCCTGAAGCGGGGGCAATACAAGGAACATAGACCATAGCAGTGTTCAGTGAGCCTTGAAGAGCGTTGCCAATTTCGAAACCGTCGTTGAGCAGAGTCTTGTTGGAGTTGGTGAGCATGATGGTTATGACAGACGAAGAGGAAGGCGAGGGAGTGGTGGGAGAAGGAGAGAGAGATTTCCAGGTGAGATTGTTCCAGCCACAGGCAACCCAGTAGTCGGTGGGGCCGGGGAATGTTACATCGTACGCAGCGGGGGCGACGGGAGTGGCGGAGGAAGCGAGAGCCATGGTCGCAATAGAGAAGAGGAAGCTGAAGGTAGGGAAGAAGGTGCACTGCATGATCATGATAGCGGGATATGAGAGGAGGGGGAGGGGAGGGGGAGGGGAGGGGGAGAGTATGACGAAGAGAGCGGACTCGAGGGTTAAAGGTTCGGATCTTTAAATCCTCATGTCAAAACCTCGGATTACGCTGTGTTCGAGACGCAACGGCGGCCAAGATAGGACCATTTTAAACTGCAGCAGACAATCTTCGACTTCATATCTGACTTGGCTTGAAAATGGTGTGTGTCAGTCCTCGCCCTTCCCCTTTAAGCCCCTGAATCACCACCATCATCCACCAGAGGCGCTTCGGACGAAGGAGCGCGCAGCGATAAGGACAGATGAAAAGACGGACCAAAATGCGACCACCACCCACCTCCTCTAGACTATCACTTCTCACCAAGTGAGTGGCTTTGGCATTTCATGTGCGAGAGTCTACCGAACAATGTCCTTTTCTTGCCGGCTTCGAGTGTGACGCAAGCCGGACCGCGGATGGTGTCGTTCTCATTGACATGTCACTTTGCGCTCACACACTAGTATGCACGTGAAGTTCTGCCTTGGAAATCCGCGAGCAGTGATCTTCCCTTGACGCAGCCGAATATGTCCGCAGCTTCGAGATGGTGGGACCAAGAATGAGAAAACGTCGACATGTGCAACTTAAACTTGACAGAAAGCTACACTGAACCATCGCTTTGAGCCATTGCTCCATGTTAGACCGCGTCAGCCTTTGCCATTCTATCACGTGATGCGCTCACTGACGGGAAATGGGAAATTTTTGGGAAGAACCTGCCGAGACCCTTCTTTCACTTCCTCCTCCTCCACCTAGCCCTGTTCTTCGCCGTCAAAGTATCTCCACACACCATCCTATCTTGCAACTTGACGACCCCATACCACCAGAACGAACTACGCAAAGGCGACACTTTCCGACCTGAACCGCTTTCGTGCTGACAAGAGCCAGAACATAAGCAACAATGCGTCTCCTCACACACAACCTCCTCGCATGCCACGCCAATGCCTGTCAAACTACATCGAACAACTTCCCTCTTCTCCTCCAAAACGTCCAACTCGAACTCATTGAAGCCGAACCAAACGAGACATTCATCAAAGGCTTCCTTCCCAAGCTCGATTGGCCAGCACTAGTCAAGACAGCGAGAAGCTTGGGCGATACTTCGTTGCCAGACCAGGGTCCGGATGCGTCAAAGCCTTTGGAGGATGCTGAATTGATCAAGACTTTGCATCGGGTGCTGCTAGAGGTAAGTCATATCTCTCGATGAGGATTGAAGTGGTCAAGAGTAAGAATGCTGACAGAGAACGCTTGATTGTTTCGTGCAGATTCACGTGGTGGAGGGTCAAATGGTCTGCCCGAACTGCCAACATATCTACCAGATCCGAAGTGGGATTCCAAATATGCTTCTTGCTGAGCACGAGATTGGCAAGTGAAGCGACTCCGTCGACGGCTCTTCCATCAAGCTCGATGAAAGCATGACGATTTGTTCGATTTATGGCTGCCGATAGCTTGCAACAACCCTCCTGTCGAACATATCACACGACCTCATTCCAACTCTGTACTTGTACCTGCACCCATTCCGACCATATTGCATAATCACACGCAGTTTTTTGCAGCATAAGAAGGCGTCACATCAGACTGTGACATAATTGTTGCTTCTCGTCCTTACAAAAGCACCCATGATCACGAGAATTGCAACAGCTGGTGCGGAAGCATCTCATGCATGCTTTCGTGAAACAGCTCGGTGGGATCGTCAGAACTTCGGTCCGTAGCAGAGTTGCCGTTGAGAGACATGCGATGAGGTCGTGGCCCGAAGCATGCGTGAAACGTTGAAGGCTGAAGTGGAAATCGGGCATTTTCTGATTTCTGTAATCGCGATACGTTTGGGCCACGCGTGTAAGCTCGGCAACTGCCAAAATTGATGCAACAGGGGCCGCTTGTCCACTGAGAGAGATCAAGAACAACACCATTCCTCCACACCAGCCCAGCTTCCACCTTTCATCATCCTCATCCACCAACCTAGCAAGTCATCGACGCTGTCTATCCGACCTAGGGAATCGAGAGCAACTTCATCGCGCCCCCCTGCAGATCAGACTACAGCGCCGCTTCACGACATTAGCGCTCAGCGCAAAGTATACGAAACGCAGAACAGAGCAGTATTCATAGGACCACTACCATAGCTAAAGAAGCATCTAGTCATCCCTCCACACAACGCTCCTGATTCACGACCGAGAGTTGGAGAAAGCATAGAATGGCGTCCTTCTTCTCGTTTTCAAGTGCAGTTGATGTCGACGTGCGGCTAGAAGGCGAAGATGCACGCAAACAGGTCGAGATCAAGATGGACAAAGCGGGCAAGGAGAAGTGCCCAATCTACTTTGATGGAGAGAGCGTCAAGGGATCCGTACGTACCCAACACATCATTGTCATCAACACCTAGCTCACTTGACCGTCTTGCTGACATTGTCTTCCATATCTATCCATATTGTATCGGTGGGTAATGCAGGTATCAGTGCATGTGAGAGACGGGAAAAAGCTAGTACACGAAGGGATTAAGATCGAGTTTGTCGGCAGCATAGGTGTGTATCATCCAGCCCGCACCGAGGCGACAATAGTGTCTACGACTCAGACTTTAGAGTATGCTGACGCTCCTCCCTTCTATCGTACCGAATCGGTGTTTGGCTTGCAGAAATGTTCTACGACCGAGGCAACCACTACGAATTCCTCTCGCTCGTACAAGAGCTTGCTTCACCAGGCGAAATGCGAGCGGCACAAAACTTTGACTTTGAGTTCAAGAACGTCGAAAAACAGTACGAAAGCTACAACGGAATCAACGTCAAGCTAAGGTGAGCTTGCGAACCCATTTTTTCCTCCAGCCTTGTTAGAAGCTATGCTAACGGTCTTTTGATACTGCGTGGCTGTTCGATGCAGGTACTACATTCGAGTAACGATATCGCGGCGGTTGACAGACGTGGTCAAGGAGCGGGATATTTGGGTACACTCGTATCGCATGCCGCCAGACTCGAACAACGCTATCAAGATGGAAGTCGGTATCGAGGATTGTCTCCATATCGAATTCGAGTACAACAAGTCCAAGTACGTTCAACACCCTCCCCTTCTCTTTCCCTGTTTTCTCTTTCGTCCTAACGCTCTCCCACTCCTTCTCCCTTGCTCCCCTCAGATACCACCTGAAGGACGTCATCGTGGGCAAAATCTACTTCCTCCTAGTCCGAATCAAAATAAAACACATGGAACTCTCCATCATCCGTCGAGAAACAACCGGAGCAGCACCCAACCAATACAACGAATCCGAAACCATCACCAAATTCGAGATCATGGACGGCGCCCCAGTCCGCGGGGAGACCATTCCGATCAGGTTGTTCTTGGGAGGATTCGAATTGACACCGACGTTCAAGGATGTAAACAAGAAGTTCAGTACAAGGTATTACTTGAATTTGGTACTGATCGATGAGGAGAATAGGAGATACTTTAAGCAGCAGGAGATTACTGTTTTCAGGATTCCGGAGAACTAGCGTTAGGGAGAAGAGATGGCATACCCTACCGTAATCGATATTATTTTCAACTCGGTGTGCTCTCTTGGGCTTGGACTGCACTATCGTGTGCGATGCTGAGAGATCAATTACGGAAGGGATGAGTTGAAGTGAGGCCGGGGTGAAGGCGAATACGTCAAAGCGGGTCGAGCGCACGGTATTGAGTGAGAAGGAAGCTCAGACCTCTTCTTCAGGTCCATGAAGCGCTACCCCTCACCACCGAATTCTCTTGAGGCGACCGTCGATTGCGCAGGAACAACACTTGCGCAGACGACGTCAACACCGCGTCACGGTTTCACGTGCCCTGCTGCGATCAGATGCCCTAGCCTGCGGCAACAAAGATCTGAGCTCGACTTCATCACTAAGGCAAGAGCGTTGTGGGCTGGGAGGTGAACGTGTGTTCGAGCCTCGAGCTTTGAGCTTTGTTTCACTTGATGCCCGTGTCTGCGTTGCTGTGTGGGGTGCAGTATGTCGCCGGACCCCCTCGTTCCACGAGATTGAGTGCGGCTGATTCGTCGGTGCGCCGGCACTTCGAATCGATGGCATCCTCAATGCAGGTCCTCGGGTGGTACAGCAGCGAGCCTAACAACCATGTTATGCAAGTCCTTAGGTTCGTTCGCCGGCAAGCTTCACCAAAGGCTCGACCTCCGTCGGTGTCTGCAATAAGTCCCCTTCGATCAGCACAGTAGCTCAGCCTTTGTTGTCGCATGTGCGCAGGCGGGAGTAGTAGGCTAGGAAGCAGGCACAATCTAAGTCCTGTTGGCTTGGACACGTATGCTTTGCTGAAGCCGTGCTCTGCATTACTTTGCGAGGGAGTATATCTACGGGACATTTTGGTCGTTTCCGGCACGGAGCTTCCTCCTCTGCCGTGTCTCCTTGTTCCTCAACCGAAGACACTCTCGGTTACCATCACCATTCTGGCTTCACCACGAGACACTACTTGACGTACTAGCCTCTGCTCTCAATGATCGACTTGGCCATCCCTCCTCGTTCTCCGCTTCGCCTTCTCCAGGCCGGCCGAGGCGCGAATACAACCATCTCCGTCTCGCCTCGTTCCCCACTCCTCTTCAAACGTCTACCCGATCTCTCGCTCTCTCCGTCTTCAACAGGTAGCCTTTCCTCACCTGACCCGCTATCTCCACAAGCCTACAGCCCGCTCTCGATGCTATTCGAAGGCATTATTGCCGACTCAGCATCCGCTCACACCATCCAGTGTCAAGAGGGCAGCGTGTTTCCGTACAACTCTCTTCCTTCACCCGGCAGCTACACTTGTTTACAATCTTCATCGGACGAGTCTTTCGCTTCTTCAGAGGCGAGTACGATCGTTCCTGGTCCCCAAAACGTTTCTGTTGAGCTAAGGGACGGGTGCGGGAGGGTGGGCGAGCATCTCGATCAAGCCTTAGAAGAACTTATATTGCAAAATGGTGGCTCCAGGCCCAGCTCGCGGCTGTCCCTGCTTGGGGAGAATGGTGCAGAGATGCAACTGAGGAGTGGCAGAGGAGAGGGTTGGGGTACGACGGATAACGATACCTCCTCGATCCTAACTATGCCGGGTGGTGGACCCTTGCTCGAGCCACTCAACACCGATTGCTTGAGTCCATTTTGGAACTCTCCCCTTCTGCAACCTAGTGCTCTTGGGCTGTTCCATCCCTCCTCACCCGCCATGAAACTCCAGCTGCCGCAGCGAGGTAGGGTGCCCAAAAGACCACCTCGCCCAGCCCACTGCTCAAAAACGCTCGAAGATCTTGGCCTCCACAGCTTCTCCAGCATCTTTACACCCTTCAACAATGCTGCCCCAGCTTCACCTAGTTTGCGCAGCATACGCAAGGCCCCTGCGGAGTATCTTAAAGTACATCGACGAACAAGCAGCATACGTACGCCCGATACTTTTAGGGTCCCAGGCGGGGGAGAAGTGTTTAAGCTTGATCCTGCTCCAGCCACGCTCAGAGCTGCGACGAAGGAAGCGGATTGCGCTAGCATTATCAGTGTCGCCACTTTTGTTTCGGCTCGTTCGAGTACTTCTACTTCTTCCCAGCAAAAGCGGCAGGAAGACAGAGATAATCTTCCGAGGTATCCCACGACACCAGTACAAAGCTCGCGGCTCCACCACTCCGCCAGCCAACGCAAGTCGAAGAAAGTGAACTGAAGGTCCAGCAACGGCGTAAGCACGAAGATGAAGCGAGACGCCATCCCCCTTCAGCCTCTCGTTCCCCTGCTCCAGCGCCGAAGTACATAGACCTACCTCTTCGCCACTGTGACGAAAAGTCTCCGGTGATATAGCGTAAACCCTCGCTGCTTCGAAAACTCAGCCTTACCGTTCTCTCGAAGAAACCGCCAAAGCAAGACCCTACCCCTACCGGACCAACAGACTACAGCAAATCCCCTCGTTTCTCCTCCACCCTCCCCGGTATCAACACCACGGTCACACCTTTTCCCATCACCATCGTTTCCTCTCCCTCTGATACTCCGCAGCAACTGGGTCGCAAAAGAAGCTTCTCTCGCTCGTCCCCAGCTTGTCCACCTCCCCCAAGCATTGGACTAGTGAGGGGCCGAAGCACATCCTTCACCCGCGCCATTCCAGCCACACCCCTCGCCACACCCTTGCTTCGTAACCGTTCAGCATCAGATCTCCACACACACTTCACCCGTCCAACTCGCTCTACCTCATTCAGCTCCTCCTACCCTCCCCCCTCAGCCTCCTCCTTCAGCAGCCACTCGCCTCTACCCCGAAAGTCATCGCTCAAACGCACACCTTCACGTAGCAGTAGCACAGGAAGCACCACCCCTGACACTCCTCAGCGGAGAAGTAACAGAGCGAAAATCGTGGGGAGTGCCACAGCGTGTATAAGTGCAAGGAAGGTGACTTTTGGAGAAGTGACCACAAGTCGGATTTCTCGTACTTCGCAGATGGGTGAGGAATCGGTTGAGGTTTTGGTTGACAATGACACGGCGTCAAGGGGGAAGGAGAACAAAGAGGAGAAGGAGGATGAGACGAAGATCGGGGAGGAATGCAAAGATTCTTACATGTCGTCGACGCTGCGAGGTTTCGGGTTGCAATTGCCTCAATTGTCATTACCTTGGGGAAGGAGGTCGTAGAGTTCTCCGGCTTGGCTTTTGAACTCGTCGTTACAAGTCATTCACCAAAGCATTTTCGGCGCTGATTGTCTCCTTTGTATAAAGTCTTGAGTCACTC
This sequence comes from Ustilago loliicola, assembly GCA_022963135.1. Taxonomy (NCBI): domain Eukaryota; kingdom Fungi; phylum Basidiomycota; class Ustilaginomycetes; order Ustilaginales; family Ustilaginaceae; genus Ustilago; species Ustilago loliicola. The sequence goes on along the minus strand of JALCUU010000035.1, from coordinate 228,768 downwards.
ACTCATCACAGTCTTTACTCGAATCACAACAGTCATTCTTCCTTCTGTCGACGTTTCGAATTCATGAACAAGTGAAATCAGTACCGCCTAACAGCTCCCTCAGCACCAGCGATCACCACCCTCTCTTTCCTATCTAACCCTATCCAACTCGTTTGGTCGCAGTCCCATCCCGCATACTCACACACCACCCTTGGCGCGTTCCCTGTCCACACACCTCCCTCACCTTCCGCTTCCACCTCCATTCTCTCCCTGTTCTCGAGTGCCGCACGATAAGGCAGCCCGTCCTGAGTAGCAACCAGCACATCTAGCCCCTTTTGGCCCTGAACAAGTTTGAGCAAGTTCACTTCAGCATTGTTCCTCCTCCATCCGGTCACCAAACCCTTCGGCGCCTCCGTCCCCTCAGCTTTAGACGAGGAAGTGGCGCGTGTATCCCAAACACTAACAATCCCATTAGCTGTACCCGTGACCACCGTGTGACCTTTAACATCGATGGCCGTCACCCCCGCCGTAGAAACTTGTGTCCAGAGATCCGACGCAGACGGAGCCTCACCTGGTGGAAAAGCATATTTCTGCGCAGTAATGTTCGCTGCAGCAGTTCGCAAATCGAACTTCTGCCATCCACCACTAGCCAACCCCACAACAAACTCTTCCTCCTCTTCCCCTTCTCCCTTCTTATCAAGGCTTAGACAGTTGACGGCGGAATACCGATCACTGCCGAACAACCTAATCTTCTCCCCTGCGCCCACATCCCATAGTCTGACCGACCCATCCGCGCCACCAGAGAGGACCGTCCTCCCGCGCCCAATAATTCCAGCAGTCAACACCGCCCTCTTGTGCCCTTCGAGCGTACGCGGGTTGTCACCAGTGAACGGATCCCAGATCCTGACTGTCAAATCGCTCGATGTGGAAAGCACGACCCGGTTGGAAGGGAAGAGCTTTACAAAGCGTACATCTCCCACGTGGCCCTTGAGCGCTGTTTTCTTGCCGAGCCGAGCCTTTACAGAGTTGACATACATACGAATCCTGGCTTCGATACCCCATTTCTTTTCTTCTGGATCTTGTGCTTCGCCGCTGAGAATATCCTTTTCTTCTGGTGTGAGTAGGGTTTCGATAGCATGTGGGCGAGCAGAGTCAGGGTCGAACTCTGCAAGACGGCCAGTATAAAGCGCTCCCTCAGCTCCACCTGCGACGAACATATCCACCTCATCCTCAGCCGTGCCTAGCGAGATATCAAAAGCATCAATAGTCGGATTGTTGGTGTAGTTGTCGTTCACCTTCGACGTCCCCACTGTAGGCAAGAACTTGGTCAAACTCTTCCTTGCGAACCGAACTTGCACGCCCGAATCGAGCTCTATACTCGACTGCAGCGTTCTCGCTGACCTGTTCCGTCCCTTTTGCTCCTGTTCACCGGGTACGACCTCATCCGGATCTTCAGCAGAAGCATCCTGTGTCAGCTCCAAGTCTAGCCAGCTTCCCGCCACCCTGCTGACTTTGAGTCCCTTTGTAGGCCCACCACTTGTTTCAATATCATCCATCTTTACTCCGCCCTGCGTATCCACATTCTTTCCGTCGTCTTTGGTCTGCTGGAGAGGAAGCTTGACATGTACGGAAGAGGAGGGGGCGTTGGAAGAGTAGTAAGACAGCCATACTTTTTCGCCGGCGATGGTGGATGAGGAAATGTCCGAGAAAACTTCAGGGTAGTTGGGCTGGATCGAGATGTATGGTATCGCTGCCATGATGACTAGCCTGAAGCGTGACCAAGAGCGAGACTCCAGTCCAGATGACTCTTCAGTAATGTAGGTGATAGATGTGTAGATGAAGATGGTGTTGAAGTGAAGCGAGAAGCAAAGCTGAGTTAGAAGGCGTTTACAGTAAAGCCGCGTCACTGCGCTCTGCAGCTGCAAAGGTTGAGAATTGCGGAATTCGGATCAAAAAGTGGAGTTGCACCGTGCGTCAAGAACCACTCTCTGTCCTCCCTCCCTCTCCTTCATACATTCTTCTCAATGACATAGACGACATCACTTTCACAGCTCGAGCTTTACTTCCTTAATGGTATCTGTAGACATTGTGAAGTGAATCTGTATAGGTTCCGAGCCTACTTGTGTGTTTTCGGCCCCTTATAAGCCAACACAACAACATCACCCTCTCTCCTTCTATCCTCGTGTTTTACCGTATTCCAATACCTCCCTACCTCCCTATACCCTTTCAAACTCAACAGATTCTTCAACGTCCTCGTATGTCCTGCCTTCCTCGTTCCCTCTTTCAGCAGAGCGTCAAAGACGACCAAATGGCTCGGCCAAGAATGTCGCCATCCTTGATCCCATACATTCTCCCCCCTCTCACCCAATCCAGGAGAAGCAGGGTAGGAGGTGTCGACATTAAACGGCATCCTTTCCACCAGATACTTGATCGGATCGTGGTAGAAAAAGTCGCTCTGATCCCAATACTCTACATGCTTCTCCTTGTCCGTCATCTCCCCTCTCGCAGGGGGAGGGGGGCATTGAATAAACCAACTTTGTTCCACCAACTCCTTGTTATGCAGGTGCGTTGCCCAAGGTGTGCTGTGACAAGGCATCAGGAAGCCTAGGTTGTGGATCCGACCAAAGCCCGCACCAAACTCGATTTCTTCTCCAACCGGCTCCAACTGCTGCTGGCGATACATGCGCCCGAGCTCGTAAGGAACCTGTTCTTGAGCAACGCCATGAATATTCGTTAGGTAAATCGCTGCTATAGGCTGCAACGTCAGCAACACTGCCCGTAGCCAGAGTGGAAGACTGTTGAGTGCCACCCAAAGGCTCTTTCCTACCCCACCCGTCCGCCCATTATCCACCTTCCCTGCTGCTCCGATGCCTCCATAAGAAGCCGCCAAACCGCTCCCAGCCAGCACACTCAACGCAGGCAGTAGCGGCTGCAGGAAGCGAAACTCCTTATGTCCCAACAAGCTATACACTCCTACAGTCACTAACACCAACCTGGCTAAAGACTTTTTCTCCTCGGCACCCTTACCCTCATCCCCCTCCCGTTCGCCTGATTGTATAGCGTTGATGAGACCAAAGATGGTAGCGGGCAACCAAACAGTACATAACACGGGCAAACCTTGAGTCCAGTACCAATGCCAAGGATTCGCGCCGTAAAAGATGCTCAAGTTCGAGACAACGTTCTTGTGCAAGAACGCCACCAAGCTCAGAGCTGGTAGGAGAGGTCTGTTGTGGGAAGATCCATTCGAGAGAGAGTCGTAGGTTGTGTCGACAACGAGAGCTAGGGTGAGGGCGGTGGAGGCGACAAGGGTGAGGGTGCGGATGAGAGAAGAAGCCTCGCCGATGATCTCTAGTGTTGGGAGTAGCGATTTCTCTTCTTGACCTGCTTTGTTCTTGATATTTGTTCTTGATCGCTTTGCTTTGAGGCATCGCAGTTGCCTGACGAAAAGCTCAGATACCAGATAAATCCAGAGCACTCCGTTCGTCGACCGAAGCAGACATGCACCAGCCGCCAAACAAAGACTCCTTTTCAGCGTGTGGTCGTAGATTGCCCTGGCCAACTGCTTCTTTTCGAAGTCCTTGTCTTCTTTCGACTGCCATCCTCCCTTCTCCCCACCCTCCAGCTCTTGCATTTTTACTTGCTCCTTTCTCGTCGCAAACAGCCCAACATCAAACCCACCACCAAAGAAAGGCTGGAATGGCCAGTAGAATAGTGCAGCAGCAGTGACCGCCGCCTCGGTACAATTACTGAAAGTCCTAGTCGCCGTATACAATGAATAGAGGTTACTTAGTCCCACCAAGGTCGCAAACCACGCCACCTTCTCGCCTCCGATCCGATGCGCCAATCTAAATGTATACCAATCTCCTATCGCCGCTATTAACGCTTGTTGTAATCGAGGGAACAGCACCAAGAAATATGTCTGATCAAGACCTGTCACTTTCAGCAGCACATAGCTGGGCACAAACAGCAGTGGGTGAAGGATGGACCGCACCGGACCGTTCGAAATGTTATGCCCCGCCGCCCTAAACCATGATGAATTAGGGGGAAGGGAGGAATGGGAATGAGTGGACCACTCCCAACTCTTAAATCCGTAGCCAAAGACAAGCTGGTGCGCGATCTCGGTGGTTTGATAGTGTTCGTCTGGTTGGAAGAATGTTCGAGTGAGGAGGGCATTGAGTAAGCGGAAGGCTAGGAGGAATACGAATAGGGACCGGAGGTTGACAGATGGTGGTGGATGTTGGGCTGATATTGAAGTTGTTGAAGCAGGTGATTCTTTCGAGCTGTCTCGACGTGCTGATGGTGGCGGTGCTCGCGAGCGATTCCGTAACTCCATAGTGGAGGATAAAGCTCGTGAGCGCTATCGACTAGTTTATGTAGAGGATGTGAGCAAGAGATGGAATGGTGTGCGAGGTAAGAAGGAAAGAAGCAAAGTGTTGGTCTGTGAACCTCCACTCCAACACAAAGCGCGGTACGGATTTCGGTGTTGGTTTCGAGGTGTCGCGTCTCGATTCTCTTCCTCGCACGAAGCAACACAAACACAGTCTCAACCTTGAACGTCATCGGCATCGCAGCATCTCTCTCACACCACTCAACCTCATTCCTACAACACGTCACACGTAGCAGCTTCGAGTTCGCACGACTTCGCACTGTATACGGCTTTACTTGAATTGTAGCGCTCTTGTCGACTACGCTCTCCTACGTCGAATATAATCACGAACAGGCTCGTTCCCCGCCTCATCCACAAAGAACCTTCGCTTCCCCTCATCTTCCCACACCAACACGCCCAATTGCTTGGCATAGTTCCTCACCTCCTCAAAGTCGAACTGACTCGTGAAGTCTGTAAAGAGCGAACCCAGATTCTGCACCACCCTGTTCTTTTCCCTTTCCCATAACCTGATCTGATCCGATACCGTCACGGGGAGGAGCGGATCGTTGCGATGCATCTGAACATGTGCATGATGAGTGAGATAGGCGATGATTTGTTCCGCTGTAATCCCGTTCGCCAGTGCCGACTTGACAGAGTCTCGCGTGATCGAGCCGACGACAAGATTGGGGAACCGCGCTTTGATGGTTACGAAGAGCGACAAAACCGCGACTCGGAGAGGATTGGAAGTGTATGCATAGAGTCGATAGTTGGTTTCTAGGATGATGTAGCCTCGTTCTTCTTGTTCTGTGCCGTTGCTGGAGAGGAGTGGGATAGCTGCTGACGAAGTGAGTGTTGTCGCTAGACGAGTTGGATAGAATCGCCGACTGGAAGCTTTACGTTGATAGACCAGTCCATAATCACGAAAGTCTTCGAGCATATGCAGTTGTGTCTCTGGCAATTCCTCTGTCGAGTAATCCCTTCCCAGCTCCAAACTACCCAGCATGAAAAGGAAAGCCAACACCTCAACCAAGTCCATATTCCTCTCCTCTGCCATGTCTAAATACTGTAGCAGCAGATCCCACAACTGCGTGTTGACATCTTCCAACAAGAACTGAAACCCTCTACTGGTGATATTCAGTCCACCACTGCCCGACCCCGAAGTCGACCTCGGCTGCATCAAGTTGCTCCTCCGCAAGAGATACAGCACCGGCTCTCTCGGTGTGGACGAATTCTCACTACCAACCATATAATGCAAAATCGTCTCCCATTTGGTCCTCGCATACTGATCCAAAAATGCCACATCTACCGCATTCTTATCTTCGGTATCACAAGGGACACCAAAAGACCTATGCTTTCCTCCACCAGTCAACGCTCTCCTCATTCCATCCGTGAACACGGCATTCAAAAGCAAAATCTGTTTCCCTCCCGTCGACTTGAGCTGAACAACAGAGAGACGGGAAAGTTTGTCTACAGCCGCATCAAAGTCCTTTCGCGCTTCCTTTTTGATCCATGCAATAAAGTCGTCTGCGGCGAGTGGCACGTCGAGAAAAAGCATATGCATGATGAGTTGTCGTGCCATCATGGGCAGGAGACGGAAGATGGCAAGACATGATGCTGGTTTCTCGTAGAGTCGGATTAGGACGGAGCGAGGTTGTCGGTCGAGGAAGTCGTCGATAGTTTCAGCGCCAATGCCGGTTGCACGGGAATGTTCGGATATTGAGAGTGCGGCGTTGGAGTTGCCTTTGGAGGTTGAGGTTACGCCTTGCCCTGGGCCTGGTGTGTGTCTTTGGCTGGCCATTTTGTTGCCCCCCAGCCTTTATAGGCGACAATGTGGATCGGTGCCGGGCGCGCTTCAGAGCTCCATGAGGTCTGCTAGGATCAAGCCTCAGTGGATCGATGGCAGCCTGGAAAGCTGTATACGGCTGAATCCGTGCTAAGCCCAAGAGCAGGGAGGTGGTGGTGTCGGTCGCGATCGTCAACGTCGAAGAAGAGATACAAAGAGGATGTGTCATGGTCTCGGCTGAGCCATGTCAAGCGACACGCCTCCACACAAAGCGCTTCTCGTTTCCGATTTCCGAGGAACGCAACACAGGCTCAGAATTGAATGCGACCCTTCAGTGGGTAAATCTAACTCAAAAGCCACTTATTCAATTTCTGCTTTCTGACTTCTACTTCGGCTTGCCTCGAAGAAAATTTGTGGAACCTTTCAAGGGTCCTCGTTCAATCCTTTCTTCTTTCTGTCCTCGATCTCACAGCCTATCTTGCCTCCAACCCCAACAGTGGTGTATCAGCCAAGATGGCAGCCTTCAGCACCACAGATGAGGCCGTCCTCACAGCTCCACTCGAGCTCAACCCACTCGCTCAGTCCGCTACCGCCTCTTCCTCCGGTCGCTCCGTCTACTATGTCTATGACATCCTCTCCACTGCGGCCAAGATTCACAGCGGTCGATTCCGGAGGGTCGCCTTGCAGTTCCCAGACGAAGCGCTAGTCGACTCCGTACCCGTCTACTGGGCGCTTAAGAAGGAAGTTCGATCACTATATTCCGCCGACGAATCATCAGCATCAGCTTCCGCATCCACATCCAAGGCCTCCGCAAGCCAGCCAGAATTCTACATCCTCGCAGACACAAGTTATGGAGGATGCTGCGTTGATGAAGTTGCAGCAAAGCATGTCGACGCCGATCTGGTGGTGCACTATGGACACGCGTGTCTGTCAGCCACAGCTAGGCTTCCTGTGATCTATGTGTTCACCAAGCAGCCACTCGAGGACGTCAACGCGGCGGCAACGAGCTTTGCGAAACAGGCAATACAGCAAATCGATGGAAGCGGGGAAATCAAGGCATTGGTGCTGACGTACGATGTTTCGTGGGACCATGTGGTGGAAGAGGTATATCAGGCGACAAAACTAGCGCTGAAAGAGCAAGGTGTTGAGTTGCCGCTGGTAAGAACCCATGTCGACTTCAGGAGAAACTACGACGAGAAACTGGTCGATGGTAAGTCGGCAGCCTCAGACGTACCAAGAGAAGCCACATGTTGTGGAGGGTCTGGTGGGGCATGCTCAAGCTCAGCACAACCGTCATCATCATCATCATGCTGCGGTGGTGACGGATCATGTTCTGCCAACTCCTCTTGCGCCAAAGTCACATCTACCCTCCCACCACCGAACTCAACTGCAGCTACAGAAGATATCGCCTCCGAACGCGAATCTCGACCTCTCGGCCCATCTCGCAGCGTCACCCTGCCACCAGACACAACCTTCTCTCAATGCGCCTACCTCTACCTCGGCCCCGAGTCTCTCTCCCTCACCAATCTACTTCTAACTCTCGGCCCAACCACCCCACTCATCTCCTACAACCCGCTCACCTCCACCTCTCGCATCGAAACCGGCTCGACCAATCGTCTGCTCATGAAACGCTATGCCTCGGTCCTCAAAGCGCGCGACGCTTCCGTAGTAGGCCTTCTCGTCGGCACTCTAGGCGTACACTCCTACCTCCCACTTCTCAAATACCTCCGCTGGTTGCTCACAGGCAAGAAAAGCGGACGAAAAGTATACACCATCTCCGTAGGCAAGCTCAACCCCGCCAAATTGGCCAACTTTCAAGAGATCGATGTTTTCGTACTAGTCGCTTGCCCCGAGAACACGCTGGTGGATAGTAAGGAGTTTTACAAACCTATCGTGACGCCGTTCGAGATGGAACTGGCGGTCAAGGCAGCTGAGAGGATGGAAAGAGGCGAAGAAGGGGTGGAGTGGAGTGGCAAGTACGTGCTGGATTTGGAGAAATTGGTTCCTGCTGAATATAGAGATGATGAGCTGGTGAAAAAGGCTGAGCAGCTCGATGTCAATGATCCTTCCAATCAAGAAGGAGAAGAGGAGGAGGACAACGACAGACCACACTTCTCTCTAATCAGCGGGACGTACGTTCATCGACGAAAGTTCCACAACAACGCCACTTCCATATCCACCCCCGCTGTTGCTGTCTCGACAGAACAAGCACTGCAACTCTCCAACAGACCCTCCAACGGAGAAGATTCGGTTGTGGTCCGAAACCCAACAACAGGCGAGCTCACAACAGTGCTCGAGACCGCTTCGATCGCTCATCTCAACAAACGTGGATGGAAAGGATTGGAGCAGAGATTAGGTATGGACGAACCAAGTGAACTCGAAGAAGGCAGAGAAGGTATCGCTAAAGGATACAAAGATGCCGGTGGAGAAGGACACATTATGTAACACAACTCATCTTCAATCAACACATGCAGCACATTTCAAACCAGCAGAGAGCGTGACAACACGAGCAATGTGCATTAACAGAAACGAAAGAGTGTGCTATTCAACAATATCTTGGAACTTATACGAGATTGTAGGTTCAGATGTGTCCATCGCCCCCACCCTCCAACAACCCAACAATCAACCAAGAAGCTCCCGCAGCCACACCTCCCACAGCCAACGTCGAAACCGCACCGTACGCATATCCCTTCAATCCACCCTCTCCACCAGTAACCCTCTGCTTAACCACACCAAAGATCAACAGAATCACGCCCGTAATAACAACCGACAGTAACAAGGCCTTGCTCGCCTGCTCAACAAACATGTAAGGAAGCAAAGGAACAATACCACCGATAAAGTAGCTGAGACCGATTGTAAGAGCAGAGATGTAAAGACGCGAGGTGCTGACCGGCTCAAGACCTTCACCGAGTTTAAGGAGGAAAGGAGTGAGACCCGCCGATTCGAGATCTTGTTCGTTGTCGAGGAGTTGCGATTCTTCGTCCGTTGTGGTGCGCTTGTGAGGAGGCACCGAAGGGTTCGAAGAGCTGGAGGCGGAGACGGGGAAAGGAATGCAACCAAAGATCTTCCTACGTGAAGCAGATGCAGCACGCTTCTGTTGAGCAATGGCGAGCTCTTGAGCTTCCTTACGAGCCTGCTCCTTGGCCATCAATTCAGCAGCGATCTGCGCCGAAGTCTCGGGCGCAATGCCGTAATCCTTCAAGATACCATGCACTTGACGCTGCACCTCGCTCCCACACGATCTCTCCACCCTCTGCTCGGTAGACCTCTGGTTGAACGCAAAGTGACTCATCTCAGCTTGCGCAGACAAGAATCCACCAATACCCATCGAAATCGCACCGGACACCAACTCAGCCAAGCCTGCCAAGACGACCAACTTTGTGGACCCAGTCGAACTCAACCCAGCCGTAAGCGCAAAGGGAACGGTCAAACCATCACTGAGTCCGACAATGCAGTCTCGAGCAAAGTCTGGGTCGATCAGGGTGCGTTCGTCTGCTCCAACGACGTCTCGGCAGCAAACAAAGTTGGGGTCGTGCTGTTGGAGGTCAGAGGAGCGACATTCGTGGGTGGCACTGAGGGTGGAGGCGGAGGACGAGGCTGCGCCGCTACGGGGTTGTTGCGTGGTAGCTGAGTAGTTGGGTTCGGAGGCGGTGTTGGTGGCCCAGAGAAGAGGGGTGGACTCTGATTTGGAGTTGGACTTGGAGGGGAGCTTGACGGAGGCACCGTTGGATGCGGAGGAGGAGGAGGAAGGGCCAGCGGCAGCGCAGGAGCAGTTGACACAGCCGCCAGTGTCGGCTTTCTTTGTTGAAGAGCAAGCCATATCGAAAGCGATTTCAGGAGACTTGGAACGGAGCAAGGAGAAGTGAAGGTATGTGAAGGAGCGGAAGGCGGAATGGTGCAGGAGGGAGGGAGGCTTTATAGAGATAGCGAAAGCACGGACTTTAGTTCAAGTGAGGCTCAGTCGAGAGTGACTTTCTTGTTTTCTGGCGCAGGAAAAGCTTTGTTTCTTGGTGGGTGCGGAGGCTGAAACCGCAGAACCAAACCGCTGAACACATGTGCATAATTCAGCTCCCAAGTTAGTGCGAGAGCCAATGATGTGCACTGCATTATACGCCATCTTGTTTCTCTCACAGCAAGTCGACGCAAGCCACACACCAATGCAAACGAACTCAAACTACACTGTCACATGCTTACTCGGAGCGATCGATGCTCGGCCAACCCGCCTTGACCGAAACGTGATCTCGATGCCGAAAGAAGATTCGGTTGTGTGATTATGGCTCAGATTCGCATCACCGGCGGCATAGCAGGCAAAAGGACACACGGCACTGTCAAGAACAAACGCTAAGCGAACCAGCTTAAAATTGATAAAGAATTGATAATGGAAGGGCGAGCTGTGGGTGGGCGCTGGCTGGCCAATCAGAAGTGTCCTATTGGAAATCGTCAGAAGGCACAGATTTGGCATGGAGAAAAGGGAGGGCGAGAAGGTCTAACATATTCCAAGTCAAAAATAAAATAAAATGGAGATGCGTGCTAGAATGATGCAGCAACGCGCGACGCGTTAAGCAGTGTAAAACGCAGAAGCAGCAAAGGGTCCACTTTCTGTGTGCTTCGTGTTGGCTTGGCCAGAAGATACGCGGCAAGAGAGAAAGAGACACGTTCAACTCAGCCTCGCCTCTACACCAAAGCCAGATTTGCATTCCAACTTGGCACTCTCGTTGTCACCACATCCTATCCTTGAGTCTTGTCGCCATCGGAATCGCCGACTGCTTACTCTTTGCTTTCGGATCACGACCGACGAGCTGGTCTTTGCAGCCATTCCATCCCATCGGAGCGCAATCCGACCATCTTACTCATCTTCGGGTGTTCCGACCTTTCCTCTCCTTTCACATGATCTATCGGCTCTCACGCTAGCCAAACTCGAGCCACAATGCAAGTCGAACCGCCCAACTTTAGCTCGTCTTCGCCTCTTTCGTCGCTCGCTCGCTCTTCCAATCCTTCCATCGAACCTGCTCCTCCTGCTGGTACAAGAGCCAAGGTCACTTACTCTCGCAAGCCTCTCGCAGCGCAAGAGGCTGACAGTACGCATCCTGGTCAGGAATCCTCATCCCCATCTTCACATCCTGCTTCGCCTTCGGACCACCTCTTCGATACACCGCTGCGATCTTACGCTCGAAAGAACGCAGCTGCCAACGCCAACACAGCTCAAGACCAGGACGCCAACGATGTCACCATCACCACAGCAGAAGACTCGCCAGAGACTACCGCACATGCTGCCAACTCGGCAATCAAGCCTACCTCTGCCTCTTCTCTTTTCCGTCGTGTCGACTCACAACCATCCCAACACAGCGACAACGATGAGGAGCGAGCCCAAAGCTCAGCCGATTCGCCAGCGCTCAGCCGCACAAACAAGTTTCAGCTCGGTGCAGCGAGAGCGATCTTTGACTCAGACTCGGATAGCGAAGCGCCTGCTGCAGGCGACAAGCCAGAGGGCGCATCACTCTCGTCTCGCTTAGCCAGCAAACATTCAAACAGGAACAACGACGATAATGATGATGATGAAGCTATCATCGCGCGCATCCGTGCTCACAGGATATACAACACCGATTCCGATCCATTCGGCGAGTCGTCTCTATCCTCTGTACCTATGTCGAGCTCTCAGGCGCAATCTTCTCTGCAGAGGAGCGACGAGGAGATGCAAAATGATGATGCAGAAGGCAGCATTGCTATCTCTCGCCGTCGGGGAGCCAAGATCTCCGCTATGCGTGGCAAGGGTGGTCAAGCTAAGCGATCCAAGTTCTCGTCCTCTTCCGATAAGGAGGATAGTGCTGCGTCCGATGATGAGGAGGCAGTCGCAAATCGCAAAGCTCGCGCGTTCAGGCTCGCCAGCTCGCCGTCCTCTTCGGCTGTGCCGCAAGCTGATGGCGACGAGGCTGAGGCTGGTCCGTCAACAACCACAATGTCACGGCGCCAAAAGATGGACGCGCTTGCCGCCAGAATGAGCAAGGCTCACGGCGAAGCAGAAGCTGGAGCCACTACCGAAGTGGACCCCCTCATTGATGCTTTCCTCGGCGGAGGAAGCCCTGGCCGCATTCCCTCCCGTTCTCCATCACTCGACATCCAAGACAGCGACGACGACGAACACAACGACGCCATGCCAGCTTTCATGGCTCCCAAGTCCAAACAATCCAAACCACAGACGACCAAGTCGAAGAAGTCCAAAGGCGTCGCTGTCGAGCGAGATATTCTCAGCGATCTCGAAAACGACTTTGATCGCGCCAAAGTCGCTTCAAAACGCGCTGCTCCATCAAAGGAAAAGGCGCCTCCCAAGGTCAAGCCTCTCAGCAAGAAAGAGATCGAGACTATGAACAGGCAAACCGCCCGCATGACTCGTGAGAATCGTGCAAGGCTCGGCTCGGCTTCGCAGAAGAAGACGATCGGTCTCAACGATCTGCTCAATAAGATTCAGGCCAGCGAAGGCCGTGGCAAGACAGGACAGGGTGCGAACGCCAGCAACAGTGCCGACAGCGCCAGTGCTGGGGGCAGGTCCGATCAGCCCTCTTCACAGATCCCTTCTGGTCTATCCAAGAGCCAGCATGCATCTGACCCAATCGAATCTGATTCCGTCCCAGAACGTTCCAGCCCGCATCCCAACTATTCCAGCAGCCCTGTCGTCCCCGTCTCAAGACAGCAAGAGCGCAGACTTGGGCTGGACCAGTTCAACAGCTCTGCCAACATCCTGCCTGCTGGTCGTGTTCCTGGTGTTGCCACCAAGCCAGATGAGGCTGTACAAATGCGTAGACTCCTCGCTGGTGCTGGTGACGATGACGACGACGATGCGCAATTGCCAGACTTGGCCTCGATTGTCAACAAGAGTCGTGCTCAACAAGAGGTTGACACCGAGGCTAAGCGCAAGCAGCAACAGCTTCGCGAGATCAAGCTTCGTCTTTTGGAGAAGTCGCGTCAGCAACAGCAGCAGCAGCCCAAAGAGCCGACCTCAAAAGGGGTTATCGCGCAGGAGCACACGCATCTCAACGTCGGCCACGATGACATCGAGGGCGAAGGCAACGACCTTGAAGTGTACAAACCAGGCGAGGTTCTCGCTCAGAAGCACAACCTTCCCACTACTCCTGGCAGGAAGCGTCCCACCGACATGCTGTACCGTGAACTCGGTATCAAACCTGGCAAGACACCTCCTGGTCGCAAGTCCTACGCTGGCACTGACGCTAAGGGCTCTCCTAACGCTGGATTTGCTGCACAGAAAGCCGTTGACGCGGAGAACGAGGATATGAACGATCTTCTTGTCACGAACAGCCAACTTCGGACTGCTGGCAAGGGTCTTTTTGTCGCCGCTGATCAGGCTGCAGGCCATGTTCCCGCGACACAACCACAACCAGCATCAACGCAAGCTCGTCCGGATGACTCTTACCCGCACCCTCCCGCTACGCAGGCCCCAGCTCGCGCAGGTCCACTCAAGATGACCCAAGCTCAACTCAACGCCACTTTAATGCGCAAGATGCAGACTCAGAGTCTGAAAGCTCGCTCGCAGAAGGAGACCAAGAGCACCGCCAAGGACGTCACTGACAAGCATGGACGTGCTGCTGCTCCAGATGTCAAAGCTATGCTCGCTGGTCTCGCCGCATCGGCAGCCGCTGGTGGCCACGCTCAGCATGGAGAGCAAGAAGCTGATGAAGACGAGGACGACCCGGACTTCATCATGCCACCAGCGCGCGATGCTGAGTCGGTGATCGGTAGCGATGTCGACATGGGCAGTGCAAGCGAAGCCGAAGGTGTTGATGATGCTGATGACTTTATTGACATGGGCAGCGCCGATGAGGACGAGGAGAACCAAGTTATCGAGGAACAAGGCATCAGGGATACGATTGAGGATGCTGAAGAGGAGCACGATAGCGAGAAGGAAAATGCTCCTCCTCCGGCAAGCCAACAATCTCAGCTCTCGAATGCATCTCCAAGCCTTAGTCGCGCACTTCCGCCCAGCCGCGCTGTCATGGATGATGATGAAGATGAGCTGCCTGCACCTCGTGCAACCGCTCGTAGGGGACGTCGCAGTGCCCTGGCCGACGACGATGATGGCGAAGGTGAACGAGAGGAGAATTCGCTTCAGCCCGGTCCGTTCGAACGTAGCCGAGGCAGCACCATCAATGACGACGCAGTCCAAAGTCAGAGTCAGAGTCAGAGTCAGAGCCCGAACCGAGCTCGGGTTCCACTCGGCGATATCTCCAGTCAGTCCATTGATCAGAGTATGCCCTTCTCGCGCTCCAACACATCTTCGCCAGCTATTCAACACGCTCAGCCTCCGGCCGCAACTGCGATCCGCCGCGATCCCCTCCTTTTCCCTTCCACTGCTGGTCAGGAAGAAGACGAATCCTTCCGTACCGACGATATTCCTTCGCAGGCTGGCGATCTTGGTCGTTTCTTTGAGCCCACCATGCCACCTCCTTCCGCACCCAAGTCTCTCCTTTCGCAAGCTCCGCAGAAGTCTTTCTGGGATCAGACGCAGACACAGTCGCAAAGCCAGACTCAGGAAAACAGCCAGCTTCCATCACTCACTCGTCCAGCACAAACAGCCGTTGGCGCACGAGGACTCGAGCGGGATGAGTCTGCTAACTCGGCTCTCGGTGCCTTCTTCCAGGACACACAGCAAGACGAGCTACGTGGCGAGAGTCTTGATATATTTGAGAATCCCAACAACGTTGGCGGCAAAGCACATGGATTCACGCAATTCTTTGATGGCACACCGCCTCCTTCTGCCGACGCACGGGGTGCAGCAGGCGGTTCGACTGCCGCAAGCAGCGTGTGGGACGCTTCCACGATGCCTCCACCCAAGTCGACCGAGGTGGATGCGTTCGCAGCATTGCGAAAAGCTCAGGTGGGCGAGGCGATGGACTTGTTGGATGCTACGCCTTCAGTCTTGCCTAGCTTCGACGAGAGTCAAGCCGAACGCGAGGCTTATGCTCAGGTCGAGGGCAACAAGCAGATGGCCAACATGTCGCCGGAGAAGATGTACATGAACCGCGATGGCTTCTTCACTCAGACCAAGCCGAGTCAGCAGGCTGGGCTGTGGTCGCAGTATGATAGCCAGGGTCAGTCTCAGAGCCAGAACAGGGCTGGTGGTGCGATGGCGAATGGTGCTACCCAGGGTGGTCCTTGGCCTAGTCCCGCTGCTAGTGCTCGCCGTGGCAGCGGACTTAGCAGCGTCAGCCATGCTCAGGATGCGGACGAAGAGGAAGACGAGGATGACGCCCCTGTTCAGCTCAAGCGTTTGCGTCGCGGTGCTGCCGCCTCACACCAGGTCGAAGAGGAGGTCGGTGGCGATGCTGACAGCGAGATCGATGAAAACGGTCCTCCATCCAGTCAGCCCGAGCCGAAGCCACGCAATGTTTTCGATGTGCTTCGCCAAGGTCCCATCCACGCAGAGCAAGATGAAGCTGTCAGCAAGAGCAAGAAGCGCAAGTCAGCATTCATCGAAGGCGAGGCCGAGGAATCGGAAGACGAAGAGCTCGGAGGCGACAAGAAGCGTGGCGACGGTGGTGGACTGAAAGGAATTTTTGGCGACGACAATGACGGCGACTCTGCCGCTGACGAGGATGAGGATGACGAAGACGACGCCAATGCTGAAGACCTCAAAGAACTCGTTGACAACGAACGCGAGCTGGATGAAGCAGAAAAGGACGAAGTCGCTCGTGCTCGATTCCGTGAAGACATGGAGGCTCAGGAGCGGGAAGACCTTGCGATCCACACCAAAGCTGCTCAAGGTGGTCTACGCAATCGTCGTGGACGAGGTGCTGGACTCAACGGCATTGAAGGATTCCTGGATGACGATGCGGAGGAAGAGGATCTCAAGCGTCTGGCTGCGCTAGGCTCGCACATGTCTTCGGGTGCTTGGAAGAAGAGAAAGTTGCTAGATGGGACAGAGGACGGGATGGATGCGCTGGCAGCACATGATGAGGCAAAGCCATTTGTGAAGAGTTACGAGGCGACTCATAGGATCGACCACGAGTCGGACAAGTATGACTTTTTGGCGCTGCCCGAAGGTGAGAAAGACGATGAGGATGAGAGTAGCGAGGATGATGGATCAGATGAGGGGGATAAGGATGAAGAGATGGGTGTGGAAGAGGATGTGGAAGAGGATGCATTTGGACCGGTCGTCACCAAGCAGCCTCGCACGATTCAGTTCGATGACGTGCGCGCGGCTCTGCGAGAGCGTAGAAAGGCGAAGAACCGACATGCGCTTGATGACGATGAGGAAGATGCGACCGCTAAGAGGAGAGGAGAGGAATGGGACTCGGACGAAGACGATACAGAAGCAAGACTCGCTGCTGCTCTTCGTGATCGTGTCAAGGGCGGTCCCACTGCTCAACCTTCCTCCTCCTCCTCCTCCGCCATTACCGCCGCGTCGAACCGCAAACAAGGCGCGCAATATGGTCGTAAACCCTCGCGTCCCATCGACCCCATGGAAATCGATTCCGAGTCCTTACCCCACACAAACACCACCATCACCACCACTGGCGCAGACGTCGACGTCGACGGAGAAGATGAAGATCATACATCATCTCTCATGGCACGTCTACTTTCCCGACCCACCCTCCCCCACTCCTCATCCTCTTCCTCTCTCCGCCACTCAACCTCGTCTATGGCAGTAGAAGAAGACGCAGAACCAGAATGGGGTAACGACGCAAACCTTGTCCGTGCGCCCAAACCAACCGCTAGTGCCACCAATGCAAACTCTCAACAATCCAACTCGAGCTCTGGAAAAGGTTTCAGGATGGCAGCCTCCCCTTTCGGCACAAAAGCAAGCACAGCAGCGGGTGAGGGGAAGGGAGGAAGAGGGAAAACCGTAGCAAGTATGCTACTAAGCAAACAGGGGATTATGAGACGTGACAGCGGGTTTTCTAGTTCTTCCAGGTAATCGCACGCCAAGTGACGTTCTTAGTTCTCTGTTTCTCCCTTCTGCATTGCCAATTTTATCGTATCAAATGAGTTTGTTTGGATTGGTAGCATCGTCTTGTGATTGTTTTGACAGTGTGAATTGGTTGCAAGAGACGATGAAGAGGTTATTTTCTGGGTGCCTTTTTTTTTTTGGCCGCTATTTTACTGTATTGCAACGCAATTCGTTGACAAGTGTCGACAAGATCATGTGTGTACTTGTATTAGTAGACCGAGACTTTGCCATGCCTCTTTCCCGTTTCAATCTTTCGTCTTGACCATTTCGTCAGTCGGCATTCGCTTCCAACTTGCGCAAGCCAACTATAGAAAGATATCCACAACCCCAGACGCAGATTAGTAAACCCAGACTATGCGATAGACTCCAAACTGATCTTTGCTAGACTCAATCCTGATCCGACCTTCCTCGCTCGCGCTTGTTCGATCTTGCTTTTGGACCATATCCTGCGAGGTTAGGGCGGAACATCGGTCTGTAATCCAACCTAACAACAACTCGTGTACCTGGTTGAGCACTGGACCTTGTTGACAGCTTTCGATTTCCTCTTGTTTTAGCGGTGAAAGCACCCAACGATCGATGGGGATCGGTTTGGATACCTTTTTCGACTTCAGTGTGAGTGAGGCGGGTAACCAGCTATCCTTCGCACTATTGTTGGATTTGGTGGTGGTCGAAGCGGAGGTCTCAGGTCGACCTATACCAATGCGCAACCTCGACAGCTTTGGTCCTGCTCCCTCCTTCTCTACTGCTTTCTTTACCTTGCTCTGCAAACCTTTCCCCCCAGCCTTTGCTTCAACTCGGTATAACGTTTCGACAGAAGCTCCATCAGGTATATTAAGACGAGCAATAATGTCCCGTATACCATTATGACCCCTAGCACTCCCCTTATCTTTTCTTTTAACCTCTCCAAACTCGAGATCCAGTTCATCCTGCAGCACGAGGATGTCATCTTCAATCCTCCATCCCTCCTCCTTCTGCCCTGCCTCTATTCGATGTTGGTAAAGAGGGTGGTGGTGAGTGAGGAAATTCTTCAGCCCGATGCCAGAGAGATTCATTGGCTGGGAGGGTTTATATAGCAATACTTCTATGCTGTAGATTGTGGAAAACGAGTAGGGAGAAGGGGAGGAGAGAAAGGCGGGCAGGAGTTGGACGGAGGTGAACCATCCGCCATTTTGCACTTTCGTCAGCGAGGTCGGTGTCGCGGGTTGCGCTTCCAGATCTAGACCTCCCCCTTCTTGGCCCGAGATGGGAAGAATCTTCGGTACTGGCTCAGTCCAATCTCGTCTTGCGGCAACGTCGATCCGTCCACTGTCCAACGCCTCTCGTCTGCTTTCCTCCAGTTCACCCTGTATCTCGCGTAGCCTCTTCCTCACCGCTGTGTCCATCTCAACCAACGCTTCCAACAACGGCTCCAAAACCACCTGCCCGATCGAATGTCGAGTATTTGGGTGAGTAGTTGCATTCCCAACACCCACTACCACCAGCTTATGCCCCTCGATCCGTACCACTTTGGGCAATCGATCTTTCGGCGCTTTTAGCTCATGGTGTAGCTTCTCCACAGCCTTCTGCTGACCTTTGCCGTATTCAGCTACCAGCCGAGGCAACAGTGGGGATGCCGTGGAAAACGAAGGACGGTAAAGAAGGCTGGCGAGACGGGAATGGAATGCTAGTCCGCTGCGATCCAAGTAGCTCTCTCTGTCGGTTTTGGAGCTGCTGCTTTCCGACAGATCTGTGGGATTGGCCGTAGTGGAAGGTGGGATAGAGCGCTCGCCTACAAGCGCCGCCGGATCCTCATGACCCTTCACTTCAGGGGAGAGGTTATTCCATTCCCGCCGTGGGATGTAGGGTGGATTGGAGAGGATAAGGCCGAACGGCCCACCTGCTAGTACGGCGAGCCGGTCCATGTCGGAATCATCGAAGATATCTGCTTCTAGGATATGGACGTTCGATTCTGGCTGATCGAGTTTGAAGCCTAGCTTGACTGCGTTCTCCCTTGCCAGTTCGAGCGCTAGAGGAGATTTATCGCATGCAACCACCCTCCATTTGGCCCCCTCGCCAAACTTGACCCGTAGCGCATGGGCAACAAGAAGCGCTATGCAGCCGCTGCCTGTGCACAAGTCGACCACCCTCACCTCTTCCCGATTCTCCCTCTCTAAGGCTTCTACTAGCTTCGAGACTGCTTCTGTAGTCCAATGTTCAGTCTCTGGCCTAGGAAGAAGCACCGGCGGCCGAACGGCGAGCTCCTCGGGAAGATTGCCAAACGGGACACTACCGAGCAGATACGACAGGGGGACGTGTTCTCGAGTCATCCTTGAGCACATCTTGATGAGAGCTCTTCTTGAGGCCCTATCGAGCGGAGAAGAGGAAGATGGCCGAGAAGAGCGCACGTGCTGAACTGCCCACCGTATCTCTGATTTCGCGAGCGAGATTGCTTCCAGTCGATCAGCCTTGCGCGGATTCTTGGGGGAGGGGAGCGAGCGGAGGCGGTAGGACTCTTGCCGGCGGCGAAGGGTGCGGAAGAGGGGGCCGTCGGTCTTGAAGAATAGCTCGGCTCTGGTAGCAGCGGGGGATGAAGGTGACTCGATAGGCTGAGCGACGCCACGGAGTCGGGCCGATGTGTGTAGATGCCGGCTGGAACAGAGCAAGACACTGCGTAGTTGTGCCGCCATCATAGGCTGTTTTGATGTGCTGGCGAGCATCTCGGACCTACCAACCTAGCTGTTCACCGCATTTTCATTCAAAACAGCAGAGATGTGGCCAGCTGACAGGAGTTCTTCTACGATGAGTTGGAGGATTGTCCTGTAGGAGAGAAGGAAGCGAACACCATCTAGTCAACCAAAAAACCAAAACCAAAAGTTGGTGAGAAGAAAGGTGGACCCTTGCGTCCGACTTCCGAGCTTTGTCAAGCCATCAGAAGAACGGTCTTGGTCGGTACTGAACATGTGGGGTTGAAGTTCGTTGATTTCTCGCCAATAATATTTGACGGTGCTGAGGCTTCCGATCGCGTAAAGTGAGTGTTGCGCTGGCCCGTGCAGGGTGCAGCTGCTTTCTTCTCCACCGTCGTCTTGTGCCCACTTGAAAGCAGGGCGGCTATACACAATGTGGCTTGTATCCGGCATGAAATTAGATCCCATGGGTTGTGCTGTGCGTGTGTCACTCGCTCCGAAGATGAATCTTTGCCGAGTGAGCGTCGTCAGCTGTCCTCCTCATGTGTTTGCCTAAAAGATCACCTTGATTTGTGTATAAGAACCCCCGCCTAGGCTTCCGTCATCCTCGCTTCTTCCCTCCCAACGTCCCACTTTTCTTCAAGCTCCCGGAAATCACCCCGAAAAGACCAGCAAAAATGGCTCCCACAGCTGCCAACCCCAAGGACTGCCCCAAGTATGATCCCAAAAACATGATCTTCCGTCGTCTCGGACCTTCTGGTCTTCGAGTCTCGCTCTTCTCTCTCGGAGGCTGGCTCACCTACGGAGGCACTGTCGCCTCTGACGAGACCAGAGAAATCATCAAGCTCGCCTTCGAGAACGGCATCAACACTTTCGACACTGCCGAAGTCTACTCTGCCGGGCAGTGTGAGGTGGACATGGGCAAAGCCATCCGCGATCTCAACCTTCGTCGTTCTGACCTTGTCCTCATCTCCAAGATCTTCTTCGGAACTGGGGGAACAGACCCGAACTCGAAAGGACTGTCTAGGAAGCATGTCCTTGAAGCAGCCCAGGCTAGTTTGGAGCGAGCCCAACTGCCGTACTGGGATGTATTGATGGCGCACCGACCCGACCCTACGGTTCCCATGGAGGAGATCGTTCGCGGTTTCAACCGTCTGATCGAAAGCGACAAGTGCTTTTACTGGGGCACTTCGGAATGGTCCGCTCAACAGATCGAAGAGGCTCAGGCGGTTGGCAATCGTCATCTCTTTGGAGAGCAGTAGCAGCAACATGAGCAATTGCAAACGATTGCTCCCGAAAGCTATGTTGAAAATCAGACTGTGAAGCTGTGCGAAAGAACAAGCTGTCTGACAAAAGTCTACTTTCCTACCCCTCTTTCTGTTTGCCTGCTGATCATCGCAAAAGGGGCCGAGAATCGTTTGCTCCGAACAGAGCCCCTTCAAGGAGCAAGTTGTGAGGTGGGCTGGAAGAAGGTTTCAGTCGCTCGAGCCTCTCACTCACTGCACATGAGATGTACAGTACAGTAGACGCTTGATTGCAATGTAGTGTCGGCAGAGATCCGAGCTCACTCAAGATTCAGTCTGTTTTTCCCGCGCTTGACTTGCAAGTTAAACTCAATGAGCTGAAAAGCAGACTGACTGGCAGCCGCTCAGCGACGGTGATTCCGACTGCTTGCTCAGCACCGAGAAAGTGGCGTCGCCAGTGATTTGACAGGATGTTTCTACTGTATCATGGTTTGCGAAAGTCACATGTTCGAAAGAGTTCTTGATCCCGCTGTCTACGCTGTCTAGGCGTGTGTGCTGTACGGCTGAAATGAAAGTGCTGCTCTTCAATTTCGAACTTGGCTTCTGCAGGAAAGAGCAGTGTTCCTGGCCTGATTCGGATTTGCCCTCGCTTCCAAGAACAAGACAAGACACTCGTGACACGCCCTCGCCCACGCCCATGCCCACGCAACGGAAATTGACAGCTGATGCTTTGCTCGCCAAATGCTGCTTGCTGCATTGTTCCTCCACACAAGCGAGACTGGTTTAATCGCCCATTTTGCTTTTCTTACATTCGAGTTCATCTCCGAGTTCAAACTCAAGCCAGCAGAGCACACAAAAAGCGGCGGGCGCTTATCTGTCCCCGAGAATCAAGTCAAAAAGGTCGCTCCACGCACACGCACATCGAAGCAACGAGTCACCCACCGACGAGATACGGCGTGTGCTGTCAGCCTTTTTTTTTTTTTTTTTTTTTTTTTTTTTGCCTTTGGGCTGCTTGTTTCGGCAAAGTTGATGAGCCTCCTTGCTTCTGTCTCCGCTCTGTCGATCCGTTCATTTGGTTGCTTGCAATCAGATCAATTGCCCTCAGTCCCATCCTCGCCCTCCTCCTCAGCAACGTTGCCTCGCTCCTTCTGCTACCTTCATCCTGTCACCGGTCACGTCCTGTTCCCATCGTCTCATTCCTAGCATCGTTCGTCTCGCATCCTTCGCCGTACTCGACCACCCATAGGGTGACCCCAAGTTGAAAACCAAGTTCACTTAGCAGCATCAAATTCCCAAGCATCGTTACTCATCCTCGGCTCCTCCGTCTCGACTCTACCGTCTTCTTTCGAGCTACTGTCTTGAAGCTACTCAAGTCTCGCAGCTCAGCAGCATTCTTCCTCGTAATCTCATTGCGACAATGATGCTGCCAGAAACCGGCAGCAGCCATGCTCTGCAGTCACAGCCCTCGCTGGTCTTGGTAGCGCCGATGCCTCGTCGCCCTATCGCGCTTGTAGCTCGCAGGCACCATCACAATCACCATCATCATCACAGCTCGAGATCGCGCTCATCTCGAACCGTCTCCAACGCTCACTCTCCTGATTCTTCTTCGAAAGACTCGGCTGCTCAGCGATCCGTCAATTCGCCCGAGTCACAGTCTGCTGCCGGCTCCTCTGCCTCTACAGTCAGGCTCGTCGGTCACCCTTATTCCCGCGCCAAGACTCCAAGCAATGCCAACACCATCTCGAATCCAGTTTCGCCCGCTGCTGCTGCTCTAGCCAGTGCAAATGCATGGCCGCTCGGTTTGGGCATCTCTCCTGTCTCTCCTCCACCTCGCTCCAGCGCTGCTTCACGAGAAGGTATCGCCTCTCGTCCGCTTTCCCGACTCTCTTCGCGAGAGGGTGCAACCACACTTGTTTCGACTATGCAAGCAGTCGCTGTCAGTTGCTCGCCTTCCTTCGCTCAGATCTTCGACACTCAAACACCAGTTGCCCCCGATACCTCGTCTGCTGATGAGCCAATGCTAGCCTCTCCCATCGCCTCTTCAGCAGAGGCATCCACCATGTCGATCATGGACGTAGAGCGCACCCCAACCAAGCGCAACGCTCGCGCTCAGCCCAACGGCAAGCTTATTGCATCTTACATTCAGCCTCGCTCCCACGCAGCTGCCGACGACGACCAGGAGCCACGCTCAACACCTACCATTGGCGCTACTTCGCCTCGTCCTGACGACGATCACGGTCTTACTCTCTCGCCTACATCTCCTTCGCAACAGCGCATCACGGCTACAGCCCCTGCTTCTGCTCAGCTGCCTCTTTCTCTCTCTTCTCCCCCCGCACCCTCCCCGATTGATGTGGCCGCCGCTCAAAACAAAGCCGACATCCCAGATCGGATCACTGGCCCCTCAGCCTCGCTAGCCCCATCTCCTTGCCTATCTGAAAGCCACTCCCGCAGTCCAACAGCTAGCCCTTCTCCCTGTCCCTCTCCCTCCAGCGGCACTCTTCCTGACCTTCCCAAACTCGACCAAGACGTTCAGCAGCATCGCAAACCAGCCCTCCCTCTACCTCCAGTGCCTACCTCTCCAATTCCGAGAAAGATGACACGTAACCCTTTCGAACGCTACATCACTGCTCGTGATGGCAGTAGTTGCTCACGTAGTATGACGCTGCACGCTAGACTCGCACTGGCCATGGCCCAGAGCGGTAGGCATGGCCATCTCACCATTGATGGTGAGGACGCGAATGACGAGATGGGGATCTCTTCTCCTACGATGCATCGACCTCCTTTTATCAGCCTCAACTCTGATGCAAGCGCTGCGAGAGGGATGGACATGGACGATTGAGCTCCATCCTCTCTCATTCACTACCCTTTTACATTCGAACTCCATCTCGACTCAACAAGTCTCGCTTCCTGTCTCTTTCTCGTTGCCATTTCTCAGTCACGCTCATGGTCCAATCCTGCTGCAACTTGCAATCGTCTCCGCATCGTCAAGGCTCTCTCGCAAATGCTCCGTTTTCACTGTCCCCGTTGTTGTCTTGTATTTGTTTTCTCTGCTTCGTCACCTTGGCTCTCAGATCTTGTTTCAACCGTCTTTTTGAAGTCATTGTTTCGCGTCACCTTTCCGATGCTTCCATTCCACGTACCTATTGCCATGCAGACCAGTTGGTCCTCCATTGATCCATGTGTCAATCACAAGTCGCGTTTTTCTTGCCTTGCTCGATGCATGTGGGTGCAATATATGTGTATTACGGTGACCAAAAATCAGGCTACATTCTAGCATGTGCTCCCAACCTCTTTATCTTGTCACTACATCTACAGATTCTCATTCTACTCCTCTATACATTCCTAAGATTCCTAGCAGCGAACTCGAAGACAACAAAAGTAGCCGCATTAGCAAATGGACTTCGCACCAACGTGGGTAGCAAGCCTCTAAAGAAACCTTTGACTCCATCCGCTCTATAAATCTGCTTGACACAATCCAGGGTGCCTTTAAACCTTCTATCCTCTTTCCTTAGCGCATCTGTTTGCAGCTTGCTTTTGATGATATCGGCGGGATAGGCGGTTAGCCAGAGACCGTAACCTGCCATAGCTCCTGCAAACATGGCGTATGTTCCTGGAAGTTGGTCTCTGGTCAGACCGGAAGACTTGAGTTTGTATTGGACGAGAGCTTCGTAGGTGAGGAAATACATTCCCATTCCGTGAAATTCTCGAGCAAAGGTGGGGATTTGACCACGGTAGACTCGGTTGAATAGTCCTGCCTTTGTCGTGATTTGCTTGATACAATCGATGGGTCCACAATAGAGTGGCGGGGTGGGTTGAGTTTGAAGACGAATACGAATATGTTCCACGGGACCAGCGACAAAGCTATTCGCTACACCAGCAATACCACCTGCAAGGTAAAACTGTCCATAGCTCAACTCGCCCGTTAAAGACCCCGAGTTCTTGTTCAACCGTTCAAAGTACCTCTTGAGCGCCTCTACCACACCGAACTGAATACTAACACATGCTCCTACGCCAAGCAGAGGTGTAAGCGTACCTTTGTAGAATGCAAATGGACCTTCGTTCTTAACAATACGCGCGGCACAATCCGCCATACCAGTGTATGTACCAGGTGGAGAGGTCTGAAGTCGTACCTTTAAAATGTCGAGCGGTTGACCGACCAGGACTTGTGCAATACCACCGATTGTACCTGATAGCACATCTTTTTGACCTTGACTGAGGAGAGGATCTTTGGGAAGCGTGTTGAGTTCCGCCATTTTGCGTGAGGTGGTGGCAGATGGGCGGATGGGGCCGGATAAGGGGGACGAGGGAGACGTGGTTTGGTTTGATGGTGAGAAGGAGAGGGAAAGGGTGGGGGCGGATAAGCGATAAGGGTCCAAATGTCGGGGGAGCATTCCCATTTCTTCTGAAAATCAACCTGTGTTTGTGTGTTTCTGCTGCTGACTCGGTTTTTTTTTTTTTGATGGCCGTTCTGATTCCCGATTCCCGGACGAAAAGCGCAAGGTTTTGCGAGGAAATTTGGCTCGAATGCAACTCCACATTTCACCACACTTTCTTCTTCGTTACCCATCAACCTTTGCTTTGTACCCATCTACTCCTTTACACAGCCTCTACTTCCACCTGCACCATACCAAGACGATCCTAGGAGTAGGACAACGGAATTACAGCGTTCGGTACTAAGCACAAGGAAGCGCTTCAAGTGAAACCAAGCTCTACATCTTACAACAGCAAAGATGACCGTCGTCCTTCCCGGAGATGTAGTCTCCATCCCTTCCACTTCTTCCATCAAACTCGGACCTGGTCTGCTGCCTACACCTTCCACCTCCTCTAGTAACGCAGCCTCACTAACAGCCATCAGAGCTGGAGCATTAGGCCACATTCCAGCCTCCACTTCCACCGCTCTGTCGAAAAAGAAGCACTCTGAATCGGCATTTTGGGTCGAAACCAATACTACTCGCGTACGTCACCCTCCCCCTCCCCTTCCCCTCAACCCTTCCTCCCTTCCTCCCTCATCACTAACTAACTTCTCCCTTTCCCTCACACCCGTTGCTTGGTGTAATCGTAGTACGTTCCTGCACCGGGAGACTCGGTAATAGCACAAATCACAAACCGCGGCGCCGAATCATACACTTGCACTCTCTTCTCTTCCCACTCCGCCACTCTGCCAGCCCTATCCTTTGAAGGCGCGACCAAACGACACAAACCTAACCTCCGAATCGGTTCTCTCGTCTACGCACGCATCATCACCGCCGACCGCTTTACCGAACCGGAACTCACCTGTGTAAATCCCGTCACGGCCAAATCGGACGGTTTCGGCGATCTTAAAACCACAGACGAACGAGGCGAGAGAAATGGAGTTGCGATGCTCTTCAAAATCTCGCTAGGCCTAGCAAAGACACTACTGGCTGGAAAGGGAGGTAAGGGAGCAGAAGGATTACTCAAGTTGGTAGCGCGCATGTTTCCTTTCGAAGCAGCAGTAGGAGCAAATGGAGTCGTGTGGGTCAGGGCGAATGAGACAAGACACGTGCTGGCGCTCGGCAAGGTTTTAGAAGCTGCCGATGCCGGTGTTACAAAACATGCGACTGAAGCAGAAGCAAAAGAGAGTGAGGTGGAGATGGAAGAGGCAGAGGGAGAAGCGGAGGTGGATGCGGACAAGGTGATTAAGAACAGAGCTAGTGGGATGGACGCTAACAAGGTACGCGCTATTGTTGGCGAATTTTTGTAGCCTGTCTAAACAGTCAATCAGAAAGCTCAGTCTCATGCTTGTTATGGTGCAGCCTGGAAGACGGGCAAGCTGATGAAAGCTGTGTGATTGTGAGTCGGAATTTGGAAGTGTGTGTGTGTTCGCTGAGCGACTTTCCCAGCGGACAACTGACTGTAGCATAGCCGGCTGCTTCGTGTTGAAGGTCTGCCGCCAGCGTGGATAGTGTGTCGAAACACTCAAGCGGTATCTTCGAACACAATGCATGCCGTGAGACTTGATCAGTCTGACCTCCGAGCAACGAGCAACGAGCGTGTTGATATTGGGTATGGCTGTCGACATTTACATGGCAATAAGCCAGCGATACTATGTTTGCTGTACTGTGACTTGCTGCAGAATGTACTCCTGTACTGTATGTCGCTATGTTGCTGCTAGAAAGGCTACAAGAATAGCCTGATCAACTCGAAGAAAACTACAACCAAACCAAAAGAATCCCAAAAGGTGTCAGCATCTCTTCCCCCTTTTATCCCCAAGTGTAGTACTTACCGCCACCAATAACAACAAAAACAATCAACCCCAGGACGAGCTTGTTATTCTTCAACCCGCCACCACCTGTTGCGCCAGCCAAACGATCTTTCTTTGCAGGTTTAACAATCTGTCTTGCTCTCCTTTCGTTGGCTTGGCGAGATTCGAAGGATTCTTGGGTAGATTTGGACTTGGGGGTGCGGATACGCGGTTTACCAGCGTTGTCGCGCGCGGTGGCTGCGAATTGTGCGTTTTTCGCTTTGATGTCTTTGAATGTCGGCTAACCCAACCACACACGGCATGAAGGATGCAGGAAGAGTTCGGGGGTGAGTAAGAAGCAAAGTGAGCCGAAAGGCAGATGGTCGGTGAGAGAAAGCTTACCATAGCTGGAACAGACGCGGGGAAGGGGGAGATGCTGATTGGTGGTGATGGAGAAGGAGACGAAGGAATGGAATAATCTGAGATGGAGAAGCAGTGTTGGACCCCACACTCTAAATCCTGTGGCCCATCAAGTTGGGTTTGTCTCGGCCAAATCTAAGGGAAATTCTCCAAACCCTTTCCCCAGCCACGTCACTCCACTCCTTCCCTCCCCACACACCTCTTCAGTTCACAACCCCCTCCCATCATAAGTCTCTGTATCCCTCACAGCATCCCATCTCTTGATCCCTCCCAACACCCTCCTTTCCAATCGCAAGTTGCAAGTTCAACTTCCATCACCACCCCCCTCCTCTCTCCTCTTCCGCTCTGCCCTCACATCTCCCACCCTCTCTCAGCCTAACAGCGCACAACCCCACGAACCTTCCCAACATCTCCACCCGTCTCATACCCTCCCGTCACTGCCTGCTCCTCAGCTTCAACTGACCCCATAATAAATGCTAGCAGCAGTCCAGCGACATCTCGAAAAATGTCACCAAAATGCAAACACGTTAGCATCTTGATACAAGACTATTAATACAAGAGTAAACAAGGAGCGTATGATGAACTGAGCAACCAGAGAGATGGCTGGAGTAAGTGGAAAAAGAGCAACGTAGAGAGGCCTACATTTGATACGCCTCTTGTCCATGTGGCATGAGCAAAGCGCAGCCGCACAACTTCTCAAAGTCCCTGAGCTCTGCACGATCATGTCTTCTGACTACGTTGAACATTCTCGTCATAGACTCTCAAATGATTAGCACAACCTTATTCCATGTTTTTGATGAGTTTGACATTTAAGTTCCGTCACTCATCAGCGCCGTCCTCATCGTCATCAAACATCTCATCCCTGCTTACAGGATATGAATTCGCAGCAGGCCTATTACCTACCGCTCCTTGACCACTCGGATAATGAAACTGCGTCGAAGGCGCACTTACTCCATAACCTCTCTTTCCACCCTCACCGAATGCACCACCGCCACCACTAACACCAACCAGCCTGTTCGTCGTCCCCGCCAAAGACCGTGTCGAGCTGGACCTGAACCCAACAGCTCCTGCCGTAGACGGAGGCTGAAGAGACATCGGCACCGCCGCCGTTTGCTGTTGTTGGGCAGGAGAATGCGTGGAAGCACGCCAAGGACTGTGTGATCCTCTACCGCGTGTGCTGGCCCCAACTTCTTGCCCGAAGTTGCGTGACATTTCGGCATCTGCACGGCGTCGTTCGGCTTCGAGAGCTCTCTCTCGTTCCCATCGATCTGCTGCGTGCCAGTCGTGAGTTCGGCCCTCGCGGTGCGCGCCTACCGGTAGAGTCGCGCCCATGCCGCCTTCCACTCCGCCACCAAAGGTTGAGGTGACAGCATCCGCAGAACGCACCGCTGTACCGGTAGGGCCCACTTCTTCGGCAACCATCTCCATCTCGCCCGGAAGCTCGTCTTCCGGATCGTATTCTGGCTGCCCATCCACTTTGAAGATAAGGTCGCCCTCTGCTTCGTACTCCGGCATCTGGTCCGAGTTCGCAATAGATGGCCCTACAGCCGTAGTTGAGGGGATAGCAGCGCTGTCTCGCGAAAATCTAGCTCCTTGTTCTGTTGTCAGGCTCGAACTGCTTGCTGCACGAACAGCACTTGTACCATAAGCACGCCCTTGTTGACCTACTGCACTGCGAGACTGCAATCCTGCATCGCCAGACACGGCCCTTCCGAACGTGCCGGGACTTGACACACGACCGGCGGGTGTATCAGCTGCGCTTTCAGCCTCTTTGCTTTGACTTCCTCGTCCTTTGCCGAGAGTTGCTGCAATCTGTGCGGCTGTGAGTGGCTGTGTAGAAGGAGCATTCTGAGGTGCTGAAGATCGAGCGGGCGCTCCTGGTGCTGCGGAAGGAATCGCTTGGTTTCGGGTGTCGTCAGACGCAGCGACATCTGACGACGTCTCGCCACTCGCCGATGAACTTGGCTCTTTCGAGCCGAGGATGCCGACAGACTCGGCCATACGATTGAGCAACTCATCCAGCTGGCTGCGCGACATCGGATTGGCAGTACGAAGTGCCGCGCCCGAACGTAGCCCGCTGCCGGATAGCGAAGAGGGTCGATCCTGACCCAAATTGCACTGTACCGAGTCCGTCAGTGCGTCCGATGCCGGACCCGCTCGGCCAGCTCCTCCTTCCTCAGGCGTGCTATTGAGCCCTGGAGCGTTTCTACGCTCGTTCCTCAGACTCGTCAGCTTGCCCATAGATGAAGTACCCAACGCAGGTCGAGTCTCCAGTAGCCGCACCAGATCATCCATATCCTCATCGTGGCTCCTCGGACTCGGTGTCAAACCACCCATATGCGTAGCGCTCGTCCCCGTAACAGGTCGATACCGCGAAGCAGACGAAGCCGTCGCTGCCGCCGTAGCATCGTCAAGACTTGATGTCCTTGCGAAAGCTCCACCTGTGCCAAGACCTTGACGCTGTTCCATCCTCGACACCCAGCTCCGACCATATGCTGAGCTCAGACTTCCTCCACCGCCAAATCGAGGGAAGCTCGATGGCTCAGCACCTGCACCTACCGATCCAGATCCTTCCGAGCCTAAGCTGCTGCCGTAGATTCCCGAACGCTCGCGGTTCTGTCGATAGGAGAAGTTGGTGCTGTATCGCTTGATCATTTGTGGTTTGGCTGCAGCCGCCGACGAAGACGCGATACTGGGCCCAAAGGCAGATCCGGATCCTGCATCACTGGTGCTCGAGTTCCTTCGAACGCTGGAACTTCTCAGACCGGTGCCCAAGTTGGAGGGCGAGTAGCTGCCGTGTGTGAACACACTCGTCGATGTCGGTGGTGTCCGTGCCATCGAAGTGGTCGAGACAGTCTGCGAACGAGGCACGTAAGTTTGGAAGACGCTGCGGAGGCTTGGCGTGGTGAGGACGCCAGTGCCTGACATGGACGACCGCAAGCCGGAGCCGGACACGCTCCTGAATGACGACACCGACTGAGAAGTTGAAGGTGCCAGACCTTGGCCACCACCGGCCCGTGAACCTTGCATTGACATCTGTTGCGCCAGTGGTGATGGTGAAGAGGGACTGAAAGAGACACTTGGTCTTGGCTGAGATGATGGTGGTCCCATGTTGCCTGTCATTGTACTGCTAAAGCCACTCGTAGTTCGCGTCGATATCGAGCGCCCAGTGACGCTGGTCGAAAATGCCGCTGAGGTGCTTCTTGGTACGCTCGAATCTGCTTCTGGGAGCTCAAATGTGGCAGCAGCTGGCGATACGGGTGGACTTGGCTGACCACTGGAAAGTCCGCTGAGCGTTCGGAGACGTCTCTCGCTGGTGCTGGGTCTGCGCACAGAGCTTGGGACAGCGAAAGCCGGTTCTGCGCTCAAAGCTGCTGCCAAAGCTGGACTTGAAGGGGCTGCAGACGGATTGGCAGGACCCAAGAGAGGGACATTGCTTTTGTTCGAGCTAGTTCTTCGCAGACTTGAAAGGCCGGCCGAGTGACGACCTGATGCGCTTGTGCTGAAAACGCTAGGCGACTGGGACAGTAGCGCCTCAATGCCAGCAGGTGTCGCGTCAGGCGAGTATCTTTGAGCAGCTAATGTTGCTGGTCTTGCAGCCGAGATACCTCCAATGCGTTGCTGTGCTGGGGCTGGAAATTGCGAAGTACCTGCTCGCGAAGCGCTCTCTTCTGTAGAGCCCGTTCTTGTTTCAGGTTGGGAGTCGACCTGAGGTGGAGAGGTAGTGGGTATTTTCGGCAGACTTGATGGTTGCGAAGGAGTTGGCACGGCACGTTGAGCAGTTCGGAAGTAATCCTCGTCTAAGTCGACTTTGAGGTCGTTGGCGTTGCGCAAGCTTTCGGCATCTTCGATAGAGAAGCCAGTGAGCTTGCGGTAAGTGACCGAGAGCTCAAGGTGGCCGACAGGAGTCGCGATGGGTGGCAGAGTGCGTGTCGCGTAGTGGCCATGAGATGTAATCCGATCGTCGCTCATGGGCTCTGCCTCGTCATTCTCAGACAGAGAGAGGTTTCGCTCTGCTGGCAAGGCGTCGGTGACATTGATCTCCTCGGGGAGGGAAGGTGCTACCTGCTCCGCGTCAGAAGCCATATCGAGTCTGCAGCCGACGGTCATCTCGGCATCATAAGATCCCATGTCCTCACGAGCTGCCAATGATGGGTGAGAAGGATGCGAAAACTTGCCACGATCTTCAGTTGCTGCTTTGAGTGCTTCGATCTTGGCGGAAAGTCGGTTTGCGGGCAGCGAGCAGAGGATTGTGAAAAGCGTACGGAAGTGGACTACGGAGCGCTTGTAGAAGGTTGACAGGTCTGGCGGGTCAGAGGGCTGTTTCGAATCGAAGCGCAGCCTCCATCGCTCGAGTACGATCCTCTGAGGCCTTGAAGAAGGCTGCAGTGATGCGGCCTCACCAGGCTTCCTGCCATCAATACAGAGACAGCTGCTCGATGCATTCGACTGAGTAAAGCGAGCTGAGCCAGACGTTGAAGGACTCGTGAGAATGAGGATCTCGTGTCGTTCGGAAACCCCTGAGAGGTCGAGCAAGACATCAACAACAAGGTCAGGAACGCCTGAGGAGCCCGTCGATGGTTCATCGTCGAGACTGTTCAGACCCATCAGAGTGGTGACTGAGCGCCAGAAACGAAGCTCCTCCTTGAACAGATCGCTGTCTGGGATATGAAGACCGAACCATCTCGATAGCTTGGTCTGTGACGATGTGCCAGCTGCAGATGCAGGCCTTTGCTCGGATGGTGTAGAGTCGAAGGGTGGTGTGGTAAGCAAAAGGGGACGCAGATGCGCTAGACGGGACTGGATGACGAGGTTGGCGGTGGTAGTGTAGAAATGATAGATGACGCCATCAAGCTTGGTCAGCTGCGATGCCGCAGTCTGAGACGGTCGTCTCTGCATCGCTGCCTGTGCTTCATTCTGGAATTGTTGTTGCTGTTGCTGTGAGTCGAAGGTTTGAGAAGAGCCGGCAGCTCCGATTGATGATGACGAGGTGGGTTGACGCGAATGGGCGATACTCGAACGGCGTTGCTGTGTGATCTCGTGCTGTGCCTGCATTCAAACGGTCGCAATGGGAGCCGACGCTGGCAACAACTCAGCGACGACGCCAGCGGTCCAAGACTAGCGTGAGAGTGTGCTGAGATGAGCTTTGCGGTGAGAGAGATACAAAGCTGAGCCGAACTAACTGTGACTCAGTCTTCGGATGTGCCGACGAGGATACGTATGAGTACAAGTCCTCTTTGATGACGAGCTGATATCGGCCGACGTTGGTGTGCTCGGCGTCGTTCAATTGCACGCCGCACTTTTCAACGTGAGATATGGACAACCTGGGCCGTTTCAGGTTGCGCAAATGAGCGTGATGATGATGATGATGGTGATGGTGATGATGATAATAATGATAGAGGCAGTGCTGAGTATCGCTCTGAATTGTGAATTGAGCGCCCAAGCCAGTCTGTCACAAATATCCCGCTCGGCAGCGGTATTCGGCAGCTCCGATTCACTGGGTCCTCGAACCCTTACTTGTCGCTTTGCCTGGCTTGGCTTACGGGCTCGATAAGCCAAGCACAAGAGAGTTGGGCGAAATTGGCCGTGCGTGCATTTTTCCGTGTGGAGCTCGCTGGTGTGTTAGGCTGATTGCGACATCTCGCAGCTCCCTCAAGTTGGCAGTCACAGAGTCAATGTCAAAGCGCGTCTCAATACCAACGCACCACAGACAGGCAGATTGTCCGGTGATGTGTGAAAACTTGCTGAACAGGTCTCTTGATTCACAATAGGCCTGTATCTATCTAGCTCAGTACTTAGGCAGAAATCAGTGTCATCATGGCTGCTAGAAAGTGTTGAAGACAGGGCTAAAGCGGTTGGTGAATGGTGTGGCTTTTTCAATCACCCTTTATCACGTGATGCTATGCCACAGCGACGCGGGAGTCGTGCGGTGGGGACAGAGAGGTTGGTGTGAAATTTGGAGCTGAGCTGTGACCATATGCGCGTAGAACTCGATTCCCTTGGAATTCTCAGGGTCAGTGTCAGTGTGGAGATTTACTCGGCATGGCAGCGCTTTCTTCAAGCATTCTTGAAGTAAAGCTTCTTTCTTCTTGACTTCCGACACCCTCCTCACTTACCCTTCGGCATCGACACAACATCCGTTCATTTGGGGTTCATCCTAGAGCAGCACAACATCGCACCTGAGGCATATCCGCAAGACACGATCGGTTGTGTGTAAAGGCGCGCTGCAGCAACGCTCTCCTGTGCAGTCCGACAAAAGCAGCCACCGCACAAGCAGTGCTTGACTCGCCATTATGATGCACTCAAGAGGCTTCGTCCTCTCCGAAAACCAGGCTTTCGCTGGTCAGACGAGGACACCAGGGCCATCTCGCTTGCATGCCTCACCTACGCGAAAGACTATGACCACAGGCAAGCGTGCGCTGGGACAATCCTCCAACCTCTTCGGACAAGAGATGGGCTCGGCTGGCCCGAAGCAGCTCTTCCAAGATCTTATGTCTTCCAAGTCGCCCGTCAAGGCTCTGGGTAATCGCAACGCCGCCAAAACGCCTGGTCCTTCCAGATCAGCACCTGGAAAGCAGGATGCATCTCTTCGAAAGGGCAAGGGGGCTGACAACTCGCCCACTAAGAAAGGATCTAGCGAGCTCAGTCCGCGCAAGGCGAGCACATCGAACGCACTTCGCTCCATCAACGGCAAGCAGCGACAGAATGTAGACCTGCCTTTCACTAAGCCTGGACAGGGATCGACCAACGATGCAGGCGGCAACATGATAATGAAAACTCCAGCGCCGACGCAGCTCAACACCAAAGCGAGGACTATGAGCCGTCAGAGCAGCTTTGTCACCCCTGCTGCCAACATCGGACGTGCTGGACAGATCAAGGCACGCATGGGCGAGATTCTGGATGCAGAGATGGGCCTCTCGTTGCAAAAGGCAGACAACGCGACCGAGCAGGTCACCGAGGAGCCAGTAGTGCAGATGACCGAAGAGGAGATGTATCCCGAGATCGAGTACATGCCGCCCAGCGCCAAGCATCCCGTATTCGAGTTCCCTGATGAGCTAGACGATCTACCGAGGGCCAAAGAGATTGGTGCACAGCTTTCCAAGTTTTCCGCGATCAATCTTCGAGCTGCAGGCCCTGAGGACCTCAGCGATATCGAGATTGCGCCGATGGAATTTGTTGATCATGATGACCTGGCGTCGCCAGCATTTGGAGCAGAGAGCGATGATGATGATCTTTGGCCGAATGTCCCCGTCGAGGAGGAGGAAGTAGCTTTGTCCCGACCCTCCACTACTGCGCAACTTCGGGCCGTAAGCAAGGTTCCGACAAAGGTGGTCACACGTCCTTCGGTGGCAGTTCGACCAAAGCCTGCAGACGGTGCTCGTGTTCCCACGACAGGCGTTCGACCTTCCGCGGCTGCCGTGACCAGGCGACCCACAACAGTGGCGACAAGAGCACCAGCATCCAGCACAAATGTTGCGACCCGAACCGTCCCTATCAAGACAGCAGGCCAACCTGTGGCCCGATCCACTGGCCTTCAACGCTCAATCGCGTCGGCACCTGGCAGTCGAGCTGTACCTCCCACTGGCACTGTGTCTCGTGCCACGACCGGAGTGCGACCAACAGCCACTGCGACTAGAACTGTTCGACCTACAGCTACCACAAAGCCCGTCGATTCCAAAGCAACAGCCTCGGAAGCCATTAAGCCATCATCGCAGCCAGCCGTTGCAAAGCCTGCTGCCACTAGAATCAACCCAAAGCTCATCGACTTTGTGAACGATGAGCTCGGTAAGCAAACAGCTGCTACACTCGAACGACTGGAAGCCGAAGACGATGTCGAAGCACTTCAGCTCGACCTGGATGAGCCTAATTGACGAAGAGACGTAATCCTTCTTTCACCGCGCCTGGCCCGTCGAGCCCCTATTCAATCTACCATTCTACACGTTTCGTCCTTAGTCCAGCATTGCAGTCACATTTAGCATCTCACAGACCTTTTGCATCATATACCACATCACTGCTCCGCTTCACGTCGCATATCGCATCAATGCAGGTATTACTTTTCACCTTATTCTGTGTGAACCTTGCCGGCTCCTCATCATCCCTGTTCCCGTATTCGGACATTCGCCGAAGACCGACCTTGAAGAGGTCTGCAGCTTGGTTTTATTTTGTTAAGCCCGCAAATAACAACAAAAGAGTACACAGCCGAGGATCACCACAGCTAAAACGCGTATCGCCTGCTGAGATTGGAAAGAGAGGGGCGCATGCGAAGAGCAGCAGGACGCGAGAGAGCAAAGTGGTTGTGTTGCTGCTGCTGAGTCTGTGCACGGCTCTTATTTTTCCTTTTTGGATTTTGGATTTGAGCGTGTTGCGACAGCGAGGCTGAAGAGCGTGGCTTGGCTTAGTTGAAGTTGGCTTCCGTCTCTTTGAGACGGACAGTTTTGGGAATTTTGGCCGTCTCAATGAGACGGAAGGACCCTGGAGAAAATTGGAAAATTGGAAAATTGGAAAATTGGAAAATTGGAAAATTGGAAAATTCAATCTTCTCCTCAGTGTATTTAGCTCCATCATCAATCACACCCTTCAACTGGCTTGGCTTTGGCTTGCTTGCTGCTTTGCCCTGAATTTGGCCGACAACTTCAAGTCACACACACACACGCACATAGATTGACCAAATCGGCACAGCAATTCTGCTGCTTGAACACTGCAGTCTCTCTCAAGGTCGAAGGCACAGAACAGCACAGCACAGCACAGCACAGCACAGCACAGCACGGCCCGGGCCACTAAATCAATCCAGTCAACCCTTTTCTCTATTACATCGGGTCGCTCTCATCGACATTCTCCTTTCTTCCATATTCATTCCTTGCTCCACTATCGACCACTTCATCTTAGGGCTCGAACTGGCAAGACATCGTTGCAGCTGCTGACGACGGACCGAAGAGACATTCTCTAGCCCACAATTTCCGTCCGGCCGGCCCTGCTTTCGAGCGAGTGTGTCGTGCCTGCTTTGCTCTTCAGCAACCGCAACAGGCCTGCTTCCTCGACCACCCACATCTTCCTATCATCCTTTACGCATCTCAGAAAGTGCATGCTGGCATCCCCACATTGGTCGCGTAGCTCATTTGCACCCCGACGAGCACTTGAGGCATTCTCTGTAGCTACTTCAATTCACCTAAAGCTACTGTCGCTTTCGCCGATCGCCCCCACCATACCCTCATCGGAGAAGGATTGCTTCGGAAGCTCAGTGAGCTCACATCTCTGCTTCGCCATTACAGCCTCGACTCAGCGTCTGCGTTCTGAGTGCTTTCTCTGCACTGCACCGCAGCATCGGATCAGCCGACAGCTCGACACTCGACGAGTTCTCCTTCCTTCACACCATAGCGGAACACTTCAATCAACCGTCCCAGTTACCCCTTCTACACGGATGACGCAGAGCTACCCTGAAAGCACTCGGGTTTGAATCGCCCACAGCTCACAGCTCCTTTTCCCCTTCACCTGGACACTCCATCCATCCCAGTGCCATCCGGCAGTCTGACCTCATAGTTCAGCTACACTGGAGCTCGATCACTATTAGTTCAGCACAGCGACAGCCCTGGCAAACTCGGCTGAATCTCAAGCTTGGCAACTGAAGCAGCGCCAACATGTCGCGGCACTCGGCTGCCTTCTTTGGCGACGACGTCAGCTCCTTACCTCTGCATAACGACCCACACGTCGGCATCAACATGCCAGGCCTCGACACCCTCGGCGGACAGCATCCGGGCATGGCGCCCTCAAATCCATATCCTCCGAGCCCTTCTTCCATGCGCTCACCACATTCGTCTCATGGCCATGCTTCCGGCTCCAACAAATACATCCAGAGCCCAAACTCAGCTGGCAACTCCAACCCGGCTGCCTACACTTCGCCGCGTCTGCACAACTCTCAACTGAGCGCTTATGGTCTCGCCGAGTCTTCGGGCGCATCCGAACGCTATTCTTTTGACACTCAGCAACAGCAGCAGCACCAGTCACACTCTTCGGCTTATCGTAATGAAGGACTAGGACGTTCGCACTCGATGGGTCACAGCTCGCATCCGAGTCAGTCCAGATCCGCTTCCAATGCAGCCAGCGGTGGTTCTGCCATGTATCTGTCTCCACAAACGGGTGCCGGTCAGCCTATGGGTTCACACTCCTCCTCAGGCCATGGCAGCAACGGCACTGCCACGGGATCAGGATCCTATCTGTCGTCATTATCGCCTTCAGGCATGCGACACAGCAGCTTCATCAGCGG
Source organism: Ustilago loliicola (assembly GCA_022963135.1). Lineage (NCBI taxonomy): Eukaryota > Fungi > Basidiomycota > Ustilaginomycetes > Ustilaginales > Ustilaginaceae > Ustilago > Ustilago loliicola. Next base: position 190,890 of record JALCUU010000035.1, on the reverse strand, counting down.
TGGTGGAGGTGGCGGTGGCGTCGGTTCATCCGCCACTTCGCCCCAGGGTGCTTACAGCGGACTTCCCAACCTCTCTTCAGGCTCACACCCAGCCAGCCTGTTACCAGCTCCGCAGATGCTCTCAAGCCCCTACAGCAACTCGAGCAGTCGGCGCTCTTCCAACGCTATGGACACCTCTGGCTCCTCGATACGCGAGCAAGCGTCCACCAATCCATACAGTCCCAACACTTCCCACTCGAGTCGCTTCGGCAGCAGTAGTACAGCAAGCGGTGGTAGATCTGGCAGCCACGACACATCCAATCTAATGGACATCAGCTCTCCTCGCGAAACACCCAGATCACCCCATCAGCTATCTCAGCAATACACCAGCTCTGGCGCCGGTCTAGGAGATCTCTCCGATGGTCTGCCGTACGCATACCAATCAAGTCATGGCCAACAAGCCGCTGGCTCTTCCAGTCAATACCTCTCTTCCAGCAGTCGGCACATGCAGCAAGGTGCTGGCGGACTTTGGCCGTCTGGCTCGGGAAGTTCAGGAAGAAGCAGTATGATTCTCGACCCTTCTTCGCGAGATAGGTCAGGGGACGCTACCGCTCGCAACTCGACCATCTACAGCGACAACGGTGCATTCGCGCAGCACGGCCTCGGTATCAGCTCTTCCGGTTCCATGACGACTGCATCCGACAGCTCGAGGACGAGCTCAGGCAGACGCGATCAGGCCTCATCAGGCCGATCTTCGCGCCGCAACGAAGGCTTCCGCCGAGTGCGCGATTGGGATGATCTCCGACCCGTCATTGACAAGAGCACGGCCGCAGCATCTGGAGCAGCCGCGGCTTCGGATGGCAAAGCAGCTACAGCTGCAGCCCTCGCCACGATTCGACGAGCAGACCCAGCAGGCGGTTTCGTCAGTCCACTCAAAGCCTTGACGGCGTATCTTCACCATACCTACCATTTGGTCAACCCAGCTTTCTTCTACGAGCTCAGCTTCAACCCCAGGCGTGTCCTTACAAAACCCAGCAAGCCCGTCCAAAACGATGGCAGAGACAACGAAGAGAGCGACTACATTCTCTACGTCAACGACTGGCTAGGCACCGAAGAAGGTCACAAGTATCTCATCCTCGACATTCTCGGTCAAGGTACTTTCGGACAAGTAGTCAAGTGTCAAGACATGACAACGCACGAGATTGTGGCGGTCAAAGTGATCAAGAACAAACCTGCCTACTTTAACCAGAGTATGATGGAGGTCACCGTGCTGGAGATGCTCAATGGCAACTGGGATCCCAAGGACGAGCATCACATCTTACGGCTCAAGGATACGTTCATCCATGCAAAGCATCTTTGTCTCGTGCTGGAGCTGCTCTCGTCGAACCTGTACGAGCTGATCAAGCAGAACTCGTTCCAGGGTCTTAGCACCAGCTTGGTCAGGGTTTTCACGGCTCAATTGTTGGATGCGCTCACGGTGCTCAATGAAGCTCGGTTGATTCATTGCGATCTCAAGCCGGAAAACATTCTGTTGAAGACATTGCAAACGCCATCGATCAAGCTGGTTGACTTTGGTTCGGCTTGTCACGAGAAGCAGACTGTTTATACGTATATTCAGTCACGATTCTATCGAAGTCCAGAGGTGCTGTTGGGTTTGCCATATAACTCGGCGATCGATATGTGGTCATTGGGGTGTATTGCGGTGGAGCTGTTCTTGGGGTTGCCTCTGTTCCCTGGTACAAGCGAGTACAATCAGATTTGTCGCATCGTGGAAATGCTGGGCTTGCCGCCGCAGTGGATGCTGGATAACGGCAAGCAGACGCAAGAGTTCTTCGGCGTTTACACGGACGAATTCGGACGCAAGAGCTACAGGCTCAAATCGCTCGAACAGTATTCGAAGGAGCATAACGTGCAAGAGCAACCGTCAAAGAAGTACTTCAAGGCCTCAACTCTGCCTGATATCGTCAAGACCTATCCCATGTCCCGGAAAAGTGGCAAGTCGGCCGATGTGCAGAAGGAGATGGCGAATCGTAGCAGCTTCGTCGACTTTGTTACGGGGTTGTTGAATATGAATCCTCACGAGAGGTGGACTCCGCAGCAGGCCAAATTGCATCCCTTCATTACGGGAGAGAAATTCACGAAGCCTTTCAGACCGCCGCTTATTCCTACGGCTGCATCGGTGTCGGCATCGGCGTCGAGTTCGAAGGCCAAGGCGAGCGATGCGAGCAAGCATCCGTATGGTGGATTGGTGCCTCAGCAGAGTTCGACGAGACCTTCGGGTAAGACGTTCCAAGATGCGGCTGCGTACAATCAGCACCTTGCGCAGCAGCAGGCGTTCCATTCCGCTGCGGCTAGGCAGCAGGCTCAACCGGTACTGAATAATCCGTATGCACGGGAGGAGCAGGCGCAGGCGGCGGCGAAAGCGGCGGCGAAAGCGGCGGCGAAAGCTCAGGCTGCTCAGCAGCAGCTTGCTCTACAGCAGCAACAGAAGCAGTATAACGTGAGGCACTCGATGGCTATTCCTCCCTCTGCGTACTACGGCTCTGGCGGTGGAAGTGGGAGTGCAGATGTGATGACAGGGGAGAGTAGTGGTGGTAGACAGAGATCGGATCATAGGCACAGTATGATCCCGCCTCAACTGGCTGATTTGGTACTGGATCAGAATATGAGCAGCGGGCAAAACATGGCTGGGTTGGTGAATAGAGACGATCCGCTCAGAGAATGGGAGAGACGGCAGAATGGATTGGCGCCTTCCTCAGCTGCGACCGGGAGTGGCGGAAGTGGGAAGAGGAGGCAGAGCAATAATAATTATCAGCAGCTGGATTTGCTACAGCAGCAAGCAGAGGGTGCAGGTTGGGGTGGAGGATGGGATCAGATGAAAGCGAGTGGCGCTGCTGGTGGTGGTGGTCAAGGCGGGTCGTTTTCGGTCGTTGTTGATGGCAGTCAAGATAGGAAGGGAGAAATTGCTGCCCCTCCTGCTGCTTACTCGAGCGGTAGCGGTGCGGGTGGGGGAGGGAGGTATCAAACCTCACCTGGGCTTGGTGTCGCTGGTTATGGAGGTATGAACGGTGGAGTTTCTATGAGCAATTCTCATAGCTCCGGTGGTGGTGGCGGTGGCGGTGGGAATGCGAACTCAACGTTGCCGTTTGATATCTATGATGCAGGAATGGCGAACTTGCTTCCTCCTTCGTTGACGCCTGTTAGGATTCAGGATAGGGATCAGCAGTACCATCAACAACAACAGCAGGCGTTTTTGCAACAACAATACGCAGCGCAACAGATGCAACAACGACAGAATAAGGATAGAAGAGATGCCAGTGGCGGTGGCGGAGGTGGCGGAGGCGGCGAAGGTGGGTTTGGTGGTCTTTAAACACTCCCATCATCATTTTTATGCTCATCGTGATTATAAATTATGATTTTCTTGCTAGTGTACAAGTGTGAACGTTAGGTTTGAGAGTTGGAGAGGGCAGAAGAGCAAGCATCTCGAAGAGCTTTTTCGAGGGCTAGCAGTGCACGTGAATCTTCTGGTGCCTGAATTCTTCCTAGGCTGGGTAGGAGAGGATCGGGTAGATCGAGGGAAAGGAGAAGTTGTGGGAGGCAAAGTTTGTAGGCGATTCGTTTGGAAATGCTACTGGCTAGACTGGTTGTTGCCGATGCGGTGCAAGTTGTGCTGATGGAGGTGCTTATTGGTTCCCTTCGGTATCCTGCTGCATTGGAAGAGGGTGAGGGGGCAGCAGGGGGTGACATGGCGAGTGCGAAGTCCGCGGCTAAATCGCCTAGAGGTGTGGAGGAGGTGGTGGTGGAACGAGAAGGAGGTTGGAGTTGTAGGTCAGAGCGACCAGCAGCTGTTAGGGCAGCGGCTAGTTCTGCGTCTATTGCTTCATCTTCTGCACTGGGGACAGAGGTAGAGGTGGAGTTGGTGAAGGCAGGGGAGGGGAGCAAAGAGTGTGCAGTAGTAGGGGTGATAGATGTGCAATGAACGAAGAGGCTGCTACCCGCTAGCGATGCTGGTGACGAGGAGGAGGAGGAGGAGGAGGATGGGGTGGAATTAAGATGTACGATCTGAGTCAAGAAGAACGGATACTGGGCGTGAGGGATTTGAATGATATGGTTTGTGATCAGAGGTGATGTCGCCGTCGTTGGGGCTGAAGGTTTTGAGAGGGTGGTTGAGGACATGTTGGTTGGGGCTGCTTCAGCCAGCTGAATAACGATAACGGTGAAACAGTCAAGGGCGGTGATGGTGTTGGGAAGAAAGCGGTGTTGGACAGTGCACGAGAAGAACACTTTCGCGGCCTTGCAAAAAGCTCCACTTCTCCGATTTGTTAGACCTAAACGATTCTCGATGAAACCAATTTTTTCTGTTTGGCGAAATGTTTGATCGAAAGGTCCTCATCACGTGACAGAGAGCAGCAAATCGGAAGAAAGGTCTGATTTTTCGTAATGCAGCCCAACCAGCATCGTTGTCCTCATCGTGCGACTCAACCACCCTTGGCTTCACCACCTTCACCTCACACCATAACAATCCCGCCCGTCAACCCCCGCTGCCTCTGCACAACGAGGCTCCATCAGCATGGCGATGCCCACCGCAACCCGCTCGCTAGCCTCGAGCTTGCGATCTCTCAGCATCGCTCCCAACACCTCTACTTCCACCGTCCGATTTGCGTCCACCTCAACGCATTCCTCATCGAGCAGCAATGAAGCCTACTCTCGAGCCCGCCAACCTCGCCTCCCACCCATCGCCCCGCTTCCTTCCCGCATCAAACCCGTCTCTTCAGCATACTACACAGGTCGACCAGCCTATATCGACACCCTGCTCTCCTTGGAGCAACTTACACGCGAAACAAAACGTTTGCTCGAACAATCGCATCTTCTTCCACCCAACTCCACTCCACCTTCTATCTCTAGCGTTGGTGGTGCTGGCAGGCAGAATCTATGGGTGTCTTCCCCCGAACTCCAACAGATCTTGGGGACCAACCTGAAGGCGGCGCAATACAGGCAGATTGTTTCCCGTTTGGGATTATTGGCGAGATATACAGGATTAGTTAACCAGTATGAGGGATTGGAGGGTGGATTAGTAGAGAGGTTTAATGAGACGTTGGAAAAGTACATGAATGAAAATGCTAAATCCAACAATCTTCTCGCTGAGAAAGACTCCGATAAGGCTCTGTGGGAGTCGAGCAAAAAGAAAGTTGATGGTAAGGGAAGAGCCTATAGCATGGGAAGGAGAAAAGAATCTTCGGCTCAAGTCTGGATTGTTCCCTCGAAAACTGACTGTGTTGGTTCGATCCTTATCAACAACACTCCTATCTCGGAATACTTTACCCGGACTGCAGAAAGAGAAGTTGTCACTTGGCCTCTGAAACTTACGTCGAACCTGGGTAGCTACAATGTGTTTGCATTGACCCGAGGTGGAGGAAAGAGTGGACAAGCAGGAGCGGTGGCTCATGCGTTGGCGAATGCAATCGTAGCAGAAACAGGAAACAACCTGGATGTGGAGAAGGGCCTGGAGCTCAAGAAGTACGTAAAGGACGTGTTGGCAAAGGATGGAATGTTGAAGAGAGACCCTAGAATGGTGGAGAGAAAGAAGACGGGTAAATTGAAGGCAAGAAAAGCTTTTACCTGGGTCAAGCGTTGATATCTCACCTCGATGGTGGCGATCCTTTTGTTTGGAGCTCTTTCAATCTGCTCAATTACGCTTTGGGTTACATCGAATCGTTCGTCTTCCATATACAGCGTGTGCGAGTGTGAAGATGCATGTCCACCTTTGCTGAAGGAATCAAGAGCCAGGTTAAATTCATGATTCAAGCGCCGACTCTAACGCTCAAGACTCCCTGTTCTCCAGACGCACTTTTAATGTTGCCGATTCCTTTTTTTGCCAACTCTCGATCACACTCTAACCTCCTTCCATGCGCTCTCGCCCAACTCTCCCCAAAAACGCACGATTCTACTGCCTGTCCTCCAATTCACACGAGCTCAAACGGCAGCAAAGTGAAAAAAGCACATGTCTTCTAAAATTGCAATGATCGACCAAAACAAAACCGGAACCTTAATTTCAGTAGACAGGGGAAGCGGGGAAATTTTCGTGTATGTTACCAAACTACATCGAGTAGCTGGGAGTGGAGAGGTAGGAACGCAACCATGCAGCGGATCGGGGAAAGACTGGACTCTTCAAAAGTCTTAATGAGAGTTTGTGGTTTGTGAACAAGAATCCCGTGAACAGAGACGACGAGAGAGAAAAAAAAATACCTTGACGCGAGAGAGAGAAAGAAAAAGAAGGGAGTGTGTGTGTGTTTGGGAGCCAATCCCGCTACGTGTGGGATACAGTGAGGGAAAGAAAAGGAGGGTGAAAAGAGAAAGAGGCGATTCAGGATTGCATGGAAGCATCGTGAAGCTGATGTGAATGGATCATTTGAGGAGAGGTATGCAAAGGCATTGCAAGCGCTAGACTACCGAAAGTGGTGCTGATTCCACCACTGGCGCTAGGATCCCTTGATCGGGTTGCTTTCCTTGCAAGTGGGGCGTAGAAATTGTTCGGAATTTGGGCAGCGTCGACGTTGGAAGAGACTTCGCTTTCCGATGCTGAAGAGGACGCTTATTGATGTTCACTGGCCCAGGTGGATTGGGAGTCGGAGAGGGTGCTGCTGACAGAGTTGTCTCGACGTCTAAGCTGAAAGTTTGCGAGAGGGCCAGCGAGGGAGCTGAGGGAAGATTGGGTGCCAGAGCGAGGACGAGAGCCAGCAGTACGAACATTCGGGTTACGGAGACCAAGAGCTAGCGAAGAGGGAGTGCCACCGCCCCTAGCGCCGACACCAGATGAAGTGGAAGGTCGAGAAGGAACCTCAGACCCATACCATCCACCCGGCGCATCCGTGACGACATCCAGCAGCGATTCCTCTCTAAACATCTTGATCGCTTCAAAGATCTTGATCACCCGCCTCAAACTCTCTGCCATCCTTTGCGACGCTTGCACTTTCGCCATCTTGATCGCCTCCGGCAATCTATCCCTCACCAACCCATCCATCTGTTCAGCCAACATCTTGGCCAAAATCCGCAACCCAGGCATGCGTTCATCCGCAACATCATCACCAATCACACCGTCGAGCTTGACCAACAGCTGTCGAAAGATGATCCGGTATCATGTTGTGCAGGAGGGCGTCGTTGCGGAGTGTCTCGCCTGTGGCCGGAGTCAGGCTATTCCAAAACGAAATTGTTCGCTGTTCAAACGAGATAGGGTCAGGTCCCAGGTAAATCGAGTAGAGTAAGGCTTGACACAGGGACTCATACTCACGCCAGGCTTTGCGCGTCTCTTGCGACGGATGGTTACCGGTTGGGTTGGCCGAAGTCGTGGTGGCGTACGTCGTGTTGGAAGCGGTGGTGTTGGAGGTGTGCTCGGGTAAAGTAGGCCAGTCAGGAAGCTCCTGGCACGAGCGACGGAAGGGAATCGAGCTGGAAACGTGGCGAAGGTCTTGCACATAGTGGTAGCCGTGCAGGGAAGAGGCGGGACTGTTGAGAAGAGAGCCGGACTGAGCTGGCTCGCTGATGCCCGAGACACTGCTAGGACCGAAAGCAGAGACATCACCAGAGTGCATCACGCTCGAATCACCGGTCTCGCTCGACGGGTGGACGCCAGGCAAGAAAGACATGTCGCTCAAGCCCGAATAGGAATGAGAGACGGTATGTCTTCTCGGCATACCGCCGCCGCCGCTTCCGCTACCGCCTGCAGACGATTGAGCTGCATGTGACAGACCTTGCGACTGCACTTGCGAGTATCGTGCTGCTGCATCCTGACTGCCATAAGTCGTTCCTGAGCTAGTGCCTGGAGGCGTCAAAACAGCACTGTTGAGCGTAGCGAAAGCCGAAGCGATGAGACGGTCATCGGTGGCGATGCCAGGGTTGTTGCCCATCGTGCTGCACTCAGAAGAAGCATGAGGAGAGTTGTCGTACTGTCCAGAGCGAGACGGGTGCTGCTCCACGGGAGATGCTTCAGACGAAGGGTGATTACGATAGGATGACTCGCCATCTTGCCCTTCAGAGCGAGTCTTGGCCCGCGCCTCCGAAGCATACTCGGCGCTGAGACCAGCACTGAGCTGCAACCTGCCCGCCTTCTCATCTTCGAGGAGCGACTTGATCTGGACAGCTTCACGCTCGTTGGATGTGCCAAAGCCGCAGTAGTGGAAGCGTGTCTTACCACGTCCTCCCAGACGCCGTTGCGCGACATCTGGAAACTGGCTGCGAAGCACCTTGCCGAACGAGGCAGCTTGGAGCGGTTCAAGGCCGAACGAGTCACAAGTTCGGCGATACGACTCGTGCAAGATAGTGCGCGGGATCGAGATCTGAATCGATGGCTTGAGTGTGTAGTTGCAAGTAAGCCTGCAGAAACAAAGGTTGGAAGGAGAGAAGAAGTGTCAGTGTTGATGGCGACCATGTTGCAGCTAGTGAGTGTTGTGTACTTACCACATGCGAGCCCACTTGTCGCGATAAAACTCGGCCATCTTCTTGGTGTTGGCCGTCTTGTAGAGCGTGGAAACCTGGTTGAGCATGCTGTCGATCTCCTCAGGCGGGTACTCTGGTTGCGACGAAGCAATGTAAGCACCCGAGCTGCCCATCTTGGATGTCGAAGCGCCGTACGTAGGGTAGGTGTGCGCGCCCATATGTGAGCCATAAGAAGCGTGATCGAACTGATCACCAGGCATGTCGTAATACGTCTGCGAGCGGTTCGGGCTGGTGTTGGCCGAGGATGAGGTGTCGTAGATGACGTTGTGCGACATGGAGATCCCTCCAGGGGTCAACCAAGAGCTTGCGCCTGCTTGTGTTGGGTAAGCGTATCGACTGTAGGCTGCGGCGTCGGATTGCTGCTGCATGGTGTTGGGCCAGGCAGAGTTCGTTGTAGGGGCGAAAGTGTGTGCTCCGGCCACGCTCATCTTGGAAGCGTCAAAAGCGCCGCTACCGCCGAAGTGGGCAGCCCGTGGAGTGTCTGCAGGCATAATACCTTGAGCACCGTGATCATAGCCGTCCATCGCTTCTGGAGCACCAAAGTGAGCGGACCCATCAATCTGATCCCGTGGGAAGACGGCCTGGCGTGGTGTGACGACATTCTGACCAAGGTAGGCGCCCATGTGAGCACCTCCGACTGCAGCTTGTTGCGTTGGCTGCAAAGGCTCGGGTCGTAGCTGTGAGGATGTGGCGTCAGCAGGCATCTGTGCATACAGATCTTGACGTGTCTCGCCCATGGTTGAATGTCTGCTTTGATCCCAAGATCCATCCGCTGTGCCTGGCCGATAAGGTGAGCCGGAAGCGCTGGTCTGACCTGTGTAGTATGGAGCCGACATGGTAATGTCGATCCTTGTTGAAGGTAACTGTGGGGTGGACGAGTCGGAGAAGCCGTGTACTTTATCCCCTTTCGACGTCGCGGCTGTTACACTGTGACCAGACAGTGCTTCGAGAAGCGTTGACTGAGCAAGGTAACCAGGTGAGCTGCTACGATGATGGAGACAGCACCGGCTAGCTCTATCTTCCGAAGGTCCGGCCCGGTGTTCGCAATGCCGCTAAGCGGAAGGATCGAGGCGGGGTCGGAAGATGACAACGCTTCGCGGCTTCGCGGGCAAGGCACGATAGCAGCAAGGAAGCTTCTGTAGAGGAAGGAGGAGAGTGGCGAAAGGCAAGAGGCAAGGATGAGAAGTAAGAAGTCAGTAAACGCAAGCCCAAGGTTCGTCGTGATAGGCATCAATTCAGCCGATGCATTCATTCTCTTCGCCCCGAGCTTCTTTTCCAATGGAAGGTCTGTGGCAACCGAAAGCCGCAGCTGCAAAGCTGAACGCGACCCACTAAGGCATTGGTCAGGGATGAGGATCCCTATTCATCATCGTCAGGTCGTGCCGCAGCGAGAGTGTCGGGTCGCGCCATCGACGCTAATGCGAGATGATAGACATCGAAGAACGGCTCGAGTCGCCCTGGCTCTGGGCCCCCCACCCTATCCTTCACGTGCTGAGAGGTGCACTTTCGCTGCCGCGGCCACTGTTTAAGGTTTGCGGGGGAGCCAGAGTTTGATGGCCAAAGCTTAAGAAAGAGTGGGGGGATCTGAGACTGAGGAGAGCTGTTGGCGCTGACTCTACGGGGCAGGAACCAAGCTGACGATGCATAGTGATAAGCTCTCGAGGCACCGTCTCCGAACGATAGCTCAATGCAGGTTGATGCCCCTGATCTGACGTAAATCCTGGTCGTGACAAGCTTTGGCTCTGTCAGCCCCTGCTCGACAACAGGTGCCTGAGCGAGATGGAAGAGCTCGCGGCAAAAGCAATGCTTCTCGGACGTGCCCGACAACAGGCAAGGAGAACGTTCTGCTCAAAGCTTCTTCACTGATGACTGACGACGGGAACGTGGTTGTTGCGGATCAAAAGCTGGCTAGGTTCGAAGGCACCGCGACCGATATGGCGAATCAAGATGCGAGCAGTGCCAAGCGAGAGCTGCTGGCTGCTAATCTCGAGATCCAATGTGGGATCTGAGAACGCAGAGCAGATCGCACGCATGACATCGGCGTCAAGAGCGAAAGCGAGAGAGGATGAGGGAGCAGACGATGGCGACATGACACGACCCAAAGAATCGAAGCAAATCGAGAGAAAATTGGAATTTCCCTGATTTTTTTTCTTCCAATTTTCTCCCTTTCTTTGAACTGCAGTTCCATTCCCTCGGCAGCGCAAGCGTGCATGAAACGTTGAGCGTTCCAGGCCAAAGGACTCGACCTTTTGCGCCTAAGCGAAACAGTCAAGCCGCGTCAAGAACATGACTATGCGCCTGTCACTTGAGCGGAGTCTGTCTTGCTTTCGAGCAGCATCGAGGTGAGAGTTGCGAAGTCGCAAGCGCCAAGGCCGGATCAGAATGCGAACCGAAGTCATCAAATGTGCCATAGAGCTCATCAGAGCGAGCAAGCGGCCTTTGGCTGTGGAGCGCGGTTACGGCGGCTATCGATATCAGGAGAAGCGCAGGAGACTGCTCCTCAGGGCTGAGGCAGCACACTTCCAGCTTCCTTGATGCTGGTCTGAGCGGAGTTGCGACTGTCTCGACACACAAGTCGAGCGTCTCGTTCGACCTGACTGGACGAGGACACGGAAGCTAGAAGCGCGACAGCTGGAGTCTGAGTCCACGGTATTGCAACCTTGATTTTCCGATGCTGAGTGGCCTATTGTCAAGTCGGCGATGACCGAAACAAGCCTTCGCAGCTGAATTGACCGAGCGCCGAAAGCATACTGGAGCGAGAGAAGGATGCCATCGAGCCTAGAGCGCAGGGCTCAATGCCGGTTATGACGCCGAAAAGAGGAAGGAAGCGAGCGCTTACGTGCGTGCGTGTGTGCACTCTGCGCAAGAAAAAAAGCTCGGAGAAGAGCCACGAATGCATTGATGCTGTCTGAAACCTTACTTACCTGGTGTTGAATGAAATAATTCTTGCTCGGCGGAGCGAGTCGTGGAGAGAGGATCTGGAGGGTCGAGCTGCCTATAACGATACAGAAGAGAGAATGAACGAAGCGATACAATGTAAGCCAACTTGAACTAGCAAGAAGGCAGCAACCCCAAGACGTGTAACAGGGGATGCGCGTGTGTTGGAGACGAAGAGAAGGGCAAACGGTTGCACAAAAAAAGACAAGGCCAAGTCACCCTTGGAGCCCTCGTTTCTGCTGAAGTGCGTGTGCCACCAACCTCTAAACGTTCATGACGAAGCTGTCGGCGACCCAAGAATGAACGAAATCGCAATGTGCTTGGCTGAAGCAAGCTCGTGTGGCCACCTCGGCGTCTTTACGCAGCGTATGGAATAGTGGTGTCGTTGATGGAGATGGGAAGAACAACATCTCGCTCTCTCTTGTTGACTTTGGTCCGAGACGTGGAGGCGGCGGTCGGAGATGAGGACCAAAGGGGCAAACAAGCCCTACTTCATCTCGGCGAGTCGGTTTTCTCGTCCTTAAGCTCACAACATCACACACGCATCCACCTGTACCTGGGTGCTTCATGGCGGAACAGCGGGACTACGGCATTAACTCGGAAGATTTGCTGAGACTGTAAGTACTTACCTTGTTTTGGGCAGAAGTTAGACCGAGATCCGCTATGCAAATTGCAAAGTCGCAGTGATCGAGCCTCGCACGGTGGGTGGTGCTGCAAATACGGAGGTGGGTTGGCCGGAAGTGTAAGCGCCACCAGCTCAGCTCGGGAGCGACGTTAGAGCGAGATGAGATGGCACGCTCCTATCGATGCTGTGCGTTGGCGTAGATGGAACGGCGGCCCACGATGGGTGCTCTTTAGGGTTAGATTGCCGAGTTCCGCAAAGTGTGAACAGATTGCCGATGAAGAGTGGAGTGCCCAAACGGCTGCAAGCAACGAAAGGCGTCAAGTACAGTATGTGCGGCGGAGTGGGGCGACCAGCTGGAGCTAGGCGTGACTGGCACAGAAGTGCAGCTGGTGGGTGAGTGCGCTGACAAGGAAAGATGCAGGTGGCGCACGGAAATGCTGCTAGGCTGTTGCGATTTGCTGGACTTGCGGCCGTTTGTATGCGATCGAGGCGGCGAATGCAAAAGCCAAGATGGTCGAAGCAGCTAAGTGAAGTAGAAAAGCCACACGGAAGGCGTGCAGGTGTGGTTGGTGGGATGGGAGAAGCAAAATCTAGGTGGTGGATGTGCTGCTAGGTCTCATCAATAGGTGGGTGTCGGTCGTAACGGTGAAGATGATTTATGAAGGTCGCGGATATCAAGAATATCGTTGTGATGGTGGCGGTGGTGATGGTAAGGATGGCGACGATGAGCACGGAGGGGGAAAGGAGAACATCGACAATGAAGGGCGCCGAAACAAGGTGAAGGAAATAAGCAAAAAGAGAGTTGAGCCGGCCAGTGATACGAGATGAGATGACACAGCGAGAGGAACGAATTCCGAAGATCTGGCTGAGCGGCGACGGCGGCGGTGGAGGAAGAGATGCACACGAGGAGCAGGAGGAGCAGGAACAAGTGATGGCAATGAATGGCAACGGCAACGGCAATGGCGCAGCGATCCATTAAATCGAGGGAGCCAGTGCTTGCAGAGAGCGCAGGAAATGGCAAATGTCACGAAGATGCAGCACACGACTTCCGGTGGCATCAAGCAGGAGAAGCAACAACAACAACAACAACAACAGCAGCAGCAGCAGCAGCTTCACCAGAAGAAGATGAACTCGGGACGTGGCATTGGAAAGGTACAAAACGGCGCTCAGCGGTTAAAGGCAATCCAGAGTGCATCAGCATCGACAGAGCAATGCGGCTCGGGAGAGAGAGAGAGAGAGAGAGGGTTCAACAAGGGACAGGCATGAATACGAGCAGCAGCATAGGCACCAGAAAAGAAGGGGCGGCGTCGGGGCTGAGGAAGATTGGAGAGCAGCAGCAGAAGGCCACATGTGTGTGTGGGTGTGGGTGTAAAAGGCGGAACAGGAAAAGCGGACATGGGACCCAGATTGTTGTTGTTGATGTTACAGTATGCACTGCCAGAAAACCAAGTCTACCTTCAAGTGCGAAGTTACGGCGCAGGCGGTGATGGTGGCCAGCCAGCCGCGTGCACCGATCTCGACAATGGCAGAGAGACCAAACCAAGACCCAGGCTCAGCCATGCTCTGGGTCGGGTGGAATGCTGTGCGCTTTACATTCACTTCCGGCTTCCGTCCGGTTCAAAGCGGACAAAATTAGAGAGCATGACCAGGGGAAGAACGAGAAGCGAGCATCGATTGCGCTCAGTGGCGGAGGAAGCAGCGGAAGAGCAAGGGGCGATACACAAGACACGGAAGGCTATCTCGCTCGCTCGGCAAAAAGAAAGGGAAAAGGACTCGTGGCAATAATGCTGGCAGCAGTCTAGCGAAAAGAGGGCAATTTTCCAGGGTCGGCAGTCAAGGCCGAACACACTTGTGCCAGCAGCGTGTGCCAAAGAAGCACAGCCAAGAGCCAGCACATGTTCAAACAAAAATAACGCTCGCTCGATCGGAACTGCCACGACCGCTTTACTCTGCACAGCATTCCATCACGTGTGAGGTCAGCTTCATCTGTGGCTCCACATCCAAGGTGCCCCCGCTTGAATGAAGAAACAGCACAGATAGGACTTGGTTGGAAACGTATCGAACAGCATCGAACAGCAGAGCTTCATCGTGTTCAGGAGTGGCACGAGGTGAGGATGCCAAAGCAGAGAGAAAGTGAAGGTTCGGAACCTATCGCTGCTGTCGTGAGAAAGGGTTGCGTTGCCAAAGGGAAGCTGCTGCTACTCTGGTGCTCGTCTTATTTGGTTCAGCTCCGCTCTGCTGATGCGCGCTTCTTTGCACACGAGCAGAGGGTTTCACGCCGAATTGTTTCTATTTGTTTATTCTAATAAATTTGCCCCTCTGACATGCCGGCTCACTCACGGCAACATTGAATTAAAATTGAATAAAAAAGAGAATTTTCACCAAACAATTTGGGCGCAAAAAAGAAGGTTCATTGGAAACAGAGGGGAGCAAAAAAAAAGAGGCTGGGGGCCAAATCCCCTGGTCCAGCAAAAAGGCTGCTTCATGCAGCTTTGGGGCCTTGACAACCAACACCTACAATACATACACTCCCCCTGATCATGTCAATGGGCTGAAGAGGGCATCACAAACATACACACACGCACAGCCACACCTCTCGCTTTGAGAGAAGCATTCAAGCCTGCATTGACAATTGTCTTGGAAAGACAGGACAGGACAGGGGCAGGTTCAAGGCCAAACTAGAGTTGGTCCTTTGAGAATTGTTGCTCACAAACATCAAGGAGATCTTCATTCAATCACTTCAATATGCCTCCTTCTGTTGCCAGATCCGGGTCTGAATTGGGCCACACCGACCAGCATCATAGAGAGTCGGATACTGAATTTGCATCTTGCAAAAAGAAAAGGCAAGACATGGCAATCAGACAAGTACAGCTTTGGCTTTTGCTGAGTGAAGGCAACAAAAAGTGAATATTCAATAAGTGGCTTGGCCACACGCCACGATTTCCTCATTTCGCCAGACCGGCTCTTTGACTGTGTGTTTGCAGAGGTGTTAAGGGTGCTGCCATGAGGGACTACAACTTCCTGTATGCGTCTCACCTCAACACACCACCCTCCATGCATCCTAACCTCACTGACCATCCAAAGGTTTTTGCTCTCACAAACATTGGGATTCGAAGTGAACAATGCACAGCCAAACAATTGAAATGACAAAAAGGTACCAATGGTTCTAGTCAAGTGAACCAAGACAATACACTATGACTTGCACACTGATCGAGGGTTATTCTCGTTGTTTTGGTGAGGTTGCCGTTCAGCAACACCCAGCATTGACATCAATAAGGGCCCATCCCACAACATCCAACAAGCACATGAAATCAAGACAAGACAGTACAGCACGCATCATTTGGTTTTCTAGATTTCACTATCACAAAATTCGCTCCCCCCCTGTGTCACTATACATGAATATTCCTACTCATCTCACAATACAACCTTGGCAGATTTTTTGTGAACACCTACTTTGATTGCTTGAGTGCAGAATCCACAAATCAGAACCTTGTTTGACCACCTTTGGCCTTAATTACAGCTTCCATCCTGCTGATCTGAGTGATATACATGCAGTTTTCTCTTGAGCAGTGAGTAGATGGTGTCTGGAGGGGCCAGATGATGTGCTAGATGATGCCATTTGATGCCAAATTGAGCGAGATATGCTGATTACAGGAGATGCTGGTGATGAGGAGATACGATGAATTTTGCAAGTCCAAGAAAATCTGGAAAACCAAATGACACATGCTGTACAAAGGCAATAGGGCTATAGGGGCCAGACCAAGCACTGAAACTTACCCATGGTAAAATTTGCCTGATTTGATTTGCTCTCAAGAAAGGTGGAGGTCAATGCAATGGTGAATGGTATTGGAAGAAGAGCCAAAGAGCCGAGTATGGCTGTGCTCAATTTTCTCAAGTCAAATTCCCCCATGTCCAGGCGGCTCAAAGACTGCAATTCAACTGTGGAAAAACTCAGAAAAGGAAAATGCTCTCAGCTTTCCACTGATTTGCCATTTTCAAGTTAGCATTGATTGTCTCTGGGCAGCTGACTGCAACTTGGAAGTCAGCCCAAGAAAATAACGAGATTGCTGACATGGGCCAGGACCGGGCTATGGAAATGCTCCCAACATGAACCAGAAAGCGGGAGAATGTCGATATGGGAGTGAGTGAGTCATAGACATCGGAGCTCAAAGCTCAGTCACACTCTTGGCTTTGGATGGGCCGTCTCATCTTCTTTCAGTCTTGAATGGGCAGAAAGAGCCAGCGGCCTTGACAAGAAGCGTTGGATTGTACAGCACGCGTCATTTGGTTTTCCAGATTTTCTTGGACTTGCAAAATTCATCGTATCTCCTCATCACCAGCATCTCCTGTAATCAGCATATCTCGCTCAATTTGGCATCAAATGGCATCATCTAGCACATCATCTGGCCCCTCCAGACACCATCTACTCACTGCTCAAGAGAAAACTGCATGTATATCACTCAGATCAGCAGGATGGAAGCTGTAATTAAGGCCAAAGGTGGTCAAACAAGGTTCTGATTTGTGGATTCTGCACTCAAGCAATCAAAGTAGGTGTTCACAAAAAATCTGCCAAGGTTGTATTGTGAGATGAGTAGGAATATTCATGTATAGTGACACAGGGGGGGAGCGAATTTTGTGATAGTGAAATCTGGAAAACCAAATGATGCATGCTGTAAATGTTAGTGTATTTGTTTGTTTTTTGTCTTGTGCTGTATTTGTTGAAAGTGCAAGAAACCATGCTCGCTAGGAAAAACACCTTGCATTGATTGACCAAAATAACCTTGTCACTAGAGAGTTTCACTGTGGGCCCCCTCGTGGGAGTTGTTTGAGTGCAGACCATGCTGCAAAGGGCACCCTTGCTTAGAATCTAATTTCCAGGGTACAGCATCAGCCAGCAGAGAGTGGAGAAGAGTCAAGCAAAGCATATGGATTGACAGAGTTTCATCAGCAACTTACACAACTCGAACAATTTCCAGTCGAATTCTGCACTGCCCTTCAATATGTCTCGCAAAGAACATTGACTTGCGAGACGCTCGCATCTCTCTAGCAATCTGTTGGAACACAGAGGATCAATCGGCGGTAACTTGCAGCAGCAGGCGACAACGTGGAAGATACTGTAACACTATATGGTTGAGGTGACGAGATCCCACAAGTCACTTCTGATACAGTTTGCTCTCCCTGATGCAATGCATCATAGATTGCGCACGAGACGAAACAGTTCCATCGCACGCAAACAACATCAAATCTTTTCCAGGGGTTAAGTTGTGTCTCGGCGACTTGACCTCAGTCAATGCGGATTGATCTTAGCCGTCAGATCTTGTTCCTGCAACACATCGACGGAAGGTCAGGCTTCAATCTCAACGCAAATCTGAGTTCTTGCTCAGCTTTGGAGTTGAACGCCATGGCTGGACAGCTCTATTGCACCCACTTGCGGCTCGCAATCCTTGTCCACGCTATCACGCAGCGGATGACATCGGCACCGCTTTTCCATCCCGTGAGAAGATGGCGTCAGGATGCAAGGTAGATCCTCTTCCGAGCGCATAACCTGGAAGCACGGGGATGATGTTGTTGTCTGTACTGTGGGACGTACAGAGTTGGAATGTGGTGGATGGCGGGTTGTTCTGCAAAGAGCTTGCTGATGCAGGTCGACCAACGCCCAACTGCATGCCAAAATAAGGCTTGCACTTGTATCCGAGCTTGAGCCCACCACAGTCTTCTCCTTGCGTGGGAGTGGCAGTTGCACTTGCATCCTGAACAACTCGGCTCCAGAAGGCACGGTGATTATCGACAGGAAAACAAAAGAAAAGAGGAAAAAGGGGCTCGCAATTTAATTTCACGCTCATCCAAAAAGGGTTGAAAATTCACCAAGTTAATTACATCAAAGCTGCTCGTTCCGAAGGAAACATGGACAAGAGCAGATCATGGCATGCAAAGCATGTCGGCGTACAGCGCGCCGCATACGAGCAAGAAGCGTACAGTAGGTCGTACCCCCGACTCTGTGTTTACGACAAAGCGATTCTGGGTCACCTACTTGGCATCAATATCGAGGGCTAAAGATAATGGCAATCAAGTGACAACAATGCAGCGACGACCATGACGGCGGCGGCTCTGACTTTCACCTCCGCATCAACTCATTAACCTTCACTTGGAGGCAAACAACATCGAATTGTCGAACGTGCTGCGATCTCAGTCAGCTACTACAGTAGAATAGAGGTGAGCCCTCGAATGGAAAGCCGAAAATAATGGGGTTGCTGCTGATCAGAAAGCTTCTTTGTTCTTGCTGCACAGACGCACGCTCGACTTCCCCGGTCGGACGTTGAAAGAGATCGACAAAGCAGATGACAGCGCACGACTTGTTTTCTTTCTCTCTGTCTGCTCTCTTTCTCGTGTGCGCAACGCTTGTCTCGGCCATTTGATCGCTTTTCTTTTTCTCTTGTCTCAACTCAACCTCGATTCGTACCTTTTCACCTGCTTCTAGCCGCGAAGCATCTTTTTCATCTCCACCTCGTCAATCGACGCAGATCCTCTCGTCTTATCATGGGCGAAGAACAAATCGTCACAATAGCTTGACTCGATGCAAAAGGTGATGTGGGTTTCTCATCCAGACGATCATCGAACAGTCTCACCTTTCGGCGGCGGCGGCGGCGAATGAGAAAAAGAGGTGGCCGTCCCCATTCCGCTGCTGCATTCGTGATGATAGCCACGCGGTCCTTCTCAGCTCTCAAGCAAAGCATGAATCGATTCGGGGTTATCGTGGGTGCCGTTGTCATCTTTTCACACCTTCACTTGACGACAGATGAAGTCGGAGTGCGAAAAAAATTGAGCGAAAAGTCGGAGCCATTTCAGCCACTGCTACGGCACAGTATCTGCGGTTCATTCACGCTTCTACAGGAGGTAGAGCGGAATATGGATTATGAGATGCACGCCAATCCTCGTCTGAGTTTGGGCACACATGGTGCCTCGTGGCTGCTCGGAATTCAGATGATGAAGGGGAAGGGCGGAATCGAAATATGAGAGGCAGAGGTGTTGGTGATCCTTGTTTTTCTTGGGATTTTGCACTCCGAACCCGAAGTGCAGTCACAGCGAGAGCAAGTCTTCCTTGGATTGGTTCCAGCTTTATTCAGGCTGCAAGTTGGCTGTATGTCGACGAGCAGCGGTGCAGGATTTGCAGCCCAAAAGCACGAGTCGCTCTAACTTACTCGCGGCGGCTGATTTGCAATGCTCCAGGCCGATCCCGCCAAATGCAAGTTAGGAGCTGCTCTTCTCACTCAACTTCTCGCTCATCAACACCGTCTGATAGGCTTCATTGCCCACGATGGGTCCTCGCAGTGGTGATCATGACATCTTGGGAATCAGCAGTCCCCAGCGGGACACAAGTGATCGTACAGTACAGGCCCGCACGATTCGGCCGTAATAGGGGAGTTTATCTCGGTCCGCAAAACAACCGACGGCGACTTCTTCTTGCCACGAAGCACGTCGAACAATGTGGGGTCCAGCCCTCTTCCTCAATGCACACACCACCACCACCTTCTCCTTCTTCCAGGGTGCACCTTCAGCGAGACCACCCATCACACCTTCCCACGCTCTTCTATCCAAGTTGACCGTTGAGCCCATTGTGCGCCCAGCACTCATCTCGGTAGTCGTCCATCTCCGTCCAAGAGCACAGCCTTGAACACTCGCCGCAGCAAGCCAGCGCTCATCAGCACCTTGACGAGGGTAGGATCATAACCGAGCTCCCCGATCGTGCGTCCGACTTCCGAACCTCCTCTTCATAAGCGAGAGCCAATTTGGTCGCTCCCACAGACGACCCTTTCTTGATTGCCGTAAGTGTCGGAGCTTGAATTGACCAGCGGTGAAGGGTAAGACCATTGCCGTACAGTACTGTATGGACAGAGAGAAGAGAAGACACGCGATCATGTGGGACATGACGTCGAGAGCTCTCTACGCGAGCTTCGCTGCAAATTTGTGGCAGCAAAAAGCAGGAGTGTGAGTGTGGCTGATGTGACCGTTTCCCACGCACAAAACCAAGCCAACGGACAGCGCCAACTCTCTTTTTCATCATTTTGGACCCTTCCGGCGTTCAAACTCGTCTTCTTCCCCACGCCGCCTCCAGAGAAAGTATTAGCCGAGCACTGCCACGCTTTTGATAGCGTGTGAGTAGTGAAGGCCGAGGCCGGTAATGCAATGCCTCTCGTACACCAGCTTGCCTTTGATCTTCTCCTTCAAAGCTCGAGGACCAGCTTCGAAAGCTTAGTTCTGGGTCTAACACCTAGGAACGCGAGCTTTGGTTTCGGCTACCTTGCTCGAGGCGAGACCTTGTTCGTCCAATATCCCACGTTTTTGCATCGCCACGCTACCTATTGACGTCGGCATCCTTGCCAGCCTGCGGTCGCAAAGCGTTGGAGCGGCGGAAGGTCTCGTGGTCCTGGATTATGTCAGGCGAAGCTATTGACTTCGACCAACTCGCCAAAACGTGAAGCCGAGCAAGGGTGATATTGCAAGGTTCTGGTCCTCGTGGCGTTGGGCATCGTGTGAACAATGCTCCATGCCATTGTTTGCGCAGCGAGGCCTGACACTGGAGGAGGCTCGACTCAGTCACGGCAAACACAGTCAGAGTAGGCTCGCATCTGATATGAGCCACGGCTCATCGTCGGATACAGTACACCGATATTCGAGCATAGAGCACACATTGTGCTTTCGTATCCGGCGCTGCCTTGATCGAATTCCAGCACGGTCTCTTTATCCACGCGGAACAGACCATGACTGCAATCACAAGGCCAGGTCTTGTCGGGCTCCGGCATCACCAGCCAATTGGAGACGGCCCTATCAAAGCTGACTCGGTCTCGGACACCGAGCCGCAAACAGAGCCAAGCGCTTGAAACAACACCATCAATCGAATCGATCTGAAGTCATGTATCCAGGAACATTCTCAATCCCGGTCAAGCCCGCACGAGACCATACGATGCACAGCCAACTAACAAGGAACATGGGTCGAAACGAACACCGGTATGGCGATGAAGGTTTTGACGTCAATGCCATCGAGCTCGGGGACAATTCTTTCGCTCGGGAAAACACATCTGAATCATGGCAAACCCGTTCATCCCGCGGTACGAAAGCTCTATTGTCGATCCCGCTCCGAACATCTGCCTTGCAATGTTCAACCGAAAAGTACCCGGCAGCGCCCAGCAAAAGCGTATGCAAGGCATGGCTTCGGACAAACAAGAGAAAGACATGTCGGTGACTTTTCTCTTTTTTCCCCTCTTTTTTTCTTTCTTTTTTTTTTTTTTTTTTTTTTTTGTCGAAATCGTTTCGTTGGCGCTACCTTGAATTTTGAAACCATCTCCAAAAAAAACTTCTTTCGAGAACCGGCTACCAAGTTTGCCGCGACATATTTCCGTGACCTCACAGCAGCCATTGTTGCTCTTTGGAGCTGGTTCGTGAACGTTTCAAAAACGTGGTCTCCTTGATGAGAGAAAGAATATCCGTTAGCTGCATGCTGTGCATCGGCAAGCCCAGACGAGGTGGAGAGAGAGAGAGATAGATGTGAAAAAGACAAGACCAAGTCCGAGAGAGCGAGCTCGTTCTTCAGATGGTCGGCTATGTCCCGCATGTCCAAAATAGGAACTGTTGCGCGAGGCTGTACAGGATCCTAACGTCTCAACACCATACGATCTGGGTTGGTGACACATCTACGGACTCCGGAGGTGGAAGGCGGTTACTTGGATTCCGTCGATGGCAATAACTCGCAGCGATGGTGAGATGCGGTATATTCGCCGTCACTCGTGTGTGAGTCATGGCAAACACTCCAGTCTCACACGAGCAGGACTGTTTGAGACCGTCAACGTGGGGTTCGACCGTATGATGCAGAAGCATGCAAAAGCGTGGGAAGAGACCCACCCCGAGGCCATCAAAGACTGGAACATCTGAAACAGGACGCACAGAAAAGCGCACAACGTTGAAGGGCAATTTGAAAATCGAATCGCAACTCGCGCGATCGGGAGCTTAGATCGGCTCATGCAACCTCTTCATCTTGAACTTCGCCTGAGGAAATGCTGTCGGCCGACACTCACTCTGTCATGCAGTCTGCATCGTCTCCTGCTTTGCTTCTCTTTACTTACACCTCATTCGATCTGACTGAGGCCCGCTTGCTTCTGCTACTCACGTCGAGCTCTCGCCTCGACAGAGCAAGCTCGAAGATAGTCTTTCAGCAGTAAATCAAGCTACTGCAAGACTATCATGTTCTTGTTGCAGAAGCGACTTGCCACGCGCACTTCAGCGGGCGCAAGATGACGATGAAGAGGGGATTGGAAAAACAAAAAAAAACAAAAAAACGCTCAAAACCATGGTTTCAGAGCGCTGAAACTCATCTCAGCCAGAAAGAAGGTCGAGAGAAAAACGAAAGGCAGCAAACACACACTCTCTCAATCCAATGGGAAGCACATAATAATTGGAGATCATCATCATCCAACCTCGCAATCTTCGTGTACTGTAGCAGCTGCAAGATGCAGGATGAGCTTGATTTCGTATCCTTTGCAGCCTCGCTTGTTGTGCCGCACGAGACGGCCCTAATTCTGTCGTTTGGGCTGCTCTCGCCTCTCTCTCCCGCCGAACAGTGAGAAAGGAGTTCGAGTGTGTAAAGTGTGCGAAGAGAGGGGCTGGATTGTCGTGGGCGTGTGGTGTGCATGGATGGCTAAAGAGAAACGCAAGCTGCGTGCAATCACAAGTCAGGTGTCCGTGTGTGCAGCAGTGTGGATGCAATTTGTGCGAGTTGCAAATCGCGCACTTGGAATTGGCTTGTCAGGG
Source organism: Ustilago loliicola (assembly GCA_022963135.1). NCBI lineage: Eukaryota > Fungi > Basidiomycota > Ustilaginomycetes > Ustilaginales > Ustilaginaceae > Ustilago > Ustilago loliicola. The sequence continues at coordinate 168,053 of JALCUU010000035.1, read as the reverse complement.
TCCAATTCGTGCCGGTCAAGAACGTCTTGGTCATGAGTTGCACGCTTACGCTTCTTCCTGTCTACCTATACTCCCGTCATCGGTAAAACGCAACTACCACGCTAAGCCACTTAGCCGCCAGCACGCCCAAGCACAGTGCTCATCACGAGCCTTCTACCGCTTAGCGCAGGGTCAAAGCGGGCCGTCAGCAACTCATATGCAGCTTTTACAGATTCTATAGGAGACGTCAACGCTCTCCGTAGTCGACCATCGGCTACTAGACTTGCCTCCTCTCGGCCACTCTCATCGATCTCTCGCTCATGGAGTCTCTCAATTCAGCAACAGCTCAGCGTTGAGCAGCGGCACAAACACCGGAGAGACTCTTTTGCACCTTCTGGATCATCCGATGAAGCACGTACCAGCTGCTTGCGACAAAGCAGAAACAAGCAGGATTGAATAGTCAGGCTGTCTGCTCTACCCACTTTTAGGCTTCACCCATCATGCCGACCATCACCTTTGCCACGCCTCCTGGCAGGCCATCTGTTCTCCGGGCCAACACTGTTCAACAGAGCTTGTCGCACGACGTATCGGAAGCCTCGACGACGCAACCTCAGGCTTCGACGAGCAAACTTGCAGCGGCCCAAAGCATGCCAGTCCCCGATCCAGCGCAACGCTCAGAGCCAGCACCGCTTGTCTTTCAGAAACGTAACCTGCCACAGCTCACTACGTCGCCCGAGCCAGCACAAGAGTCATTCTACCTCCCACCCTCGCGATTGTCTCTTGACGACTCAAGATCGCATCGTCCTCAGCTTGGCGAGGCCAAGAAACCGTCGCTTCTGTCTACTGCAATCGTCAGCTCGTCGGCTCTCCCACCACGCAGTGCTTCTACGACCAACCTTGGCATTCTTCGACGAGCAGAAATCGATGATGGACATTCCGGCGCAGAGAATGGATTGAGAGCAACAACCGTCGACGGCAGCGCCACTCCGGTGCCGCCTCGGCCACGTCTTCACTTTGTCGAACCGCGCAAGGAAGCTGCTTCAGCGGTGTCAGCGAGACCAGAACCAAAACTCAGCACTCCCAACCGTGGCGAGCCAAGAACATCATCACAGGCAGCTATGGCAGCAGCATCGGAACAACCGACACAAGCTGAGCCAGCACCAAGAAAGCGCAGTCTCATCATTCAAGAGCATGCAGATGTGCTAGAGCGCGCAGCCGAACGTGCTGCTCGAAACAACCTCAGCACTCAAGCACTCGAGCAGCACTCAAGAACGGGTGTCTTTGCAAGATCGCGACAGCACAGTACATCCTCAGCAGGAGAAGAAACTGCCTCGGCACGGTCCAGCTGGGCTCTGCGCAGCAGTTCGCATGGCTCTAGTATCGGAACTTCGCCCACAGTTGCTTCGGAAGATTTGGGACTAGAGCCGTCAGACATAGAGCTCAGCAAGCCCGTGGAAGAGTCTGCGGTCGTATCCATCTTCAATAATGCCGCTGCGGCTGATCGGCCTGAAGCGCCAGCTACCTCATCACGCAAGCTCACTTTTATCCATCCTGCTCCATCGCGCAGGAGGAGCCCACCTAGACCAAGGCCTCTGTCACCCACCAGCCGAATGTCGGATCGCGAGCCACCTTCCTCATCCGACAAGAAAGTCGTGAAAGCCGTCAGTGACGATGATGCACTTGCCCGCAGGGAGTCATCCGGAAGGGTTCTCGCTTTCGCTGCATGCCCCAAACCTGAACGAAGTGCTCGTCTCTCGCCAGCACATGCCATGCGCAAGAAAAAAGCCAAGCTGTCCGCCAGTCCAGCGCCTCATAAGCTAGCTTACCCGCAACGACTTCGAGGCATTCGCGGTACTGATCCAATCAGGTCCCCTGCGCCGGACAAGGTAGCTTCCATCTCGGCACAGATGGAGAGCTGGGATCACGTCGACCAGGATGTGTCTTCTGAAGCGTCTGGATATAGTGAGGATGAGGAAGATGATGATTCTGACGAACAAGAGGATGACGAGACGAGTCGTAGCATTCAGTCCGACATTCAGAGCATCACCGAGTCTCTGCAGCAGAGCGAAGATGATGATGACGCGGATAGTGTTCAGACCGGCAATGGATCTTCGTTGCACGAGGAAGATGGGCACGAGTTTGCTGGGCAAGCACCTACAAATGGCAGTGCAGAGCACCATGCTGGCCAGAACCAGCAAGTCTCTCTAACTACAGCCTGCGATGCAAAGCAAGCCTCGAGCCATTTTGACACGCAGAGGCGCGCGAGCACACCGGCACTCGATCGGGCGCTTGCAGCAAATGCTGCTTTGGCTGCACAAAGGTCACCACCACGCAATCTGCAATTGCCCAGGTCCAATCAAACTTCTCCACGCTCTGGCTCCTCCAGCCACGTAGGACGCAAGCTTAAGCCGAAAGACTCCTTCTCCCATCCAATGTGCTTCCTTCCTGACGCCTTCGAGGACTCAGCCCCACCCACACCAACAGAGCCCGACTCGGAAGGCTACGAACCGCCGCGTGCTAGCCTCTTGCAAGGCTGGCTTTCGGAAGGCGGTGGAAGTGCTGCCAGCTCCCGCAGGACAAGTTGGCAGCAACCTCACCCGAGTCCTGGCTTGCGTGCGCCGAGTGCCATCGGCGAGGAGGGTCTAGCTGTGCCTATTACGCTTCCACCTTTCCGTCGCACCCGCGAACGTACAGCACAGTACGGTGTCACAAGCGATGGAGAGCAAAGCAGTAGATCTTTGGGTGGTAATGCCGCGTTCATTCGCGAATCAGCTGGGCTTGGTCGATCGCTCAACTGCAATGAAGAGAGATTGGGGAAGCGCAGCGCAGCAGCTTCACCTTTTACTTCCCCTCCTCCGCCTCAGCCCCTAGGTATTAGCGTATCGATCGATGGACGACCTACACAGCCAGTCATGTGGCGACACCTCTCAAACCAGCACGCAATTGCATCCGAACGACCATCGACAGCCCTCGCAGGACACCGAAGAGCCAGTCACTCGGTAGAGACTCGAAGAGTCAGCTCTGCTTTTACTAGTCCTATTGGCTCTTACTCTCATCAGGCTGGTCGGATCATACAATCGCATGGGTTGGAAAGATCAATGCGTCCATCAGCATGCAAGCAACGAGCAGTTTCAACATCAAGTCACATTCGTAGTCGACCTTCAGTTGCGCCTAGCACGCATGACGATGTGGTCGTAGCCACTTCTCCACCGCGAGAAGATGCATCTGCGCATTTGAAGAATCAGCTCGCACACTCGCCCAAGAGCGGTGCAACTACACCCGGATGGATGTCAGATGGTCAACTGCCTAGTCAAACCGCGAGCAGGTATTGGAGCGAAAGATTGAGTTCCTTGGCACAAGCGATGTCTGAGGAACTGTCGATGGTGGGCAATGCTGTGCTTGGAACCAAATCGAGCAGTGGACTGGGGAGTGGTGAGCAAGGAGCGACGCATTTCGTTGACGGTGTCAGAGGTGAACCGCATCGTCGGTCTCGGTCTGTACCTTTGCAGTCTGCTGTGCTGATCAGCAGCAACCCAGACGCAATCGCCGACGACGACGAAGCGATGTCTTTACATCCTGCAGAAACCGAAACCACCAGCAGACGTAACTCGATCGGCACCCAACATCTCGTCAAACCGAAACCCATAGCTATTGCTCCTTCTGCTGCACCCACAACCAACACTTGGACGGCTGAAAGGGACGGAGAGACGCAACAAGCCCCCATCGCTACCCGTCGCGCAAGGCAAAACGATGCAGATGTGGAAGACTCATCATCCATCGACGAAGCACAACCTTTTCAATTTGCTAGAAAGGAGGTAGGCGAGGATGGAACAACGAGGTTGGTTGTCATTCACACGTCTGATAGGGCTGGTGGTGGTAGAGGGCAGCTTGCTGCGACTGGTGGTGGGGGGATGCAGTTCGATTGGGGTACCACGGGCGCCGGGAACCAGTAAAGAAGAAGAAGAAGAAGAAGAAGGAGGAGGAGGAGGAGGAGGAGGAAGATGGATATCATGACTAGCATTGTCCCCTTTTTAATTATATGTATCTGCATATGACCTTTGCCAATATATGCATAGTAACGATCTTCGGGATTTGACAGCGTGCACTGAGATCTTGCGAATCGAACTGAAACAGTGAGCCACCAACATGCCCTGAGTGGCCGTGCTAAAGTTTACGATGCAAGATGTGCCAACATCCGGTTTCCGTTGTTTGTCGTCGACAGTAGACAATGCTCTTGCGCTAGGGTTGGTTTGTTGGCATCCTTCCTTTTCTGCACCTTTTCGTGACTACTGCAGTGACAGCGGTTGGTATAGCTGGCTAAATATGCCATAGTTGGCAGCTCTTACCGGAACAAAACCAACCTTGCACGAAATAGAACCCGAATACCCTATCGTAGCGGTGTAAGAGCTTAAAAGCACGAGAGCGATAAACAGGCTAGGGGAAGTGAATCCATCAAAAGGTTGAGGGATTTCCCCACCCCGCAAGAAAACAACGCAGAGAAGGCTGCTGTTGAAAGCTAGTACAAGGAAAAGACGAAGCTTGTGCCGGGTGGAATTCAAGTACAGAGGAGGGTGACAGGGACTCGTGCGATGTTATGAACCATCTGACGGTTGGTGGAACGGGGTAAAATTCAAGTACAGTAGCTCTCCTCGTATACATCAGTCGGTCACATCTCAACTGAGTGGTATATCATTGCATTGAACTTTCAACCGATGCAGAATCACTCGGTCTGCACCTGTCTCCCATCAACCCTGACCGCCTCTACCACGCGCTCTTCCCTGCCCACCCCGACATTCAACCTGTCCCTCAACAACCGCGCCATCCTCTCCTCGCCTATTTGGAACTCAAACTCCTCCTTGGCAACATCCCTGGTTCTCCTCCCAAACACCTTGGCAAAATGATCCTTATAATCCCTCGCAACACTCTCCACGCCCTCCTCGTTATCCACCTTTTTCCCGACCTTAGCCAGGCTATTATACTTCGCAAAAGGCCCATTCGGATCCAGCCTATCCTGCAAACAAGTCATATTCCTCCCCACGATCCCACACGCCACAATATGCCTGAAACCCTGCATAGCCCTCTGCTCAACATTCAATGCAAACCCATGACTACTGATCCTGTGTCTAACCTGAATGCCTATACTTGCAATCTTATGATACTCGTCCGCCCACACCCCCGTATGATTCTCGGGCGTATCCACGGTCTCGATGCCCCGATCAGCAAGTAGCTCGATCAGCGAATCCTGAATCCTATCCACATAGCACCGACTAGCAAGCCGCATCGAAGCGAGATTTAGAATCGGATAACCCACAAGCTGGCCCGGTCCATGGTAGGTGATTTGGCCGCCTCGTTTGGTGAGGTAGTAGTCAGCACCGAGTGAGCGAAGATGGGAAGAGACCAGTTCATTTTCTTGATCGTGTCGACGACCTTCTGTGTATACAGGTCGGTGTTGGAGCAACAGAAGAGTGTCTTGAGATGCTTGGGCGCGAAGAGAGCTCTCGGTGGAAGAGGGTTCGATGGTTGAAAGCCCAGCGAGCGTTGAAACTGAGTTGGAAGAAGAGTCTGCCATTGCTCGAAGGGCGGCACGAGCATCGGCTCGTTGTTTAACGAGATGTTCTTGGAGCGCAAGACCGACGTGATAGGGCACAAAGCCAGGGATGTAGACTGTTCGAACCGGATCAAGGTGCGTAAAATCACCTTTTGCTGCAGAAGCCAGATCACAGCTCGCTCCAGCCTCTTCTCGCCTTGCAGCTGAGGTTGAGAAAGCCCGCGCTGAAAACTTGCTTTGTGTCGGCGTTGGGGATTGAGACCCCCATCTACGCGGTGAGATAGTTGGAGCAGATACCAACAACGGTACTTTGTGCGCTGACTTGACTCCCACTCTCTTCGCCCTCTCCTCCTTACTCTTACCCAAGATCCCATCCTGTGCACCATAAACAAATAACCTCACTCTCTTCGCCACTTCCTCATCCGACACTTCCTCCAATCTCACCTCGTTCTCCCCCACATAGCGACTGGACTTCAACCAATCCGGCCCACTCCTCCTAACCCCCCCCAACTGCCCCCTAATCTCCGCCGCACAAACCCTATTCAACACCCTCACCAAATACTGCGTCTGCCTCAACGTCACCGACGGCTGAGCCGAAACCTCAAACGTCTCCCCAAGCTGCTCCCCGTGATGCACGTACGCTCGACGTACAACCTCGGCTTGCTTCCCGTTCCCGTCCCTCGCCATACTCTGCAGTGTCGCATCCAAATTCACCTTGCTGGTCGACTCGATTTCTCCAGCATCTCCACAAATGGCCAGCTGATGACCTTGAACGATCAGCGCGTCTAGAACAATGCAATAAGTGGTGTGGGAAGGGGTGATCCGCCAGTGCTCGAAAAGATTGAGAACGACGATGGATGCTGGGTAGTCGCGGTCTGCCATAGCTGCGGCTAATGCTGTGTTGAGTGTGCCGCGACTCCGGCAGGTGGTCATGTTTTCGCGTGAAGTTGTGACTTCGTCTTCACCGATAAGCACTAGCTTGCGGATGAGTGACCGGGTTGATGGCAGTCCTGAACTCTCTATGGACGGCGATGAAGATAAGGATCCGAAACGCTCTGCAATGGCTTTTCGCATATCCAACAACGCCGTCAGCAGATTGGTGTCGCTGAGAGCGCTAGTGTCGATAATGCTACTGAGCTCTCCGATGAGCGAGGCGCCTCCATCTACGTTTCCCGCATTCGCTTCAAACCCGATGACAAAGGCAAGAACAGAGCTCTCGATCGGCACGTGATCAGCAAGCATGAGCCGCACTACATCGCGCAAATCCGACATGATCTGTTCCTTCGCCGCTGACTTGACAGACCTCGATGAAGGACCTTGCATAGAAACAGCGTCGCGGATGCCGGCCATGTAGACGAGATACGGGTCTGCCTTGATCGGTGGTGGCAACGTCGAGCCATCCACAACATTGCACTTTGTAGCTAGCCTGTAGCGTTCCAGCCAAAGTCGAGCGCCAGGAAGATCATTCGCATCAATCCTAGCCTTGATCAACGCCTGCCAAATCACAACATTGTTTCCCCATCCTGCCAAGTCAATCACCTCATCGCCTGCATAAAGCAAAGCCGCATCCTTCGGCCCACCTTCCACCCTCTGAGCAGCCGCCCAACGCGCAAGCAGCGCTTCACCCTTCCTTGGCTTGCCTACCTTGCCGAACGTGTGAATAAAAGTCGCCAACGCACGGTGGTTGATCTTCCTCAATTGCCCCTCTGGCTCCGGATGATCGGCGGGAACGAGATGCTCCAAAGCAAGGTTCGCAGTCTGATGTAGCTGCTTCGTGCCCAGAATCGCGTTGAAAGTAGATAGCGTTGCAGAGACCATTTTTGCTGTAGGTTGAAACTTGTGCTCGATACAAACGTCGTAGATGGTGGCGATGGCGTACATGCACTGCGCTGGGATAGACAAAGACTTTGCCGGGATGGCAGGATCAAGCTGAGCAGGTCTCCAAAGATCCGGTGCCATAGTTGTGACTTTCTTCGGGGCTGGCTGAGTCGTTGCATGTTGCTTAGTCTGAATACGCATGGCAACGATAAAGACTTCAAGTTGTCCGGCAGTGAAGGGAACACGTCGAGCATCTTTGACGTCGGCGACGAATGTAGCCATGGCGGATAAAATGCGGTTCAGGCGGATGAGTCGGATGATGAGTTGTGCGCGATTATCGTAGAGCTGCTCGCCGGCTGCATTGGTGAGCTTGATGTCTCGACTATCGCGTGCTGGACGGGATCGTCCAGAGGTGGGCAGCTCCGGGAGCTGAGTCGACTCTCTTTTGTCGAAGATGACTTTTGTAGAGGCCTGTGGTGCAGGATGCAACAATGCTGACTTGAGGAAATCTGGTTTAAGAGCTCGATTGACAAGATCTTGCAGCATGACTGGCGGCAACGATCTTTGCGGTGCAGCTGAATGTGAATGTGTGGTGTGAGATCGTACCGCAAGGGTACGGGCGCTCCTGCTGGATTCGGCTACATTGCGATCAAGGCCAGCGCCTCTGACATTGAAGCGGGGCGACCTCATCTTGACCTCGCTTTCGATACAGGTCTAGAAAGGTGTGGTGGTGGTAGAGGTGATGGTGATGGTGCGGAAGAGAGAAACAAGAAAGAGCAAATTCATATGCTGAATTTAGCCGTCCAAAAAGCCGCGACCCTTCCAGCCTGACTCTTGTCGGCCGGTAAGAAGAATTGTCCCGACCGTCGGGAAATTTTTGGTGTGCATTTCTGCAGTGCGCAACACATACGCAAAAGCTCTCACGTCAATCAAGTTTTGATGCTGTCTGTGCGCACTCTTTCGCTTCACACTCTCATACACAGATCACTCCATATACATCCAAAACAAAATGGAGTCGAACAGCCTCGCAAACAGGCTTGGAATGCAGACCGGTGCTGGCGGAGGGTCATCCAGAGGCGGAGGACGTGGCCGCGGCGGCCGTGGTGGTCGTGGCGGACCCGGTGGTCGAGGACGAGGCAACGGAAGGGGTCGTGGTCGTGGTGGCCGTGGCGGAGCAAGCACCGCCAACAACAACGCTGCAACCTTAGCTCCCATGGATATTGACAGCAGCTCCGTCGCCACCCCTGACGATACCCCTGCCGCATCGGGCACAACCACCCCTACCTGGGCACCCAAACCCATCGCCCCTGGCACCGACGCAGCTGTCTACCTCACCGAGAACCGCTTCGCCGATCTCAAAGGTTCCATCGATGACCGTCTTCTTTCCGCAATCCCCTTTCCTACCATGTCTGCTGTTCAAGCAGCCACCCTTTCCACAGCGCTCTCTGGCAAGGATGTGCTCGCACAAGCCAAGACGGGTACGGGAAAGACACTGGCCTTCCTCATCCCCTCTATCCAGAAACTCTGCGCTCTCCCCAAGCCACCACCGCAAACTTCGATCTCGGTGCTCGTTTTGTCTCCCACCCGCGAACTTGCACTGCAGATCGAGAAGGAAGCCCAAATGCTTCTTGCAAATCTTCAAGGCACTTTTGCCGTCCAGCACGTCGTAGGTGGAACTAACATCTCTGCTGAACGTAAGCGACTTCAGTGCGACCGAAAAGATCTACTCATTGCTACACCTGGTCGGCTTCTCGATCATCTCACATCCGATTCTCCCGGATTGGACCTTCGTAAAGCCTGCCAAACCCTAAAAGTGCTTGTTCTCGATGAAGCCGACCGTATGCTTGACATGGGATTCCGCAACGAGCTTGAAAAGATCCTCAAAATGCTCCCGGATCCTATCACCTCTCAACGCCAATCGCTGTTCTTTTCGGCTACGATCCCATCATTTGTTCACGAAGTCGCCAAACTTCGTCCCGATCACGCTTTCATCTCCACCCTCACAGAGCAAGACACCAACACACACGAGCACGTTCCTCAAGAATCCCACGTTTGTTCGTTGAGGGACTGTCTTCCCCGCGCGCTACAAGTCGTGCTATCCGAAGCTATTAGGTATCCGGCTAATCATAAGATTTTGGTCTTCTTGCCCACTGCACGATCGACTTCGCTTGCAGCAGCTGTTTTCTCTCAGCTCCGTAGTCAGAAGGGGTCGGTGTATGGCAAGTTGGGTCCGATTTTCGAAATTCATTCGCGCAAGTCTCAGGCGGTAAGGACGAAAACGATGGAAACGTTCCAAACTAGTCCCTCCGGCATTCTGTTCTCTTCAGATGTCACTGCGAGGGGTATTGATATCCCCGGTATCTCATTAGTGCTGCAACTAGGTCTTCCGAGCTCCCTTGAGCAATACATCCATAGGTTAGGAAGGACAGCTAGAGCGGGTAAGGAAGGTCGTGGAGTTCTCATCCTAGCCGATTTCGAACAATTCTTCCTGAACCAGTCTGATGTTAGGAAGCTCCCCATCACCGCACTCGACGTGGGTAAAGTTGAGGCTGAGAGCGGGGTCAAGCTCCCGGACGTCACACGAGGGGTTGACGGCGCCATGCAAAGTATCGATGCTACGACTAGGAGTCAGGCTTATCAGGCGCATCTAGGATTCTATAAATCCTACCTGAAACAGCTGAGGTGGAAGCCAGAGGAACTTATTACGAGCACAAACGAGTATGCTAGAGATATCCTTCAGTGGCCCGCGCAACAGGATGGAAGTTGGACGGGTCCACCATTGCTGCAAAAGACGGTCTCGATGATGGGGTTGAAGGGCAAGGCGGGATTGAATGTTGTTAGGGAGTTGCCAGGTAAGGGTAACGGTGGCGGAGGTGGTGGGGGTGGAAGGAGTGGAAAGGAGGGCGGATTGAAGAGACAGGGCCAGAGTCAGGGTGGGAGGGGACCCAATAAGCGTTAGATGACCGATTGCATCGTTTTCTTCATATCACTCCTTGGGTCAGCATTTGATACAGATTTGTGGCAATCTCGTGGGATTCGGATCAACGCCCGTGCGATGAAATGTGTTTGTGTTGTCTGTGTGTGTGTGTGTTTCATTCTGTCGACTTGAGCGTGGGAAAGGATCGATCGTGAGCAGCCCACCAAATGCTAGACTCGCCTTGTGAGATTCTGGCCCAGATCGTTGTCGTTGAGCATCGCTGGCAAGCAGTGGTTCGCTCGCACCAGTACAAGCTCCCACCCTGCCCATTCGACCGAGATTCACAAATCGCGGTGTGTTAGCATTCAATTCGAGCTTAGCGTCGCAACATGGTTGGGCCCGGCGCAACCCACAAAGGACCTCACTCCATCTCATTCGGTGGAGCAATCGCTGCAACGTGACCTGATTGATGATACACCACGAATGATTGAGGTTCCCACCAAGAATGAGCAACCTGTCCGTGTTGATCTCGGACGTTGCTGAGATGAAGTCTGTGGGACGCTTTGGCTTCGGGCTGCTCGAATTGCACGGAAAGCGTTGCGAAGGCGCCGAGTGGGAAACTCTCACCTGAGTACTGCGCATCTTGCAAAGGCGATGAGGTCGCAAGCCACCCGGCCAAGGATATAAGACCACGACCTTGCATCGCCCCCCTATCCTTTCCCAGCACAACAATCTCCAACATCTCCTCGCAAACTCTCAAAGTAAGTCGCTCTCTCCCTCTACCTAGCACTCTAACGACTTGTGACGACTGACACCCATAACCTCGCTGTTCCTCTTGCCTCTGTAGAAGATGCAATTCCGCACAACCCTCTTCACTCTCCTCGTCCTCGCCTTTGCGGCGAGCCACACAGCTTCGGCCACCCCCGCCACTCGCGGAGATGAAGAGCACAAGTTCACCAAACGTTCTCCTCGAAACCACCATGGTGGCGGAGGAGGAGGAATGGGGGTGGGAGGGACGATTCTCGCAGGTACTGCTCTGGCTGGTACCGGTGCTTTTGCTGCTACTGCTGGTAATATGGCTGCTCATCATGTTTTTGATGGTGACGATGATGATCACCAGAGGCGCGAGTCTTCTGGTGGAGGCGAAAGTGGGGGTGACAGAGTTCAGTATGCGGTTACTGCTCCTGCTAACGGTCCTGTATTCAAGCCACCTCGTATGGAAGCTGCAGGTGGTAATGCAGGAGGTCCAACTTATCCAGTGGGTATTTTGATGTCGGACGGTCAAGTGGAAGCTATTCCCCAGAACCTTCTGCAGCTGGCGCAGATCCAGCAGCAGCAGCAGCAGCAGCAGCAGCAGCAGCAGCAGCAGGGTGGTGGATTCGTCTTCCCTCACAACTGAACTTGCGGGAATTGCTTTGCATCTCCTAGCAGATCATTCACTTTTTGCTGCTCCAAGCTCACACTCTTTGACATGGTTGAATCATCACACTCGATCCACTCTTTCACACTCTTTGCTAGAGCTGTTGTGTACGCTTTGCATTTGATATTCTCGTGTGGTAAGCGAGGCCTAAAACTTCAGCCGTATCCCTCTGACCGTGAGCACTCTCGCCATCGCACAACAAACTCCCGTATAACTCAGAAGAATAACCACCGTGCCTACATTCCCCATATACATGGTCTCTACACTCACATTGACCAACCCTGTCAACAGATTCGCGAACAGAAACACGGTCAACGAATGTCTATTCAGATCTTCCAATATCACCGGTGTCACTCCATCCCCCTTCCCGCCTCCCTGTCCCCTTTCTCCATTCTGCTCGCCCAGTTCGGTCGGCTGTAATACCACCAAATAAACAAGCACATACCCCAACAAAAAGCTGGTGTTAAAAGCAACCACCCACAGCACATAGCTCAAATTCGCCAACCGCCTACTCGTTCTCAATCCCACCCCTTGTGCTACTCCAAACGCTATCCACCAGAGAATGGCGAGACTAGCTAAAACCATAGCGAGCTTGTCTGTACGTGGCTTGGCTCTTCTCCTTCTCAACTTTCGGTACGCATAGTAGGGGTCGAGCGGAAGGACGTAGTGTCCGAGATCTAAACCTATGTAAAAAATCGCCAAGTACCCTATCATGCTTGTCAAGCCTTCCTTGTTTGCGTTCAACAGGGTGTTGCGTGGGATCTGGGAGGATATGGCCCAATCTTGCCATTGTGTTGATATCAACAAGATCTGATGCGCAAATGTAAGCGCAAGGCCAAGCACGCTGTACCTAATATGCTTCGAAAAAGGCCTAGATAGCGTAGCAGCAAAAGGCAGCGCTGCGAGGGTGAAGAAGAAATTCCAATGCACTCCGTACTCGGTGACATGCTCTGGATATTCCACTCCCTTAACCATCACCACCCTCACGCTCCCCAGGAGTAGCAGTGGAAGAGACTTTCTAAAGTCGGAGATCACCTGCTGTTTAAGCGGTCTAAACCTATTCCTGGGACTCTTAAGAAACGGCAACGCGGAGATGATACCGAGGGAGAAAACAAAGGAGCCCACACCCATGTCCATCCAACTCGTGCCCCAAGATTCGCATTTGGACATAGCACGGGGAAAAACAGGAAAGTCAACAGCAAGAATGCTAATGATGGTAACTAGCATCATGTGCGCCCTGTAGACTGTGAGGAAGGGTTGTGGACGAACGAACATGGATCTGTGCGAAACCATTGCTGCATCAGTTGAGGAAGGAATTGCGTGAGATGATGGTTGAGGTTGCTGAGGGGAGCCGAACTCGTCAGCGTCGACGGTAGAGGAGTGATCCAGGGAAGCAGCTTTTGCGCGACTCCAAGGATCAACTACACTTCGAGCAAGGGGAGACATGGCAGAAGAAGCGGATACGACAGATTGCCCGTCAGATCCATCGCGAGAGTGCAGTAGCTGCAAAGAGTTGGTTTTCAATGCTGCTAGTTCGGTCGGTCGGGTTGGGGAGGGAAAGGCTGAAGTGGAAGCCATGTCGGGCGAGAGGAGGGAGGCGGACTCAGTGCTGCGTGGAGGGAATGCTGAGCCTGCAGAGCTGAGAAGTGGACTTTGAGGAGCAGTACTGAGCGAGGTGTCTACGGATAGGTCCGGGTCGGAGCGATAGGAAGAGTTTAGTGATCCAGGTCCGTGGTAAAAGTTGGGTGGGGCTGCTGCTGCATGTGCTGCATCAGCGGCTGAGTCGATGGACACTCGGAAAGGGAGCTCAGACTCTGCTGCAGCAATGCTGTTTGGAGTGAGTCTGGAGCTGCTCGCTCGAGCGGTGGAGTCATGGTTGAGACGGTCTGCTTCGTCATCGTCTTCGTCGTCAGAATACTTTTTCGACCAGTGACGTTTCTGTTTCTTGGCTTGCGCATTTCTCGACCTCTGCAACAAAGGTGGATCGCCAACTACCAGTATCAGCAAGATCACGATCAGTGCTGCGTTTGTGAGTAAGAGATGTGAGGCTAGCACCGTATGAGCGCCAACAGCAGGCACGATAAGAATGACGAACTCGAGTTGCCAATCCGATAGCTTTGCTGCTGCGGAAAATAGCGTTACCAGTATCGGGTTGCGTAGGTCTTGAGGTGGTGCTTTGTGCTGCGCTCGAACGAAACGAAGTCGTTTGGCTCTGAGTACAGCCCAGATGGCGTATGTTGTGAGCATAACGAGACCGAGCGTGTTGACGAGGTGAATCGAGCTGCCGGTCTGATCTGCGATCCATGCTTCTTTCAGCTGTTTGTACGAAGCGTCCTTGGACGACAATGTTACAGCAGCGGAGACATGCGTTGGAATGTTGTAGGATGGATCTGGTGGGTCATGATGATGATCGGCCTGATGCTGGGCCTTGTGACGATGGATGGCATCGACTGCTGCCAGAGGCTGGTTGTAACCTCTGGCGCCGAGAGGATGGTCCATGTTGCGCTGTATGATTGGACAACGCCGAGGAGAGATGAGGAAGCTATGACCTGTGCATGGCTGAGCCGGTATGGGATGGAGGGGGGAAGCGATAGATGCTGAGTCGGTGAGAAGATCGAGGATGGCTGTGTTGGTCTGTGAGTTGGAAGCACGGCGTTGTGCTCTTGTTCTGTTCTGTTCATGCGTTTCTTATTTTTGACAGGCGCCGGTGTGTGTGATTTAAATTTGGGAGCACCTCCACATGGCACCCTTCCTCGCTTGAATGCCACAAGGGTCCACCAACATCGCTTCTCTACCACCCACCAATTGCGTTACCATCCAGAATACAGTACAGGAGCCGGTCAGGCTTTCCCACAACTACTACGCCTCCCAAAGTCATACCAACTCTTGTCGAAAGGCTCCGGAACTCGCTCCAAAATGACAACCTCTCCAGATCCCTACCTTCTAGCATCCACCCTCCTCACCCCGGAAGAACTACCCAAGCTCGCCCTCGTGACCTACGATCCCTCCGCTCTCGGTTCCAGAAGCACCAACTCAGCTCCACCTCCACCGCATACGCAGCGCATCTTCGTCATAGTCTCCAACGTCTCCTTCGGCGTCGAACAATCATGCATCCTCGTCATCAAACCTCGACGAAGAGATCCTGACTCGGCCGCTCTTCTCTCCGCTATCCCCATCCTCCCAGATCTCAAGATCGAGATTGAACCACAACAAGGTCTCACCGCCTCAGCTGCTAGTCCGCGGAATCACCCACCCGCAGCGACCACCCTCGGGTTATCGAGTCTGCCGCAAAACCTGCCCACCATCCATACACTGCTAGAAAGCGTAGTGCCAGATCTTTTCGGTGGCGAAAAAGCAGAAACATCCAACGCAGCACTCTGTTTCACGCTGAGTCATGCAGGTCAGACCGCATCAGGCGTGACGAGTGATGCTAGGGGATTGAAGGATTTTTTGAGTGTGTTGAAAGATCTGTTGAAGGTGGCACAAGAACATGCGTTTTCTGCTGATAGTACGCATTCTTGGATGACTGCGTATACTGATGACCTCTCGCATCATCAGCATGCTCAGAAGGAGAAGGAACTGAATGGAGTACCACAATTAGATACACCGATATTCTCTCGTTTCTCCTCTAGTTCTTTTCTTCCCCACAACCACCCCCACCCTACCCCTGGCTCTGGCTCTGGCACTGGCCTGGAGGGGATCGAAAGACCAGCTTCACCTACAGCAAACGACATTCGCATCTCGATCGGAACCTTCAACACCAACGGTCAACTCCCGCACGATGATATTCCTTCTATCATCGGTCTCAAGAAATGGATTCGTGCAGAACAGGATCCCGATCTACTAGTCGTGGGGTTTCAAGAAGTGGACACTTCGGGCGGTGCTTATCTCTACTACTCTCCGGCTAGGGAAGAGGCTTGGACCCGCGCCATCACTCACGCTTTGGGTCGAAGAGCGGATAAATACCGTAAACTCGCATCGAAACAACTCGTGGGTCTCCTCATCATGGTATTCGCAAGCACATCTTTGGAAGAAGAGCTGGGCGAGGTGGCAACGGCGAGTGTAGGGGTGGGGTTGGGAGGGTTTGTAGCGAATAAAGGAGCTGTAGCTGTGAGGATGGTGGTGGGGGAGAGGAGTTTGTGTTTTGTGAATTCGCATTTGAGTGCTTATGACGGATTACAGGCGATGGAGAGGAGGTGTTGGGATTGGAATGAGATATATAAACGGTTGAGATTTAGGGTGGGACAACCAAAGATTGATTTTTGGGAGCAACCTGGACAGGCAACAGAGAATGCGCCGAGTGTTGACGGGGAGGGGGAGCTGGCTGAGAATCCGTTCAAGACGTCAAGAGATGCTGAACAAGAAGCCTCTGTTAACGGTGACGAGCCCAAGGTGGGCGAAGAGCAGGGAGGTGAAGCAAAAGCAGACGATCTCGCGGTGCAAGAAGCAATGACTACAACGCTCGAAGGCACCGCACAAACCGACGGCACCGACATCCCGACAAGTCCTGTCACCATCACCAATTCCTCCTCGGATGACGTGTTGGCAACAACGACGCATGTGGAATACCCGATCATGGCGCACGACATTATCATTAATTTCGGCGATCTCAACTTCCGTCTGGATCTGTCTCATTCCGAGGCACATCGTCTTATTCGCTCGCGCGACTATGCCACACTGTATCGGTATGATCAGCTCGAGTCGTTAAGGACTTCGGGGTCTTTGTTTGATGATTTTCAAGAAGGCGAAATTGGGTTTGCTCCGACGTATAAATTCGATAAAGGGACAGATAGGTATGATACGAGTGAGAAACAGAGGGTTCCTGCTTGGACCGATAGGATTCTTTGGGCTGTGACAAAAGAGTGGGACCAACCAGAGCGGAAGGGGGAAGACGGGCAGGGTGGGATGGGAGCGAGTGCGACGCAAGACCAAGCGGAAGGTGGGAATGAGGGGGAGAGGAGAAGGAGGCAGGGGATGGTGTTGCAATCGTACGAATCGGTAACCGATTTAAAGTTCAGTGATCATAGACCTGTACGAGCGACTTTTCTTGTACGCATACGCTAGTCACACCATAACTTGGCAACATTGGTTTCACACATCCTTGCGATGATAGAGTTCCATTACAGTGTGCTAAGTATGGCTACAAGCCAAGACTTCTAAGAATGCCCAACCATCCTCTTCCGCCCCACCTCACCCACTCGCCGCTTGACTGTGCCAGTCCACCCAACGTCGCAGCTAGACCTGTATCTCTCGCCCTTACAATCCTCTGAAACACTCTCTGCGTATCCTGAAAATGCTCGACACTCGGCAAAGCAGCATGCAGTGTGGCTGCAGTATACGCCAACGTCAATCGGCTGCGAACAGCGTACCAATTAGGTCCATCTGGATCCATCCACCCGGTTCTTTCTTGTGTGTCTGGACTGGTCAAGACGGTCTCTACGAACTCAGAGGTGAGGTTTAACAGTGGTGCAGGATTCGGAAGATTCGGCAGAATCGTTTCGTGTGGGAAGATAGAATGCAATCTCGAACTTGTCGGTGAAGCAGTCGACAGTGCTGTAATACCATGCATGAGATGGGCGCGGACTTGCCAGCTTAGTCGCAACCTTTCTTCGATTAGCGCCGCAACCTTCTGCAGCGCCACTGACTCTTCTTGAGAGCTCAAGCTTCGCTGCGTGCGGACGGGTTTACCATCGGTGCCACTATCCAATTCCACCGCGTTCTTGAGCGATCGTATGATCTGGTCAGGCGAAGACGAGTGGATGGTGGAAAGGTCGCAAACGCGGGACCAAGCTTGGAAGAGTTGGCCGTCGAAAACGCTATCTGGACCGGGGAAGAGAGTGGAGGCGATTCGCATGCGTTTGTTGAGTTCTTCTGGGTCAATCGCCTGTATTTGCGAAGAAGAGGAGGAGGTGGTGGGGGATCGGAAGTATGCTTGTTTTGTAAAGCCGTATCGTGGAACATGCGGGAGGGTGTTTAGGAGTAGGAGGGTGGATGCGTCTGGCGCAGTGTTGCGGGTGGAACCTTGCCGATGGTGTGCACTGCCGCTGGTACTGTCCGAGGTACTGGAAGAGGAGGAGACGGTCTGCGAGGTTGACTGGTTGTGCGTGCTGTTTGAAGCAGCGGTGCTAGTTGCGAATGGGCGAGGCAGCTGAGGAACGTTGACACGGCTCGTTTGGAAAGCATGCGAACGCGAACGGCTGGACCCGGCAGCAGCCTTGACTAGTGATGAGCTGAGAGCTGTTCTCGCTGTCATGATCGTTTCTGCTCTGTTCGATGGCGAGTCGAAATGATGGAGGCGAGAAAGTGAAGAGTCAAGAGCTTGTTAGAAGTGATAAATGATGAGTAAAGATGGCAGTTCTTCCAAAAAAAGCGCTCAAACCAACTTCAAAAATCATAGCTCCGCGGCTCGACATCTAAATTCTAGGTGGAGGCTTTCAACACGACTTGTTCTTGATCCTGCGTCAACGCTTTCCAGACATCCATCAGATCCACTCAATCTCGGCCTATCTCGGTCTCAAACAAATGGTTTTACTATGCTCTTGATGTGAATGGAGTGTGTCTATGCGTTGATTCGAGTTTCAAACACCATAAAGAACGCTCTTATAGTCGCGCAAGATAACACCAACGCTCTCGGGCCCTGACAAACCAACCTCGCTGGCCACAGCCGAGATGAACCTTGGTGGTGTCACATCGTACAACAGATTGACCACTGCAAGATTCTGTTCCGCCTCCCACTCTGCGACATCCAAGAGACCCTTTCTGCTTTTCTCGTCTTCCGCTTCAAGATCGGTTTCGTCCTTGGCAGGAAGCAAGAGATCTCGCGGGTTTCCTGCTTCGTTCTGCACGAAACTATCCAACTGTACACGCTCAGAGAACTTGTAGGTCTCGCAGCAGACAATAACAGGAATACCTTTTTCGTTTGCCATCATGGCACAAGCGGCTGTTCCGGCACGAGAGTACAAGGCGCCATTGGCGAGCAGAGCAGATGTACCGAGCAAGAGAATATCAGCACGTGGCATGAGACTGGACAGACTGGAGATGAGACCATAGGTGCATGGGATACCAGCAGCCAGCAACACGGAGAGCAATGCTTTAGCCTCCAACAAAGGGCGTGTGTCGACAAGGATGACTTGGAATCGAACGCCTCTTTGCCACGCAGCAAGCAGGGTTCCCTCGACGACGGAAGAGCGTGCAAAAGTCATGACAACATGTCCATCTTTGATCTTGGTACCAGCTTGGGTACGGATGATCTTGGAAGCGTAGACGATACGATCGCGAACGAAATGGTCGATTCGTTCGAGAAGGTGTTGTTTCGCTTCGTCTTCGGTGAGGTCTGCACTGACGACCGAGATTTCGTACTTGAGATAACGCACAGCGACACCTTGAGAGGTACCCATAGCTCGAGCGTCGACGAGATGGCCAACTTGAGCTGAGACTGTTTTGAGTAGGTCTCGGTTGAGCATTTCTCCTCGGGGAGTTGTGTAGTCACGAATGACGTCGGCCATTGCACCAAGGAGAGCAATGACACGGGTGTCGGCACCCATGAGTTGGAACTGTGCGAGTTGGGAAGAGAGACGGAGAATAGAAGGATGAATGTTGGAGCGGAAGGAAGCAGAGACTTGGGCTGCGATGTGGGCGTTGTGCGGTTTGCCAGAGGAGACGTTGCCGAAGAGAGCTACACTAGGGTGTTGCGGTACGGCTTTGGTGGTCAGCTCGTGGTCGTGTGCGCCGCCTTTTCTTATGCCTGAGCTGGAAGCAGTTGCTGACATCGATGCAGCTCCTCCAGGCATGTTGCTGGCTGATGCACCTGCTGCACCACCTAGTCTTGGATTGGCGGGGTTTGCAGATGAGGAGCCGGGTCGCTTGGTGTTGGGAGCGCCATCGCGGCTTTGGAGCTGGGCGCGGTCGGCTGCACCGCCTCGCTGAGCAGGACTGGGATCGCCAGGAGGTCGATCTGCTACCTTGGCTGCTCGCCTTGCGGCCTTGAGCTCTTTGGCTGATTTCTTGTCGTTACCACCTTCTTTGGCAGGCTTGGATTGCTGCGATTGTTTCGGTGTCGGTGTCTTGGTGGCTGCTGCTGCTGCTGCTGCGTCTGCTGCTGATGCGCTTGGTCCAGCAGACGAGCTGGGTCTTGATGTCGAAGAGGCAGCTGGTGGCTTTGTTGGGTCGGACATGTTGTTCCTGGTTGAATTTGATGCCTGGCAGCCTGGAGGGTTAGTTGAGGAAGGGAACAAGGTGGTAAAAGTGTTGGACGCAGGCATCATTGGCAATCGAAGTGTTCCAACTTTTTTTCGGTCCCGCGAGTTGTGAGAGACATAGGCATCTAACGATTGTTGGAGATTTCTGATGTAACATTATTAGTATCTCATCTATGACTCCAAGTGCCTTTACACCAAGGCTGCAGCTGAGTCGACGCGCCGTCCATTATATCCACAAGAGACGCAGCTTATCTGTGTGATTGCGAGATAGTGTGATAAGTGTGCGACACTCTGTTCTCAATTGTGACCATGCTAGCTTGGAATACTGAACTGATCCATTCACATTCCATTGTGACTGAATAGCGTGAGCTCTGCCCTCGCTTCTTTCACCATTTCGGCGGGTGGGATGATGCAGGCACGGCCAAATAGAGCAAGAGAAAGCAATTGCCGCCGCCGCCAACTCTGTGTGTGGAACGCGCGCTTTCATCATGCAGAAAAGTGCTGCCACACAGACAGTGCTGTCTATCTTGCTCAGTAAAACTCTCCCCGCAAAGACGGATGGATGCTTTCTGACCTCGCCTGTGGTACAGCAACGTGCCGGCTTTGCATGCATTATACTATGACCGCTTTTCATCATCAAGCATATCCATCCACCTCGTGCTCATTGCATCAAGCAGCACTGACAAGCTTGATGAGCCAAGTGATACCGAGCAACGCTTCGGCAGTGCCGTTTCAGGCTGACAAGCAAGCACGGAAAACAATCCGAAAAGCGTGATACAAGCAGCGCCGACGCTTGTCTCGCTGAGTTGTCATATCTCGACCCCTCGGATAAGATTGCCTTTGCCTTTGCCTTCTGCCTGCCTAATCAATCAATCAAGTTGCTTCCTGAACCCTTCCGCTTCGGACCATCCGTCGGCTGAGCCGTCTTGCGTTCCTTCTCCTCTCTTTCCCCCTTGCTCCTTGCTCCTCCCTCCTTGCTCTCCACTTGCTATCATTATCACCTTACTCCTTTCCGCTGAGGGTTGCGACCTGCCGCAGTCGCCACCACCATCCGACTCTTGCTCAGCATCGGCTTGGACCGACACGACAAACCCAACTCAAAACCAAGTCCAGCCTCCGTTGCTCAATACCTTTGCTTCCCACCACAGCCGAAAGCGCATCCCATCCGCAAAGCCAATTCAGACCCGATGCCAGCTTAGTCGCCAACTCAGCCTCTCTCCATCACACCGCGCTACCTCGCGCCACACAGAGTCTCGATACGGGCTCAGTAGACCCTGGCATGGTGTCTTCACCCTACCGTTCTTGGCACGGCCGAGACAATCAACCAGGTCCCAGCCATTCACCCATGGTCGCCATCAATAACAACACAAAACCTTCACCTTCCAAGAGCAGAACACCCTGGCCGCTGGACACGTTCTGGTCCAGCTCAAGCAAGAAAGCATCGCATACCAAGTCACGCTCACCAGTTTCTCCTGTCCTTGGTGCATCTTACGAGAGCTCTGCCGGTCTCGACTCGGATCAGAACTACGACTTTGGTGACCTGCCACTCACGCCTCCAGATTCTGGTGCTTCAGCATTCCAGCTTCATGCATCAACAACAACAGGCGCACAGTCCACTCCAGGCCAAGCTGCGCCTTTGCTCGTCTCAACAGCCCCTTCTTCAACTCGGCTTTTGCAGGATGACCAAGTCAAGTCGCCGGACAAGGGACGCAGTAAGAACGATATCTTCGATTCGCCAATCTCTTGGATGACACCTCCACCACGCTCTCTTCCCTTGCCATCTTCTGATCCACCACCGCCTTCCCGCAATTCCCTTTTCTTCTCTTCTTTCGCGTCGAGCTCACCGACGCCTCCTTCGCCGCCACCTCCATGCATCTCGTCAGTTTGTAACGCAAGTGCAAATCCTGCTCTGCCAACAATCCCGCATTCCGATCTTCTACCCGCTACCGTACCGCTACAACCACCATCAGCAGCTGCATCACCATCCGCAACCACTACACAGCCAGCAGCTGGCCGAAAGAAAGGCCACTCGCGCAACTCCTCACTAGGTCGAGCTAGCTCCGAAGAGTGTCTACAGGAAGAAGCCCGCATCCGCGCTACAAAGCACGTCGACTTCCGCCTATGCCCCACCAACGAATTCCTACTGGGTGAAGGTCGACATTGCTCTGTCTATTTGGGCAGCTATCGACCTCGACCTGACGCACTCGCAGTCGCAGCCGGAACTTCTCCTCCTCCTCCTTCTTCTTCTTCTTCTTCTTCGAGAGCATGGCAGCTATGTGCGATCAAACGACTTCATGCCGACCGACAAAGTCAGCTGCTTGGCCTCGAAGAAGCTTTCGCGCTGCGTCGGCTAGGCTTACATCCAAACATTATCCAGCTGATCGACATTCGTGACCAAGTCGAGTTTGCTTCGCCACATCCGACTCCTCAGCCTCGTGAGCGACAACTCGCATCTCCCTCTGCTGGACTTGGACTTGGTCTTGGGCTGCCACGTAACGAAGGCCGTAGCGCGTCTCCAAGTGGTGCATCGAGCCATTCCAGGTCAACAAGTGACATGACGGGTCGAGATGAAATCTTGCAAGAGACTCAAACTCACAGACGAGTCTTGGCGCACGAGAAACAGCACAAAGCAGCCCTTGCTCGAGGAATCATCCACGAGCCCGACCCAACTTCATACCCATCGCAACAACAGCGTAGCAGCATCGCTTCAACACAACAGCAGACGCAATCCAGCTTCCTCCCCACGCCCACCTTCCTAGTTCAGGGCCCGGATGGCGATGCAGTCGACAACAGATCCCCCAACCCTGACTACAGTCTGGTCGCACGTTCCCCGGGTCTCCCTCTCGACACGCCTTGTTTGCTCATCCTACTCGAACTGCTACCTAACAATCTCGCCCTTTTCGCTCGCAGACACGGCGACCGTATCGATCTCCAACAGTGGTACGATTGGGCGCTGCAAATGACCGAAGCCGTCCTCTTCCTCCATGAGAAAGGCTGTGTTCATGCCGATATCAAAAAGGAAAATATGCTGCTCACGGAAGAGCTTGATATCAAGCTATGCGATTTCAACTCTGCTGTCTTTCCCAATCCCAGTGACCCGCCGCGGGATGGATTGGGATTGGGTACGCCAACTTATTCTGCGCCCGAGTTGAGTCGAGCTACTGGTGGACCGGGAGCTACGAGTTTTTCGTATCCGATTGATATTTTCTCGTTGGGTGCGGTGCTTTACTCGTTAGCGACGGGATATGAGCCTTTCAGTAAGGCTAGGAGTGTGGTAGAGATGCTGCATAGGAAGAGGCTTTTCTTCGAATCGGAGGAGAATGACAGAGCATCAAGGTTGGCGGTGGAAGCGGGGAGCAATCCTAACAGTGCCCCTGCTTCTCGTAGCGGCTCTTTACGCGGACGACATCAAAAACAACACTCCTCAGGTACCACAGACGGCCAAGCATCCCCCGCCCAACTCGCTTCTTCACTTAATCGTTTACTCCAACACCAACACCAACCGCCATCGGCGCGACGAGATGCAAGTAGTGCTAGCCTAGAAAGTGTAGCCTCGAGCATCACTACCATTTCTGGGCGTAAAACAACTTCACTTGCTGTTTCGAGACTATTGGAGCCGGGAGATGAGCCAAGAGGGTTGTTGATGGATCCGAGTATGTCGAAGGGTGGGCAGGGGGGATTGTTGAGGGAGCTAGGAAAAGTGGATGTCAGGAGAGCTGCTTCTATGGGTGGCAACAAGGGCGGGGTTGGCATCGGGTTGGTTGGCGGTTCGCCACAAAGTGCGCCGCCGGTAGATGGAAGTGAGAGCAAAACCCCCAGTCTTCCAACTACGAATGAAGGTGGTGTGGGAGTGAAAGATTCACCAGCAGTGACTAGAGTAACTCGGCTCGAAATTGCTTCCCGTCCGGATTGGCTCCGCAGACGCTCATCCTATGGCGACGAACTTAGCTCGCACAACTCTAATCAGCCTCAATACCTCACCTCCACCACCCATGCTATCTCTGAGCTCACGGAAACAGACGTTACCAGTACTCCATCCAAACCCTCGCGTCTGCGGTCTATGTTTTCCCCAACCTCTTCCTCCACCAACATCACTCAAACCAGCTCCAGCAGTAGTGGTTCTGACGGTGGTAGATCTCCTCAAACCTCCCAACTCCCCACGCACGAACTTGGGAAGCGGCAAGGGGAAGCAAGGGAGGAAGGGGGAAGAGCATACGCAGATGGACATCCAGCCATCAATCTACCCGGTGGAGGTCGGTTACCTGATTGGGCTCGAGATCTTTTGCGTTCAATGTTGGAGGCCAACCCTTCTGAACGACCGACAGCAAAACAGGTTAGGGAGAAGCTACTCTTCCATGCACACCATGATTGAATCTCGATCACACACGTAATATACCCTTCAATTTTCACTGCAAAATACCAAACCATCTTTGATGCGAGAGATAACACAGCTTTGTCTGGGCGAGATGAAAGTGTAAGAATTGCAGATTTGTGATGCGATTGTGGAAACGGAGCCTTGAGTGAATGAGGAATGCTAATGGTATATGTTTTGAGTGGTAGGGGGGAAGGATTAGATCCATTTTAACCAAGCTTGTTTAGTATCAGAGGAAAGTTTCTCTACGACCACTTTGATAGTCCTATTCGAGCTGGACGTGGAGTCATTATGCTCTGTTCTAGGGATGGATTGTGGATGTGGGATGTGTGGGGTGAAAGCTGTTGCACTTGATCCCTCTCCTCCATCCTCATTGGCGTGCTTGCTTTGCTGTTCAGCTTCTTCTGAATTGTCTTGTTGCAAAACGGATTGGATCGTAGGTATGGGTTTGCGATTCGACAGCTGAGCAATGCTTGCGCTTTGATCTTCTTCATCCTCTTCCTCCTCTTCTTCTGAGAGCACCTCACCCTGGCTATGCAGGTCGTAGAGAGAGCCAATCATGCCATCTCCTTGTCGAGACACTGATTTGGATCGAAGCCATCGCGAAGATGCATACCCAGGATCAGAGACGATCGAGCTCGAGAGATCGTAGCTTCTCTCACCTTCTCCTGCAGCCCCTACTCCTGTACTTCGGCCAGCATCTTCGGAATTCTGCCTCAACTTGCGATTATCGATACGAGAGGGAGCAGCATCGCTGGAAACCGTGCTGGATCGTTGACGCGGGCGGAAAAAGTTGATTTTCTTTTGTCGACGACGTTCCCGATCCAAACCTTCGAGAACTTCGATACCTGTTCTGCCAAGGATGCTGTCGGGTCCTTCTGCGCCGTTCGAGTTGCTGCGGAATGCTCCACGTTGACGACGTGAGAAGCTGCCGACGTCGTGTGCTGATGCGATGCGATGGTGCCGACCTTTCCATGCTGGTTTCGAGCTGTTGGACTCGGGCTGCGGGGCTTCGGCAGAGATGTCGTCACGCATCTTGTCCTTCAGGGTCGATGACTGTGGAAGTGAGCTGGACACGCCGCTGTCAACCGCGGACGTTGGTTCGGGCACAAGCTGATCGTCGTCGAGCTCTCCATCCGCGTCGAGCGTTGGTTCAGTACCAGCTGCCTGCAAAAGTGCCTTCTTGTAGGACTCTGAAGCTCGCATTCCAATCGGTCTGCGTTCCGTCTCGAGCACGCCTGAGGAAATGGTACGAGTGATGGGTGGTTTTCCAGCGGCCAGGCCTGGTGCCTCGATCAGTTCGGGAGGCGACACAACCTGCCCATCTGCGTCCAATGTCACCTTGATCCCGTCAATCTTGCCCAACTTCTCCGGAGAGAGCTCCTGGACTTCTTGGCGGATGAGCTTCTTTTCGCGTGCGCAAAGATAAAGCGGGCCCTCATCTGGTGCGCGCAGGCTCTGGACCAGGTTCCAGCCTTGGCCTCGCATGACACTCATCTGCCTCTCAAATTTGGCCTCGTCAAAGTAAGGGTCCTGCTGGAAGATCTTGCGAAGGCCTTGGACTGTCTGTTGCCACCACGCTGGGTCGCTGAGGATCGGTAAGAGGTGCTCGCGCGTCGGCTCGGAGAAGGGCAACCCGATGAGATCACTGGGTAAGAAGAGCCAGCCAAACGGATACTGACGGATCTCATTGGGATGCTTGATGGGGAAGGAGAGCGAATTGTCAATGGCGCCGACTTTGATCTCATCCTTTTCGGCATGGTGCTTGATCATAAAGTTGTCGAGGCCACGGTCAGTGTTGCGCATGAGGAAGTCGAGAACGACGAGTCTCTCGAGCTGTAGTCGAAACTGTTCCATGCGTTTGGGTGTCCAGTCAAAGCCATCCGGTTGAGGCGAGGATGTGCCTTGGCCAGAGCTGGGTGAGGCTTGCCCCGCATTCTCAGCACCACTAGCGTGAGGCACATCCTCAGCATACAGATCCTCCCACGAGGGACGGCATAGCAATGCTCGCTTGATGGCAACTCCACAATTGCGAAGTCGTGCGCGTTGCTTCTTTCGACTGACCTTGTGAGCACGGCTCTCGTCTTCCATGTCGCGCATGAGCAAAGTCTTGCTGCGTGTACGCGAGGGCCAAGGATGCTTGCGCAAGAAGTCGGAAGCATTAATGTAGCCCTTCAAGAATGTCTGGTAGCTTCCAATCTTATCAGGGAGGGGAACACCATCCTTTTCGTACGCCATGCGGTCGTTGAATGCATAGTGGAAGGTCGGCGAGGAGAGCTGGACGAGCTCGGTTCGAGGCACCATCTCAAGAGCAAGCCTCGAGTCGAGGAAGGATGCACCGACCTCTGAGAGATAGGAGAAGTTAGGAATCAGGCAAGGTCGTCCCATGGCCCACCAAAGATACTTGCGCGCGAATTGGCGTTTTGGGTTGAGATTGCCGTATGGTTCTTCGTCCTTTGGTTTGAAGACAGCAACGGTGGTCAGAGCAGCTTGATGTGGTGGTGGGTTAGAGTCTGAAGCAGGAGACGAAGAGTCGGCAATGATGCGAACAAAGTAGGAGCCGCTTGAGCCGGTGGTGATCATCTTTGGATAGACACCTTTGCTGATGGCATGCTTGACCTGCTCGAGCTGTTGCTTAAATTCTGCCGATGTCATGGAGGTGACCTCATGCAGCGGCTGGCGAAGAGCATCGGCACGTTTTGCATCTAGGACAGATTGAGCTCGCCCAAGTGCGCCAAAGTGGGTGACCAAGAGGGATGGCTTAGCTTGACGCTGTGCCTTACCACGGAACTTGCGAGCGACTGCAGCTTTCCACTTGCAAAACCTGGCATCAAAGTCAAAGTCATCTTGATCGCTTTGTTGTGATGGGCGGTTGGACTGCGCAGCGAGCAATGGCATCCGCTCGTCGTCATTGTGTGGTGCCATGGTGAGGGTGTGACTTGGCAGGCTGGGTAGTGGGTTGGGTCGAAGGTGCGGCCTCGAGAGGGCACGGCTGTTGCTGGTGTTCAGCCCAGAACGTTTCGAAGTGTCAATGAATGTGTCTTCATGCTGCCATCGCTCTGATCAGACGAAAGGAAGGAAGGTAGTGATGGAAAGGATGAGAAACACCTTTTGGATGGCTCAGCCAAGTCAGCAGGATCGGCTGCACGTGTGAATTGAAAGGGTCTGCAGACATCAGCAGCATTTGGTGGAGGAATGCTGCGCTACGCGCATGTCAGGCGTGGCCCAAGCTCAGTGTCACTTTGGTGGGCTGTGATTATTTTCCCAAAATGCAGGGCCCACAAGCCAAGTGAGTCGCAGTCAAGTTGCAGATTGCATCATCTTGGCGCTTTCGCTCGGATCGCCTTTCGCCCTTCTTGACGCGCTGTGTTTCTTTTCTTCGGAAGGACCGATGGATGCCATTGTATGCGCTCGCTGTGAGCCAAAGCATGCCTGTTTCACTTAGCTTAGGAGGTCGAGAGGCAGCGAGCGACTGAAGCAAGATTTGAATACTGTACTGTAGCTGCCAGAATTATTACAATAATGCCGTGTGGCTTCGACTGCTGAGACCCTAACAACTCTATTTTTGAAAACACAACGCACCGCAGGCACACGAGGCTTGAAGCGGCTCAGAGCTGCAGCTGCGACCTGGCGAGATCAACACAGCGCAACCGTCGGGTGGGCCGTCTGTAAATCTGTCAGCAACCTCTTCATTGTCTTGTATCCTCCTGATCACATCCCATCCCATCCCATCACAGTCTCAAATCGAACTCGCGACACCATGTCGTCGGGCATTCCGACCACGCCCAACAGCTCGCATCTGCGCTCGGGTTTGCCGACACCCTCGGGAGCCAAATCGCGAGCTTCACTTTCCGCTCGTTCCAGCAGCATCAGTCCAGCAGCGGATAGTCCCGACACGAGATTCAAGAAACAGACACTGGCAGAAGCCATCTCGAAGAACGATCCCGCAAAGTATCGTCTCTCCACCATCGGAGGCGCTGCTGGTGCTGCTGCTGCTGCTGCTGCTTCTGCTTCGCCGATTGGCAAAGACGACAGCGATGGTGACAACAACTCTCCCTTACTCCAAGCTGGCCGATTGCCGCGAGCCTCGCTTCTCTCGCGCGAGTCGCACTCGTCGCTCCGATCTGAAACACCGCCAACCAGAGCGATCCCACTTGCGCGAGCCTCACCTTCAGCTTCCGACCTTTCTCCTGGCTCGAGCAGCTCACTGGCACGAGCCAAGAGTCCGCTTCCATCAGCAGTAGCTACCACCTCTCGCTCTGTAGCTACGCCCAAGAGGTATTCCGATATCCATGCACGCAGCAGCTATACACCCTCCATGCTTAGCAGAACTCCATCTCATACCTCTCATATCTCTTCCACCGCTGCCTCGCGTGCAAGGGAATATGTTCGTCGAGGTCGCGAGCTCGAAATTGGTGACTTGGTCCGCATGGAAGGTTCCGAGCTTGTCGGCGTGCTTCGTCATCTTGGCCCTGTCGGGTTCAAAGCTGGCTTTTACGCTGGTCTCGAGCTCACCGGCGATAGTGTTGGCAAGGGCAAGAATGATGGTAGCGTGCAAGGAACCCAATACTTTGCATGTGCTCCAGGCAATGGTGTCTTTTGTCCCGCTTCCAAAGTCGTCGCTATCAATGATTCACCTCCTACCGATGCTGTGGCCCGTCCAGCCTCGTCCATGTCCAACCGACCATCGTCTCGAGCTTCAGATCTCCACGATCGATCCGGTGCTCTCACACCCTCTCGACGACGAGCAAGCACCATCTCACGCCCGCCTTCCACCACGCCATCCCGCACATCATCCCGTCTCAGTGTACGTCCACCTTCAGCGACACCAGGCAGCAGACCAGCTTCAGTTCTGTCCACCTCTCGTCCAGCCAGTCGTCTCACTGCACGCAAAAGTTTGGCCGCACCGCCAACTAGACCAGACGATCAAGCAGACACAACACTCCGCCAGCCGAGTCTCAGCAACGCAAACCAGACTAGCCCAGTAAGGAGCGCTGCGACCGCCACATCTTCAATCGCTGCAAGAACTCCTAGGTCCTCGCTTGCAGGCGTCCGTGCTGCATCCAGCGTCCTTCAAAGTACGCCCAGTCTCGCCAAGAAGAGACAAAGTCTAGGCGGCATCCCCACTCCAAAAGCCACCAAGGGCCGTGCTTCCATGTTTGCTCGACCAGCCGGCTTACCCACTACCTCGGATGCCAGCATGCCTCCACCTCCCAGCCTCACCAAAGATGGCCGTGTTGGCGAGCGCGCACCTAGCGTTCTCTCTTTCCGCTCCAACAGCCGGCTTGGTCGCGATCCATTTGATGCCGAAGCCTCTCCCGTCTCTAAGCCAGAGGCTACCTCCACTACCGACTCCAATCTGGAAAAGAACCTCTCGCTGCTCGAACAGATGGATCTCACGCCGCGCAAGTCGGCCCAATTGGCTGCCCGCTCGCAGTCCAGAGCAGAAAGTCGTGCGGGGCAGACGGAAGATCTTAGCCAAAACTACGTCGCCGAAGCCGTCGTACCCCTCTCACTTTATGAAGAGCAGGTGGCCGAATTCGAACAGCTCCGCGTACAGGTTCAAGAGCTCGAAAAGCAGAACGCTGAACTTCGTCGAGCTCAGCAAGCCAGGAAGGCCAGAGTCTCAGAGGCGCGCTCCAACGAAGCCATCTTGGAGGCCGAGCGAGCCAAGATGCGAGCCGAAGCGCGCGACAGGCAGGCCGAGATGGAAGAGGAGCGTCGCATCGAGCGCAACGATGAGGTCCGTCGCCGCAAAGAGATTGAGGATCGCGAAAAGGAGCTCAAGGAAAAGCTCGCCGAAGCACAACAGCAGCTCAACAAGAGCGCCGACGACCACGAGCGATACCAGAAGGAAGCCGAGAGTCGTCAGAAGAACCTGCAGCTCAAGTTGGAATCCAGCGAGCAACTCGTCACTGAGATGAAGGCCCGCATCGAGCAAGAATCATCACAGCAACAGCACGGCGAAACCAAAGAAGCTCTCGAGACTCAGCTCAAGCTCAAGGACGCCGAGATCGACAGCCTCAAAGCGTCGTTGAAACGTCTCGAAGAAGAGGCACAGACCGCTCGCGACGACTTGACACGCCAGATCGATGAGCTCAAGGATGCCGGCCGCGAAACCATCAGCCTATACGAGCAGAGGATCGAAGAGATCGAAGCTGAGCGCGTCGAAGTTCTCGACAACATGCAGCTGCTCCAAGATAAAGCACAGGAAGCCATTCGAGCCGCTGAAGCCCGCTTCGAGGAGCTACAAGCTGCTCAGGCATCATCGCAGAACCGCAACGCACCTGAAGCTGGCTCCGCTGCGGCAATCGACAACGAGGCTCTAAGAGAGCAAGTTGCTCACTTGCAAGACAAGCTTGGCAAGTACGAAGACCAGGTTGCGGAAGCAGCACTCGCACTGGAGAAGGAGAAGGAGTACGCGCAGAAGCGGCGAGACAAGTCGCACGAGGTCGAGAACAGCTTGAAAAACGAGCTGAAGCGCTTCAAGGGCGAGCTCGATCGAGCACAAAGGGCCAGCAAGGAGCAGCTCGCCGTCCTCGAGGAGACTCGACACGCGTTGCAAGAAAGCCAGCTGGCTTTGGAGCGCGAGAGAGCCGAGCTCGAAGGCTTGCGAGCCGATGCCGAGAACTTTAACGCACTCAAGAGCGGTCACGATGGAACTTCGATCAGTGCGACTCAACGGTTGCA
Source organism: Ustilago loliicola (assembly GCA_022963135.1). NCBI lineage: Eukaryota > Fungi > Basidiomycota > Ustilaginomycetes > Ustilaginales > Ustilaginaceae > Ustilago > Ustilago loliicola. The sequence continues at coordinate 137,111 of JALCUU010000035.1, read as the reverse complement.
AGGCGAGAAAACGGAGCTCGAGACTGAGCTTGTGCGGCAGAAGCAACGTGCAGACGACGAGCTCAAGGCCAAGGAAGCAGAGCTCCGACAATTGCGATTGCGTCTCGACCAGGTCACAGGCACAATAAGAGGCTCAGACGATGCGGAACCAGGAAGCGTCGCCTCTGATGCATCGCTTCGATCCCTAATCGACGCAAAGCATAAAGATGCCCATCGTCTTTCGGCCATGTCGAACGGCAGCGTCAGCAGCAACCTCAAGTCTTCGCATCGCATCTCTTCGAACGGCGCATATGCAGCAAGCGACGTCTCTGCCATCTCTTCGGCAAACCAGATGTCTGGTCTCAGCTACCTCGTTCGACAGCTGAGCGACGAGAACAACGAGATGAAGACCAAGCACAAGCTCTTGGAGTCCGACCTCAAGGCTCGCGCACAGGAAGCCGAGACCAAGTCGCGTGCTTTGGAGCTGACGGTTGAATCTCTGAGGAAGCAGCTCGAGGCGCACAAAGGCGTCTCGGATGCTGGAGACACGTCGGAGTTGGCTGAGAAGCTGGCAGATAGCGAGGCGCAGTTGCAGAGCAGTCAAAGCATTGTTGCCGAACTCAAGTCGACGCTTGAAGCGACCAAGATGGAGCGACGGGAGACGACCGACTCACTGCAGAAGGAAGTGTCGCAGCTTGAGGCGCTCGTAGAAGCACGCACCTTCCGAGAGGAGGAGTTGGTAGCTGAAGTGGAACGCCTCTCGCGCAAGCTAGATGAACGCAGCCCAGCTCGCAGCTTCTCCAAGCCCAAGTCGGCGGACAAGGAGGATCGAAGCAGCGTAGCAAGTGTCGCAAGCATTGCTGGAGATCAGCCGAAGCAAGAAGCTGCTTCAAGGCTGAGCCCGGAGAAGTCGAAGTCGACTGTAGAGGCTGAGGAGGAGGAGGAACTTGACTTTTGCGGATTGTGCTCACAGCGAGAGCATACGTTGGAAAACTGTGACAAGTTGTTGAACGGGAACGCTCAGACAGCACAGAAGCCTCCAACGCGTAATGGTAGTGGCACACAGGAGGAACATGAGCCGTGCGACGATTGCGGTGAAGTTGGCCATCGTTTCGAGGACTGTCCTTACGCAGCCGAGATTTTCTAGATGCTACATACGCAGTTTGCATTGATCTGCGATCTACAGTATTCACGCACCACTGTTATTTTGGAATTCTGCTGCAATACAAGCGAGAACAGCAGATGCTCCTTGCTGTCAGACCTTTTCTGTGCCTCAATTTTGACTGCAATTTATCACCTCAAATATTTTGGGGCGGCCGCGAAAATGCAAGCGTGAAGAACAACACTCTTGAAGCCTGAGTCTGAGTCTTTGACTTTTCAGCCTTCTGGTTCTAGCAATCTGGTGTTTAGCCAGCTTCTTGAATCTCGAATGACGGATCGATACCAAGGAGTTCTGGGCGCGGTTTTATGCCATCCCATGACGTCGAATTGGTAGCATGGGTTGGTAGTGACACTGGAAGCTGGGGAAGAGCAGGGGAGAGAGCGAGGCACGTGATGCGACGCGGTGCGACGCGAACAGAGGAGACGCGAGGAGACCTCAATTCCAAAAAAAAGGGAAAAAAAAAGGAGAATTACGGAAAGAAAGCAAAAAAAAGGGAGAAAAAATGCCGAGAGAAGCTCGAGATGCGAGGAGAGAAAGAAGGAGAAGAGGAAGACAAGGTTCGGATCCACTGTGCTGGGATTCCCTTGCATCGCTCGCTTGCAGCTCATGCTCGAGCATGTCTCTGTCCTCACATGGCAGATGTCGCTGGAGTTGAGGGCTGGAACCCTGCTCAAGGAGAAGCTTGAATCAGGGGATGCCTGAAACAACAAGCAAGAAAAAAAGAGGCTTACAGCACACGTTGTCGCGGAGGAGAGATCTGACACTACTGTAGCTTGAAGAGGTGGTGGCAGAGATTGCTGCAGCTTGGCGCATTCGGGTTGTGCATTCTTGGACCGAAGAACGGGAAGAAAAAAAGGGTGGCAAGCCACAGTAACTTACGATGGCGTTCGTTGAGAGCAGCAAGAAGAGACACTGCGTATCCGAGGCGAGGAGTCGTAGCATAGCTTAGCTTAGCATAGCATAGCATAGCATAGCATTGCATTGCATCGTGCCTTCCTACGTCACGCATCTTGCTCATCCTTCTCCATGCCATTCGAAGCTTTCCATATCGGATACATCACAAAGAGTTGAACCTCGATGAGGTTGACACGTGAAAGGTGTTTGAAAGGTCTGCGAATGCTTTGTTCGCCGACGGAAGGCAGGACGAGGGAATTAGTGCATTCCTGACTTGCCCACGCCACAAGCATCTCTGTTGACATTGTCGGGTCTGTTCCGAGCGGATGACTGCGAGAAGAGTGTTCAAGACGCAGAGATGCGATCGAGATTTACCTGTCAAATCGGAAAAATAAAGCTCCTTGGTGACTCGGAAGCAACCCGACAGCTGGACTCGCTCGCAAAGCAACGATGCCATTCGACAATGATAACAAAGGCAACATAGCAAAACCACTTGGGCATGGTCAATGGCTGATCTGCATCTGCATCGTAACACATCTGAGACCAGATCTTCTATTGTATGCAAAGCACAATGCCGAGGTGCCGATGAAAAGTCGGAAGTGAGTGCAAACCACATGCATGTATGTATCTTCATGCTTCCTTCCGTCTGGTTTTAGGTTACTGTAGCGAGAAAAGGAAGGGAGCAGTCGCTGTCAGGGTCTGGATCATCTCTCTTCTTCACCTTTCTTTCCAACACGCCAGGAGGTGGCGTCTTGGGCGAGAGCGTGTGCGTGTTTTCTGAAAAGGGCAGGCAAAAATAGGAAAACGTTGCCAACTCTGCGACGCGCTCTGCTCTTCGCGTTGCAACAAAAACGGAGCAAAAAAGGGAAAGAATTGCCACCATTTCTTTTTTTTTTCTCTCCTTTTTCTTCTTTCTCTCCGCGTCTTCTCCTGCCTGTTACGTGCCAAAAAAAGCAAGGCTCAGTCGCCCCCTTCTCCACGGCGCGCTAATTTTCACTCAACAAAACTCCACCCATCTGTATTACTGTGCGTGCTGCCTGTTTTCTGCCTATTTTCCACTGGCTCGGCCAAAAGGTGCGAGTCGATCCGCTGCTACGCGCTTACACTTACATACATCCCCTGCAGCTCCTGCACCCTTTCCCGTCGTCGACCGTCTCCACCCAACCCATTGCTATCCAACCTTCACTTATCGCCTATCTTTCAACATCGTCACCACCACCACCACCACCACCATCATCATCATCATCATCTTCTTCTTCTCCGACACTACTCTCTACGTATACTACTATCACTATCTCTCGTCTTTACAAGGTCTCTCATCTTCGTCTCGGACTCCACTCTATCAGCCTTGCATCTAAAGCATCCAATCTACGCGCTAGGCATCTCGCGTCGTCTATCTCCGCATCTCGACGACAATCACAACATCGACTTAGCTACGTAACAATAATCTCGCAAATCAGATCATCGTTTGATTCGCTACTCTCATCCGTCTTACCGCATACGTACACTTCTCATAGCGCAACTCAGCCTTCTCTCGCTGGTCTCATCGCCTTGATTCAACTTCTCCATCCGCTGGAACCATCGAACTGGCCTCTCTTGGCCAATACACCCACAACAAGAGCTCATACACGCAGCTTCTCATCCCATCGTGTCAACTGTAGCTTTCTCTCGTATGATCTAAGCATATGCGTCTATCATCTTGACCATCGACCTATATCCATATGCACACTAGCTTTCGCACATCTCTATTCTCGGCCTCAGCAACCAACATCCGCAGCTCATCCACCCGATTCAGCACGCGCTCAGCCAACTCAGCAATCTATTATCCGCCAATCGCTTACCACCGCCGCCCATAGGCGTCGTCCTACATCCGAGGACGTCTAGAACGGACACGATGGATCATAACGACGACTCGTTCATCTCACCAAACAAGGCTTCTCGTCCATTACGCAGCATGGACTTGCACATCCAAACACAGGCTAACATGACGCCTCCACCCAACTTTGGCTCCCACGCCTTCCACAAGTCGCCCTTTGCCAATTGGATGGATCAACTCCCCTCAGTTCCAGCAACCCAACTGCGACCACAAACAGTATCTATCCCACGCTCGCACGCCTTCTCGTCGCTGGCACCACTCAACCGATTATCACCAACAGAAGAGTGCCACAACATCGACATGGACGACGACAGGCACGACCACCTATTGCCTTTTGGCAGCATCAAGCGGACTATTCCTCTGCAGCACCTTCCATCCTTTGGCAGCCCTGAAGAGAACCCAAGCCCCTTGCCCGGTCAAGCTGAGCACGATCTCTGGCATCACCGCGGCGTCAGCAATGGCTCTGGCTCTGATGTCAGCTCTGCCTCCGCCAATGCTGGGATCGAGCTGAGTGCCGTCGCCGGACCTTCGTCTCAACCTATACTCCGAGCCGGGTCGCGCGACTCTGATCAAGGCACACAGACATGGCCCCGATCATGCACGCTGTTCGGTTCATCAGACTCGCATCAACATTTGGACGACATTGAGATGGACATTGACTCGGACGAAGACGACGCTGACGCACAACCACCAGCTTCACCTTCACCACTGTGCGAACAGCAAGATCTCTTGGATCCTGGTTCCGCATTCAACCTCGATTTCGCCGAGCCTATGCTGCAGCCCGGTACAAGACCGACGCATAGGCTCACTCGAAAATCATCTTCGTCCAGCACAACACACACACTCGCCAGCCTGTCCGCACACAGCACAACGGGTGCATCGCAACGCCTTCGCCAAGCCCGATCACGTCAACCTTCTCACAACAGTCCACCATTGTCAGGCCATCCTTCGCAGCAGCTCTGTACGCCAGCTCGCCAACGCTCAACAACAAGTGGCGGCATGGAGCTTGACGAGCCTGTACACAGGAATGGCTTCGGTGCCGCAGTTGGCGCATCCTACGCTCAACCACGAGCACCGCATCGCACTCGAGCTTCTTCGTCAGCCGCTCTGCATCGTCCACTCACCGAGTTCCTCACGCCACGCAGTATCAGCGCTTCCGCTGGTCTTGGCGAGAAGATCCCAGGCGTTGCCAACCTTTTCGAATTCGCTACTCAACCACGTCCATCCATGCGCTCGTCCGATCGAGATTCCGAGATGACACCTCTGCGTGAGGCTAGACGCAGACCAGCCAACCTTTCGATGAGCTCATTCCCAACCGCCAAGCTGTTCGAGGATGAGATCGAAGCTGCAAAGTCTTCAGCAGCACCAGCACAGACCGAGTCAAGCACGGTGCCGACAACAGATATGACACCGGACTCGCTCGATCTCGTCTCCACTCCGGCCAGGCGCAAGGGCGCTCCTGCACGTGGCTTCGGCAGCGAAGCATCCGCAGGATACCTAGAGACACCGCAATTTGCCACTCCGCACCGTCTTTTTGGCAACGCCCTCCAAGCCAACACTCCTGCCGATGACAGTGGTGTTGCCTTTGGTGATGGCGAGCAGAGCATCAAGAGCAACCGCAAGAGGATGGGTTCCGCTATGACACCTGTCTCGAAAGACTCGCCTATGCCATCCACATCAGGACTTGCCAATGTGCTCGACGACCTCTCATCCCCCTCGCAAGATGCGCTTCGACGCCACGAGACCAGCTTCCATCGCGACTCTCCCGCACCACGCCCAGCCACTCGAATGATTATGCACTCTTTTGGCCCCAAGGAGAGATCTTCGCTCATGCACGAGACACGCTTCAACTCGAGTGAAAACGGTTCTGCCAACTCGTCACCCGACCCGATTCCCCGTGTACGATCGAGGACGAGCACCAGCACGGCAAGCCCAGCTCGACTCGCACGCGAACGCAGGCCGACGTCCGAATCCATGGACGCCACCAGCCAGTATCTTACACCGCAAAACTTCAAGAGCGTCAAGCCTCTGCAAGCTGCTTTCATGTCTACGGGTCTAGTGTCCAAGCGCAATCGTGCACGCGAAAACTCGGAAGGCGCAGACGGTGGTTCTGACGCTTTCCCGCTTCCACCCAAGCCTCCGAACTTTGGAAATCTTCGCGAAGTTGTCGCGGCTGCTTCAGCGCACGCATCCGCAGCAGCAGATCGTTCGACAAGTGCGATGCCGGACACGCCAGTCAAGAAGGCTACTTCGACTCCGTTGGTGCCCTTCCCTAAGTTTGCATCCGGACTTCGTGGTCAGGTGGGCGCCTCTAATCCGGATGCTCTGGGCCCTTCGCCGCTCGGCGTCAATTCGCCTGCCAAGGAATTTGCTTCGAGCGATGTGAGCACAGGCTCGCCTGTCCTGCCAGATTCGTGCGACAGCCCTACATTCAACCTCAAGAACTTGGGCGTTCCCAATGCCAGCACACCAGCCGCACTTTCTGCCCGACACGGCGTTGCTTTCGGCAACCTGCCGCGCAGCCGCCGCTCTCCTCATCCGGATGCTCACGGCTTTCAGGCTTTCGGCGCAGGTGACAGCACTGAAGAGGGTGAGAACCTCTCGGATGTTCCCAACAGCCCCAGCGTTCAGTCTGGCCGGATTCGCGATGTCAACAGGCTTCAGAAGGGTAAACGCACCATCACCACCCCGTCTTCGAGTGGCACGCACGCTCCTTGCCGCAAGATGCTGTCGGTCGACATGTGCAAGGCTGCCGGTGCATCCAAGACGCTTCGTGTCCGCTCTGCTGGGCTTGGCAAGCGTACCATGAGCCGCAACGCGAGCTTTATCCGAGATGCGCGTGCCGCAGCTGAGGCTGGTGCCGATGCAAATGGTGAAGCTCTGCCTCCTTCGACGCCATTAACGACTACGATGAGCTTGCAGCCAGGCGGACAAGATGTGGAGCCTATAACACCAACACGCAACGGAGCACAGATCAAGTGGTTTGAGGCGGCACAAGTGCTCACGACGCCATCGCCATCCACACGGCGTCAGCATGCAAAGCTGCGATCTCATCGGCTCGAGCTGATAGGAACACGCTGCAAGTCGCGATTGTCGGAAACCTCGACTTGCCAAGAGACTCCGCAAAAGAATTCGGCGTCCACAGTCGGCTCTGACTCGACGATGGATTTACGCACAAAGGGACACGAACACGGTCATCTGGAGACTCAATTCACTGTTGAAGAGACTATTGGATCTGGCGAGTTTAGCGAAGTGCTCAAAGCTGTCTCTCGATCGACCGGCTACGCTTACGCGGTCAAGCGGATGAAGAGAGCCTACCTGGGCCCGAGGGACCGTCTGCGAAGGCTGGAAGAGGTGGATGTGCTGCGTGCTCTGTCCACGTCAGGCAAGCCTCATCCCAACATTGTCTCGCTCTTTGGCGCATGGGAGGAAGAAGGTCATCTCTACTTGCAGCTGGAGCTTTGTCCACTTGGCTCGCTTGCTTTCTTCCTCGAAGAGTACGGTCAGCAAGTGGGTCCACTCGACGAGCCTCGTTTGTGGAAGGTGCTTGCCGAGCTGTCTAGCGGTGTTGGCTATATCCACAGCCACAACATTCTGCATTTGGATCTGAAGCCGGCCAACGTGCTCATTACCGAACATGGCACGCTCAAGATCGGTGACTTTGGCATGGCTACTCGCTGGCCGCTCGTTGATGCAGAGACGACGTTGCGAGGTGCTGGGTTGGATCAAGAGCCGCGACAGTATGCGCTGGAGCACGTCGCTGAGCCATGGCCTTCTCAACGCGGACTCGAGAGGGAAGGTGACCGAGTTTACTTGGCTCCAGAAGTGATCTTCCATGGGCAGTACGGTAAAGCGGCTGATGTGTTTAGTCTTGGGCTCATTCTGCTTGAAGCAGCAGGTAATGTCGAGTTGCCGGACAATGGTGAGCCGTGGCAAAAGCTGCGACGGGATGATTTCTCGGATGTCGATCTCAGCGCTCTCAGTGGTCCAATGCTTCGTGTTGTCACGAGGCTGTTGTGTTCGGATCCGGAGGAAAGGGCAACGATGGACGAGATTGTAGCATTGCCTACGATGGCTTGTGTACGATCGATCATGTCTCGTGGCTTGTCAGCGAGTGAGATGGATCAGTTGCCGGAGTTTACGGATTCATCGACATCGGGTTCGTTGGTAGGGTTGGCGGACAGCTCGTCGCTTGCTTCGATACAGAGTGAGATGTCGAGCAGGACGTTGGGGTTGAGTAGTGATTCAGAGACTGGGTCTAGTGCGGCAGAGTTTAGCGAGACGGATTCAGCATTGGGTCTGGGTGGGGTTGCAAGCTCGATGTCTGCTCATACGTCTATTAGTACTTCGATGAGTTCGTTTTCGAGTGGAGCGGTGATTAGGGTCAGGGGTGCACTGATTCAGGAGCCGGAGGAAGAGTTTATGAGCGAGGTTATGGGTGCTGATCCCTTGAAGCAGCGGCATTTTAGCAATGGAAACAAGGAGGGAGGGGTGGGCACGTGGGCAGAGAGGCAAGTGTTGGCTGCTGTGCAACCGACGCAGAGGGATGGAAGTGGTGGGTATTCGATGGAGGTGGATGCCTGATGAGCGATAGCGTCGTTTGGCGCTGATTGATTTGCAATTATATACCTCTGTTTAGCATCTCCTTGCTATGTGTCTGAAGTTCGGCTTGAGGTGTGATCATGGGGCGTTGCAGCGATGGCGAGCTGTGGATACAGAACCGCTGTAGCTTGCGTCCGATGAAGCTTACAATACGGGCTTCTTATCGGGAGGGACCAAAAGATGCGAAGTGGACAAAGGCAGCAGGGTAGATCGCTGATCTACTTGCACTCTGCCGCCGATGCCAAACATACAAAAAAAAAACACGATGCCGATCGCGTGAGATGGACAAAAGCCAAAGCAAGCAAGAAATGGAAAAATTCAAGTCCCGACCATCACGCAGTGGAATGCTGTAAGGGTTCGAGTTCGAAATGCAAAATTCCAATCAACCGGCTTTCTTCGTCTTGAGATCATGAATGGAAGGCTTGCTCACGCCGGTGTGTACTTACTGTATCGGTAGAAAGAGTGCCTTTTGTCTGATGTTGACAAAATACTCAGGCTCCGTAACGCAGAGATGCACAGAACCCCGTCTGTTGCGCTCTTGCATCCGCCGGTCTACAGAGCAAGACCATTTTGAGTTTTCAATATCTACTGAAACCTTGCAAAGATCCGGCTGCTCCCTTCCGTCCTTCCGTCAAAGGGGGGCGGGTTTCCGATGCCAAAGATCAGCCCGCGTTCCTCCTAAAATTGCGTACTCTTACCACGACGCGATGCTTTCACCCAAAACACAGTAAATAAATAAAATACCAAAGCGAGGAACGTCGCCCCCCTCGCTTAAAGCAGAACAGAGACAGAGAGGGAGAGAGACACAGGGAAGCCACATTTTTATTTTTATTTTATTTTTTCTTGGAAAAAACCCTGCTGAAGAGTCGCTCACGAAGCTGCTGGGTCCGATCTTGCCAATCCTCCCCGCTCTGCCTTTGGGCTATGCCGCGCAGATGGATAGCAGATGCGAGAACGCCGGCCAAGAGAAAGCCAAGCCCACTACACAGTAACATATCGATCTCTCCCCCCTTGTTGCGCGAGCGAAGGTGGCTTTTGTGCAGATCGGATCGGCAACGCGCGCACATTTGTTTTCGGAAGAGCTGCTTGCTGTGCGATTGCGGATGGAGAGGAGAAGGGGGAGGGAGGATTCAACCCGTGTGTCTCGTAGCATCCTGTTTTGATTGATTGTGATGCCGTTCCCGCCCTGGATTGCGATTCAGAGTCGGTGCCTGCCGAGACAGACCCTCCTTTTGTGCACTGCCGTCCGCTCTCGGCTGCCCTGGTGTTGAACCCTGGATTCGTGCTCGACTCATTCCTGTCCCTCCTGCCGCTCCCCTCGTGCCGCCAGCAGCTACACTTGCTCCTTCCAGATTTGTCGATCTGCTGATGCCGTTCCCGCTCCCTCTCAAACCTTGCTTAATCTCCCCTCCCCTTTTCCCGGGTCGCCTTTATCGCCCATCCTTTCTTTACGACCTTTCCCCTCACCATCCATCTTCCTGACTGCTATCGAAATTCTCCCTACTCCACCTCTTCGCGCACTCTCTGGATCACGCATCAGCAAGAAAAAACCCAAGAGCCACTCCTCTGCTGGTCTCAAGAATAAACACCAACACGTGCTTTGTCACTCTCGCAAACATGCCCGCAATGAACCATCTTCAGCCGCGTGCGGTCTCCGACCCTATCCGCCTCAACGGTGTTCCGATTGGCTTTATCCCCGACGTCGGTTCGGACGGTGGTAATGTGCAAACCATGGTGGCCATCAACGGTCTTCTTGCAGGTCGAGGTCAATCCTACGCCTATGGGTTCTACGATCAAACCACCTATGGTACTATCTACAATGGTGCCAAGCTTCTTGCCAATGCACCTGATATCTATGCGTCCGGTGCTATTCTCGAAGCTTCCATCATGCCTATTGGTAGTTGGGGTGGGTTTACAGCCACTGACAACAGTCAAGCTAAAGCGGTCTGTAATGTGCTCAAGCGATTTACAGACGCAGGGGTCGAGGTTAGGCTGCGATTCGCACACGAAGTCAACTACTACGTCACTACGGGAGAGTATGCACCTATGAACGATATGGGTGTATCTGAATTCAAGACTGCTTGGGCTCAAGTTTCGGCCGCCTGCAAAGCAACAGCGCCCGCGGTCAAGATGTGGTATTGTCCCAATGCCGCCAATCTTCAAGTGTACGAACGATACATGCCCGACAACTTTAATACTACCGTCCAGATGATAGGGGTCGATTTCTATCCTCCCACCAACGATTTGGCGACTGCTGCCAACTATATTCAAACCGTAAAACCTTTCCATGACAAGTATTCCTCTTCCAGCGTTCCCTTTGTCATTGCTGAAGCCGGTACCCATGCTCGCGACTCTTCGATTCAAGACAGAATCAACTGGTTGCAAGTCCTCGCCTCCGATCAGGTCAAGAGCGCTCTGCCGAATCTGGAGAGTATTACGTGGTACAACGCTCTGCGCAAAACAGACGTCCTCTCCACAGGAGTTGGTGGTGACTTTAGAATCCTAGACCTAGGCAATTCCAGCTTCCCTAACGCAGATGTGCTAAATCTATTCCCCACCGTTAGCAACGCTCAAGCCTCAATCAGCGCCGTAAGCGTAGCTACGGCTGCAACTGCTACCGCCACCAGCGGCGGTGTAGCAAGCTTACCTCCTAGTTTGCGAACCGGCTCTTCCTCGGGAGCAAACACGAACAAGAAGGGAGCAAGCGTAGCTGGATTGTTCGTAGGTGCATTGGCTCTTGTTTCTGCTCTGTCTTATCTCTAGATTACCTGCTCGCGACCAGTGCTGTTGCTCTTGATCTTTGTTATGGGTTTCGTATTTCTTGCCCCCTCCGCTCTTTGTTTCGTATCAACCCGTATACGCCTCACGCACACCAAATCAGTAATCTCCATGGACAATTATCACTTGACAAGCCTTAACGTTTGCACCGATCACATGAGCCAACTTTAACTCGACCGGACTGAGATGGGAGCAAAGCGACTTCTATGTTCAGCCATCGCAATCTAGCGTCGGGATTGAGCACACACGCCCCACTTTCCCACAACGCTCAGACAGCGCGGTTACCCAGCTCAGCTTTCGATCGACTGCTTCCTGTAACTTGCTCTGACACAATCCCATCGCTGATCTCTCACCTACAGACAGGTGGGTATAATAAAAGTAAGAGTGTCCATTGTCTACCAAGAAGATTACATAAAGGATCGTGCAACAAAAGGCAAAAAAAAAGGAAACGGCAATAAAGAAATCGAGTGCAAACAGCTTCAGCGCTGGATTACCAAGGCACCTTAGTCAAGCCCAACTTGGCCATAGGGTTACCAAGACTCGGAACGGGTAAAAGGTACCCAGAGTTTCTAGCCTTATCCACATGTTGCAACGAGACACTGCTGAGCTGCTGCATATCGTCCTGACCGTAGAAAAAGATCAGTGTTGCCCTACCCAACAGCTCACTTGGAATCTCAATGACCACCCTGAACACCGTGCTTAATGCCAGGGTAATGATGAGAGTGAGAGCCCAGATACCAGCGAGATTGGTAGCAGCACCAGAGGTGACAGAGGAGTCCGAAGTCATGGGGAAGATCTTTGGCATGATAGACCAGAGGACGATGGCGTGGATTGCTACGATGGCTGCTCCGATCTGTTGACCTGCCATGGAGAGCGGTGCGATTGAAAGGACCTTCTGAGAGACAGGGGAGAGCTCGAGCAGAGTGAGCACAAGAGCGGAGCAGATGACATCGGTAAACTTGATCACCGAGTAAATGTTTGCCCCGTTACGGTTGGTTGGGCGGATGACTTGGAGGTGCGAGAGACCAGAGTTGATGGGGTCGCGAACCTGGGGAACAAGCAACAAGACGAGCAGAAGGGCAGTGCAGAGACCCTGGACAGCCCAGGTGGCTACCTTGTTCTTGCGCAGACGAGCAAAGTGTCCCGAGATGTCAAGCTCAGCTACGAGCAAACCAAGGAGAGCAGGAGCAAGGTACGAAAGAGTGCACCAGTTGAGCAAGCCCATGATCAGCAAGAAAGCAACACGAGTGTCACGCTGGAGAATGCTGACGATCATGCTAAGACCATAGAGGTAGTAGCTGTTCTGGAAGAACCAAGGAAGGTAGAAAAGGGGTCCAGCCTCACTGCGAAGTTCAGTGGGACGGTCCTCCGAAGTGAAAAGGTTGGTCGTGGTGATGATCCATTGAGTCGCATTCCTGAAGCACCAGCCGGGTCGGGTTCCGATCAGCGTCTCGAAGTTAGGGTTGTTAGGATAAAGACCAGTGGCTTGGCAGACACCGTATTGAACACCGGTAACAAAGAGGATAGGGAGGAGGAATCGGAAGGGACGAGAGATCATGGCCATTCCGTAGAGCTTGTAGTCGGGAGTGTTGATTTCAGACTCTGCCTTGGTACCCTGGACGGGTTGAGGGGTGGCCTTTTCGTCAAGAGCCTTGGGAGCGGCGTTGACTTTGGCAGCTTTAGCGGCCTTAGCTTTGGCTGCGGCATCGTTGAAAGTCTTGGTTGCGTCTTTGCGGTTGATCAACCAAGGGAGGGTCAAAGCTCGTCCCTGAATAGCAAGGAAGAGGGTAAGGGCAAAGTCGGAGCCAAAGGGATAGAGGATGCTCTTTCCAACAGCCCATTTTTGGTTCTGAGCACCAATGACAGTGGAAGTGAGGGCAACAATGGCAGCAAGGAAACGCAAACCATCAATGTATCTCAAACGACCGTACTTCATCTTCTTGACTGCCTCAGGGGTGATCTCGGGGTGTACTTGACCCATCTCGGTGTGAATTTCCCAGGATCGGCTGTCGCGAAGAGGGCTTTTCTTGGGATTTGTTCCGAATTTGCCGCCCTTCTGCGAGTCAGATTCGGAAGAGTAGTCGGTAGGGGTGCCCGGGTTGACCAGAGTGTTGTGAGCAGAGCCACGTCGGGAGTCATCCATTGTAGAGTAGGAGCTGAAACGACCCGAAGTGTGGACGTAGCTCATCGAGCGCAGGTAGGCCATGCCATCTTCATTGTCGCTTGATCCGAGGGGCGTCTCGACACCGGCAGCAACGTCGCTAGGAGTGAAAGAGGGAGACTCGGAGAGTCCGGAGCCTCTTCGCCATGTCGCTGGGATGGGTTTCGACATTTTTGTTGTGATATCCGGTCTTAAGATGATGACACCTAGCTCTAGCTTTAGCTTCCGTCTTGAGGAGGAGGCGAAGGAGAAGCGGCCTTGACGATGGATGATGAGGAGGTAAGAGGGGAAGATAAGGATGAGGATGGAAGAGTAAGTGTGAGAAGCGAATCGATCGATGCTTGTCAACCTGAGGTACACTAAAAGAAAAGCAGGAACGGTAGTATAAGCGTAAGGGCAGCGTCGATAAAGCTATAGCTGAGTCTGTGACTTGAAAGAGGAGGACGTCGCTCTCTGTGATAGCAAAGAGGAGGGCCCAAACAAGGGTGACTTCTGCAAGAGGGCTCTCAAATTTCACACAAGCCGTAGCTGTGCTAAACGATCAGAGGTAGCACATGGATGCGTTCGAGGAGAAGGACATCGGAACTCCCGTCACAGGGTTTGTGCCAACAAAGCTATTCGAGAGGAGAGTGAACGGAAGTGTCTTAATCGAGGGTCGTTTGTCGTTGCCGAACAAAAGGTTCAGATCAATCAGACTCATCGAACGAATTCCGACGTCCCCATGCTCAAGAGGCTCACAACAGCACAGGAGAGAGAGTGATTGTGCTCGTAACAGGGTGCTGACAGGGCCCCTTGATGACAAGGGTGCAGAACTTTTTTTTTTTTTTTTTTTTTTTTTTTTTGCGGTGTGCTATCTTGGGCAGAAGGTGTTTCTCGCAGTGTTACCGTGTCCAAGTGCGGTTCGGTGCGGTGCAGCCAAGGATAGCTGGTGCAGGCACTACCGCTGCTCCTTTGCTTGCTTCTGTCAAGCAGTGCGTCACTGCGTCAGTGTGCGCAAAGTAACTCCTCTCCTCGCATTTATCTTTAACCAAGGTATCTTCTTTTTCTTTTTCTCTGACCCTTCCGTCGCTTTTAGCGGCCTCTCCTCAGTCAGTGTGGATGAAAGCAGCAGATTCGACCCTCACTTGCCTGCCAATCAGGCTCTCTTGTTCAATTCCTGTTTCACTCACCCGACACTGTCTCCCTCTTTTTCTTTTTCTTCTCAATGCGAACTGTGACCCTGATTCCCGGAAGTTAGTTGAGCGATGAGTTGGACCCTTCCAAGCATCGAAAATTTCTAAGCTCTGCATGCTTGTTACTACCTTGACACGCTCAAGCTTGTTTGGTGGATGTTTGATGTGGCACACAACATCATGTGCAATCATACGCCATCTCGGTGTATCGTTTTGTTGACGGTAGATGGCTTTGACTGCGTCCGGCGGGTTCTGTGCAGCTGGTCAGGCGTTTGTACACGCGGGCAGTCCAGTATTTCATGTCCCGGCACACTGGCAAGTGGCTTGCACTGGCTAAAACGGCATCGGCTGACGCAAGAGCGTAGCAGCACGAGACCGCTTTACGAAGCACAAGATGACTTGAGCCATGATGACATTCATATCGACGGACGCTTTAGAAAGGGGACATGGGATGGGACATCTAAGTTTTGCAAGAAGAGGAATGCGGCGCTGGGCAGGTGCACGGCACACCGCGGCACTGTCCGACATTTCTTAGACTTGACGTAGGCACTTGCGTATGAGTTAAAAGTCGGTCAGGCGAAAAAGCCCCGACGCAAATCTTGAAAAAAAGAAGTAACAAAAAATTTAATTTATGCCCTCTGACGTGCATTTCGTTGCTCGACCGGGCATTTCCGACGATCCCTGACTACAAACTGAATTCCTGCAAAGTTTCCATTTTCAAAGACCTAAAGGAATGAGAATACAAGAATTGATGAACCGTAGGCGGGTTATTGTATTACAGTAAATCTAAATGAGACGAGACAGTCGCAGATCAGCTGCTCGCTTGCACTCGCAATGCGACACTCTTCGTCAGAGCCGATCTGCTTTCAAGAAGCATCGACGATCGCGTCGCACGGGCTAACACCAATGCCAAGGTCGCTTGCTCGTCATCTCAAGAGTTTTCCTCAAATTTCTGCGCCTTTCTCGCTCTCTTCCACTCTCGCGATCCACACTCTAAGCTAGCGAGCAAGCAAAGATGATTCACATCGCTTTTAGATGGGTTTCATTCGTTCAGTCCAGATCGTGATCCTCTTTTATCCTTTGCTAATCCAATACCGGACGCTCTCGCAATAGCGTACGCCGCTCCGCAGTGAGCCGCAACTCTACAAACGCCCAATAAGCATCTTTCTGTTGGTGTACGCCATTGGCTAGCGCCTGCAGCTTGGTTGAGCAAAGTTCGAGGGCGTTCGCGGGGCTCTCTGCAGCTGATCGCGAACTCTTGTTAGTCTCTCGGTGCGATTCTCATGTCGGCTGCCTCCTGCTACCGTGAACTAAGTCAGCTACGCCCATCTTTTAGTTGCGGTACCTGCAACCTCACTTTACGCCAAGGAAAGATCGGACCGTCGAGGAGCACAGCCGCGTTCTTCCATGGGATGAAATTGTTGCTCTTGGCTCTGAAGTATTCATGGTTTCGGTTGGTGGCTTGCTCAAGGAGAGGCTTTCATCCGATCTCTTTGTGGGCGTAGAGAGAAGCAGCAAGAGGCTGTCAGGGCCATCGCATCGATGATTGTAGGCCACGGAATTCCGATGGACTCCAAATGAGAGGCTCAATCGTCCAAAGCTTTATTACGAGAATTAGCAATAAATGTTTGGCTTTTGCTCGAAAAGCGAGGCAGCTGAACCGCTATCTGACAGCCAAGACCATTCAAGTGAGCCACAGCTTGGTTTTAGTTTGCATTTGGGTGATTCTTGGCTGCAGATACGAGTGCTTCTTGCCGTGTAGGCCTGGTGAACCCTACTTTTTGACCCCGCGTTGGTGGTGACTGCCTGTGCTGCCAGAAGGACGTAGTGTGCGATCAACAAGTCATGGGAAAATTGAGTTTGGCAAACAAGTTTCTATTCAGGAACCATGATGCGATTAGCTCGCCTACGCATAGTTTTCTCGTTGACAGTCATCTCCAGTATCACTCCTGACCCCTCGCACGAACTCCTCACCCCTTTTTTTCTTTTCTTCTTTTGCTGAGGGAAACCATTTTCCTGACGAATTTTCTTGGAATTTCTCTGTCTGACATGGGGAGTTGTGCCGGCGCTGCTGAGAACCAAATTCTAAGCTGCAGATGATTTTCGGTTTGAGACAACGCTCAAGTTTGCTTCTAGGGCGAATCACGTCGATCTTGTTGATCAAACCAGCAAAGTGACGACACTCAAAAGGCAGCTGAGTTTGGAATCAGTGCGGTTCTCAATGGTTACCGCAAAGCAGCAGCAGCAACTAGCAAACACTCTGAGGAAAAGGCGCATTTCCGATTCAGCATCAGCATTCGCCTGAACCTTATCGGTACCGGAGCTCTTAGCTCGTCAAGAGAAAACCGCTACAGAACCGTGTTAGATGCCGCTGCGGCTGTTCAAGTCGACTCAAGGCGATCAGAAGCAATGTTGTGCCATGTACTGTGCTGCACCGTAAGCTGAGGAGATCATATTGGCTGCATCTTCGACCTTGATCGTCAGTCGATCAAGTTAGCGCAAATATCTTGGACGAGAAGACGGGGAAAAAGACATGGTCAAGATCATCTTCTTAGTCCGACACGGTAAGGCCAAGGTATATGGTTCTCACGCCCTGCTAGACAATGGCTGAGATGAGGTCCATTGACGGCAACCAAGTGAAAGAGGCGTCTTCGTCGTTGTCGACAAGAAGCGCTCTATTGTATCGGCGACCTGACACTTTAGCCACCTCGATCTGGTTTGCAAGTTGCATCGGCGCGGTCATCATTCAAGGTAAACAGACTCCGACATTGCACATGACCTCATATCACCGCCAACTCTTCCCTCTAGCAGTGCAACCCGATTCCCGTTTCTCTGCACGCCCACCGCTTTGCCGCCGTGATTTCAATGTCCGCGCAACCGCGACGAGGTATTTGCCCTTCATATTCTTCGCCATCCACAGCTCCACTGTCCTGTCCTCCCGATCTCTTGCTCTATATCGCATTGGTGATCGAAAGCATAAAATAAAGACATTAAATGAGACCTACGAGGCCTTGCTATGCCAACATGTTTTTTTTTTTGAGGATAGCATGCCTTTCGTCTGTCGTCCGCAAATGCATCCTGCTGTACCCCGCTTCGGCTCCGAGTAAGGGTGCGGTGACCGACCAATATATTCATACTTGCTTGTTTACCAGCTCCTCTCGAGGCGACGTCGAGTACAGTCCGCAGAAGGGCCTTGCAAGATGCTTATCTTTGTTATTGCGACGGTCGTTTCTAGAACCTTCCATCTCTTCTCGCTAGCTCACCTTCATGGGGTGAGAGGGATAGAAATGAACAAAGCGCTGCTGTACCAGTGTTTGTATTAAAATGCTTGCCGCAAAGCGCTTCTCAGCGCATCGACCCAAACATTTCAATGCGAACTTCGGCATGCAGCTCACGATGTCGATTTGCGGCACCTCGACAGTCTTGCCGCATAAGCACAAAAAATTGAAAAATAATTCGAGAATCGCCCATCGAAGATCGCACGGCAAAAAGTTTTGAACAAGCCTGACGCATATCTTTTCGCCTTATCAGAGAGCGGCCATTGAGTTCCCACAACCAACGTCTACCAGAGACAGCACGGCAGCCTTGAACATGCCGAGGAATGATCACATAGCCCAGCTCCAGCGACATAACCCTCATCTCGAGCATCTCCTATCTCCAGATCCTCTCTTCCAACGTCTCTGAATCCTACTCGATGTTCCTGAGAGAACTTTCTGTTCGGCCTCGCCTCAATGCTGTCTGCCATGCCTTGGATACCGATAGGAACGCAAGACGGCTCCCGTTTTACTGTTCACATTGAGCCTAGGGCATGCTTCGAATCCACAACTCCATCACTACTCTTCGTGGCGCTGAGCTGCCGAAGATGAAGGCATGTGATGCTCTTCGCGATCGAGGGCGCAAACAATTTTGACCTTTGAATCTGAGTCTTAGCTAGCGCTACTTAGTTCGAACCCATGGCTGAACAACTCCAATTGCAAGTCCTATTTTCGGTGCTTGTGATGCAGGTGCCTTTCATGAGGGCGTTCGAGGGCCGATAGCATCGTTGCTTGCTGGTTGTGGGCCTTTCTGAAGCGGAAAAGAGCCGGATCAGAACCGCTGCCAGAAGAAACGATCATTGTTTCGAGGATCCGTTGGAAGCAAGAGAGCATATCGTGACAGCGCAAAACCTACGCAGAAACTGTCCATCAAGTTGTCGTCAAACCAAAACAATTTCTTTTTGTTTTATATTAAGCGAGAGCGGAGCACCGTGGCTGCGTCCCTGAAACCGTTTCCGGTACAAAGTGCGGAATGCAACAACTGTCAGTCATCAGCTCTCTCTCTCAGAGCTTCACTCTCTGTCTGCGTTTCTCGATAGGTGCCGATGAAAGTTGGCTGACGATCTTGACGACCAACTTGTCCTTGTGAACCCTCGAATCTCTCCACCCTGAAACCCCTTTTTGTTTTTTGTTCAAACTTTTCGGAAAAGTGCAGCTCAAAGTGGGGCTTATCGCAGTGTGGCAGCGTCTCCAATGTGATTGTCCATTGCCTCGATGCAGGAACTCGTATCGTGTAGGCTTCGATTCACAAAACTGGAGCCGGATATCCGTTGTCCTTGTCAGGGTCTGCTCTGCCTTCTGCGATGAAAGTGTGAAGTCAGGGTTGTGGAACTCTGTTTTTTCTTTTTCTTTTTTCGGGTATCCTCTTCAGCTGTTCAGCCCTGTGATCCTTCGATATCAACAGTCGATCCCGCGGCACTTGAATGCTCTTTTGCCCACACACAAACACATGCGGCCAACCCTTCTGACCCTGTCGCTCTTGTTCCGTCGTGACTGAGAGACGGGAAACGAGACAAAGAAGACTGCTCGTTAATCACAGCTGCCTCTGCAGATCGGATCATCCCTCTGCCAATGAAACTTTTCTCGCTTCTGCGGCACATCAGTGTTTGTTTGGCGTGGCCATGAGATGTGTTTCGAAACTGAGCAGCTGCCTCTCACGATCAACGTGCAAAAGTGTTCCCGCAAATATCTTTCAGAGATCCCTAGCTGCAGCTGTCACACTCATTTCAGCTATTCTGTCCCGTATTCATTCTGGCTCATCGTCGACCTCTTCATCGTCGAACCGTCCTCCTCTTCTCTCACCATCCCTCATCATCACCGCCGCCTTCACAGAAGAGCTTTCCGCAAGAACTCTGAAGCGAGCAACCTTCCTCTTTCCCCACCACCTACCCTATCCTACTTCCTCATCCACAGCTGCTTCCAGGAACACCGTTCAAGCCGGGTAGTGACGAGCACACCTATTCCATAAAAAGCTTTCCGGAGCATCTCAGCACATTGTTAGCTGCAATTAGGAACTCTTTGCTAGAGAAGTAGCACTCTTGGCGTGCTTTTTGCAACTATGCCGTCGCCTACAAGGCAAAACGAGAAGCGCAAGAGCGACAGCTCGAGCGAGCGTCCCAACTCGTCCGCAAGCGAGAATGACGATCAGATTCTGCCCGCTGGTCAGATGCCATATCCCAACTACCTTGGTTACGAGTCTTGTAAGTACACCAACCCAAAACTGATCAAAAACCGGACCTTCACCCTGGATCAGCAGCTAACGCCCTTCATTTCTGCCTTTGTGATTTCTCCTGTTGCTTTTGTAGGCTCAAGCACCTTGACACCTCACGAGCGCTCATCGCTCGTCTACACACCCGGAAGCTCTGGCAGCGAATCTCCTGGCACTTTCGCTGTCGAAGACGAAAAATCCCGCAGCGTTGCTGAGTTCAAGGCCGCAAAGGACTCTGCCGGTGCCGTCGATAGCGGTGTCGTCACTGAAGAAAAGAAGCCTCGCGCTGATGTTCCCGCCAAGACTGCCGCAAACGGCTACCTCGACTACGCAGACGGTCTTCGTGGTATTGCCATGATCATGGTCTTCAACGGTCATTTTATTGACAACACCTTCGTCCAGACCCACCCCAAGACCATCGAGAACGGTACACCCGTCGGTATCCTGAGAAGTCCAATCGGGTTGGTTCTCTTCTACATGCTCTCCGGTCGTCTTAATGCTACTTCTTACTTCCGCAACAAGTCGCTCGGTCGCCCAATTCGATGGAGCGTCCTTCCGGAAGCCATGATCCGTCGATCGCTTCGTCTGCTCATCGTTGGTGGTGTCTGGGTCGTTATCCAGAAGGTCGAGTGTGGCTCGCACGCTTTTGATCAGACGGTCATCGCTGAAGGTTGGTTGCAGAGCGGAAACCTCGGTTACCCCCTCTGGTGTAACGTCGACTTCAACAACCCTTCGCCCTACGCTTCGGACTGGAACATCTCGACCAGTGTTGGCGACATCGTAGTCGGTCTCCTCCGAATGGCAACCAACCGTGACTACTTGCAGCAGCTCTTGAACCAGTCAATGCTCTGGTCTATCGTACCTCAGCTCTGGGGTATGCTTTCGGTTCTCATGCTTCTCCTCATTCTGATGTACTTGCGACCTTCGCGACGTTTCACGCTCTACGGTATGCTGTTGATCTTCCAGGGCTACACCTACAACCAGAACATTCCCTTCACCGTCGGTGCCATTGCTGCCGATCTCAAGGCTTCTGGATACATCAAGAAGTTTAACCAGAAGTCCCGCATTGCTTTCCTCCTCACCGAGCTGGCTCTGGCCGCCTTCTTCGTCGGTGCTTTCTGCTACAACCCCATCTTTGTCGGTATCGACCGTGGGCTTGAGCAGATTACCGATCGTGACGGTGTCCTCGGCTATGATATCACTCTCTTCACAGCCGGTCGTATGCCAAGTTACCTCATCATGGCCGGTACCCTTTACTACTGGCTCGAGATGAGCGCTGTTCTTCAGTGGCTCGTCGGCAACTTTGCTTTCAAGGCTCTTGGTCGTGTTGCTCTTGGTTTCTACGTGTGCCAGATGTCCATCATCTACGGTATCATGCCTCATCTGGTCATTTACTTCCGTGACCAAGGTTACAGCTTCTGGAGCAACATGTGGAGCACTTGGGCGATTACTTTCTTCTCCGCTTACATCGTTGCTTGGCTTATCGGTCACACCATTGACAAGTGGGCTATGATCTTTGCTGATTGGTTCGCTAGCACCATTGTGCGTAACGATACCTTGACCACGCTTCGTATGGCTGCTGTTAACACTGCCAAGACGCTTGTTTACGGTCCTCCTGCGATCGCCAAGGCTACTCCTGGATGGTTCGCCGACAAGTGGGCCAAGACTAAGCACTTTGTTTGGACTGTGTTCCACTGGAGGACCATGGTTGCTGCTCCTGAACCGCCTTCGCACCCAATGGAGGTCGGCCTGCAGATGAACCAGCTTCACTCTTCCTTGTTCGATGCTGATATCTCGGATGACGAACAGGCTGTCAGGACCAGGTGGATGCTCCGTGCCTTGTCGTACATGGGCCCTATTCAGGTCGGCATCATCTTGGGTCTCGGTTTCATCTGGATGTGGTTCAACCCTTGGGCCGACTACATCTTGGATGGCTTTGCCAACTTCTCCACTGTCTGGCGTCTGCTTTGGGCTTTGGCACTTCCATACTGTATCATCACTACGCTTGGTTTCGCTACCCCGGATATTACAAGGACTACCGAGCAGCTCAAGAAGAAGCCCGTCGTTCGCGAGCATATTCACCGTCTTTTCATTGTTTCCGTCACCCGTGGTTCGAACCCCGAGACAACTCGTCGTGCTCACTTGCACCTCAAGAAGCTCGAGAAGTACCACCCTGCCGTTCGTGCTATCGTCCTTACTGACGAGCCCTACTACTACCCCGACCTGGACAACGTCATGACTCCCAAGGCCTACCAGTCTCCACTCGGTAAAGCCAAGCACAAAGCCAAAGCACTCGACTACTTCCGTTCCTCCATGAACCTTACCCCTTATGATTGGGTTTTGCACATGGACGAGGAGTCCACTATGGATGCCGAGTCTCTTCGTGGCTGTTTCGACTTCATCCGTTACAACACCGCACACATTGGTCAGGGTATCATCATCTACAACGGTAAACGCGAGACCTACTGGAAGAACTGGTTCTTCGCTGTTGCTGATTGCATTCGTGTTGGTGACGAACTCGCGCGATTCTCTCTTCAGGGCAACATCATCAAGCGTCCTGTCTTTGGTGTCCACGGTTCATTCCTGATGATCAACGGCGATGTCGAAAACAAAGTCACTTGGGACTTTGGCTCTCTCGCCGAAGACTTTGAATTCTCCCAAGCCGCCTGGTCTAAAGGTTTCACCCTCGGTCGAATCCACGGTGTCGTCCGCGAACAATCTCCCGAAGGCTGGATGGACTTTATCAAACAACGTCGTCGATGGTACATGGGTATCCGTGGTATCAACGGTCTCTTCTTCCTTCCTCAAATCGCCATCAAGCTTTGGACCGCCGGTATCTTCTGTTTGGTTGCGACATTGATCAACATCCCCTTCTCCTTGCTGTTGGAATGGTCAGGACCTACACCGAGATGGTTGTATGTCATCTCATGTTTCTGTTTCGGAAACTTTTACTGGCTGTATTACTCCGGTCTCTTCTTCTCGGAGCTCGATTACGGATACAAGTGGCATCAGGCTTGGCAGGTTCCTGTGCACGCGGTTGCACTGTTGATTTTGCAACCCATCATGGCGTTCGTAGAGGGTTGTGCCGTTATCTACGCTATGAGTACGGAGGACGGTGAAGTTGGATTCCAGGTTATTAAGAAGTAAGACGCAGAAGGAGGAGGAAGCACACACCAATTGTTCTCGTAAAGCGGCTGCAATGGACAGCTCGCTCGCACACACATACACTCGCTCTTTTTTATGTCAATGGTAGTCATCGTCTCATTTGTTAGGACAATCCCAAATTTTGAATTGTGTACAAGATCTCATTCGAGTTGTGCTAGTGTGTGCGCTGGATGAGCCAGCAATCCCCCAGGCTGAGCTCTAACTCTCAAGAGTCGATGTCCGAAGCTTGACGGAGCTCAGGGGGGGGGGGGTTGGTTTAAAGGTTCCTGTTGGAGTTCCGTTTGAAAGTAGAATTGTGTCGGTGACTAGAAGGAGTTGGTCTGATCTCGAGCGGACACAACCTCTTCTCAGGCTCTGGCTCAGGTCATTGCTGTTTCGACAGGCGTAAGTCGCTGTTCTTGCATAAGGACTCTCGAGACTTGGAACTCACGAGTTGTCCGGCTATGAAAGGTGCTCTCAAATCTTGTGAGACTACCACCCCCGACCTTACGGATT
Organism: Ustilago loliicola; assembly: GCA_022963135.1. NCBI lineage: Eukaryota > Fungi > Basidiomycota > Ustilaginomycetes > Ustilaginales > Ustilaginaceae > Ustilago > Ustilago loliicola. Next base: position 113,304 of record JALCUU010000035.1, on the reverse strand, counting down.
TGGTCCGCAAGTGAGCCCTTATTGTGGGCGCGCCTTGTATGCTGTTTTCGCTTCAAACTCTGCTTGAGTTGCTCAAATCGCTTTTGCTTGAGGTTCCTTCGAGATCCAAACAAACTTTAGATTTACCTTACGGTACTCTCGAAACGCTATCTACATAGTCTTGAGATGGCTGTTTTGATGGACCTCCGAGATTTGGTTGCTCTCTTGCTCAAAAATTAGGGAGGTGCTTGCTTCAACAAGTGTCAGGAGAGTCTCGAGGGCTCCCTACCCAAGTCAATACAGTTTCCAAGATTTCGTCTCGAGACCCAACCGAACCATTGACTTTGGCAGATTTGACTTCATACTTAGCTATGTGCGGCAATGTGTCTGTCTGTCTCGAGACGGAGCCAATCCGCTCCGACGCTGAGCATGGATGCATTCTCTCGTCCCTCTCGTCTGTCTGCGACTGTGACTGGAGCCCGTGATGCTTTTGTCACTCCTCTCACCGGTCAACTCTTGAGACCGATAGGTCTGGACTTGTAATCCACTCCCCGAATCGTCATCTCTCTTGAGATTTCTCGAAACCCAACCTAACTCGAAACCTGCCTTGCCAGACTTCTCGAAACTTAACACGAACTATAGACCCGTCCATACGACTCTCGAGCTGATGATAGCTGTGGATCAGCAACCTTGTATCTTCGACCACTCGAGCTATACCCCGTCAAGACGCTGTCGAACATCGAACTACTCGAACGTAATTTTTAAGTCCCCAGTTGCGGCACATCAGAAGGCGATTTGAGACCCAATCAAGCTCTGCAAAGGACCCTGTAGTTCTCAACCATAAAGCGTCAACCCGATCCAATGCAACACTACCAGTGATCGTCGAGAGACTTTTTTTTTTTTTTTTTTTTTTTTTTTTTTTTTTCAACACGCTGAGACTGCTCCGAAGGAAATCCTAGCATTGACCAGCCCCTTCAACCTCGCCTCTGATCGTTTCAATCATCCAAATCGCCCCCTTGTAATACTTGTTCATCGTTGCTCCAAGCCATGCTCATGAGCAAGCAAAGCGGTTCACACCTAGCAGCGTGTTGTTTCATTCAGACATCACACCATGTCCCGGACATTGCGAACTAGATTGCAAATAAGCTAAAAGTACAACAGGAAACCGCATACATAAAGATCTATGATCATGAACAATAAGACCAAGGAGGGGATGCGGGAAGGAGATCAAGCGAACTTCTTCTGCAACCCCTCAATCCAACCTCTCGTAATAGGCTGCCAAACGCCTCTCGTTCTATACACACCTACTCCAGCTCCCGTCATAATTCCTACAACCATGGTCAAGAGTCCATTAGCAATGACTCTCTGCTGTCTCTTCTCCGTCTTGATCACCTGAGAGTAGGGAAGATTAGAAAAGGTCGTCATCGCATAAAGACTGCTCCACATGCTACTAGGCAACAGCGCCATTAGCAGTCCATCAAGCTTTTTACGGAGTAGGTAAGGCCAAGAAACGACGCTATGGGCCATCTCACGATAGTTCTGTTCGGCAAGTTGCAGAATCGAAACTAGATCTGGATGACGTTGTTTGGTGTAGCTCTCCAGCGCTTGCTCAAGGTGGTCGTTGGAATCGATGATATCGAATAGGACTCGAACGTCTTCGAATCCACAATTGAGTCCTTGACCGTAGAAGGGAAGCATGGCGTGGGCTGCATCCCCAATGAGGATGGCGCGATCTTTATAGTGGTACGGATCGCATTGGACCGATCCAAGAGCGGATGCGCGACGGGTGGTTAGGCACTCGACCAACTTGTCTTCTCCAATGAGCGGAAGTGCGTCAGGGAAATGCTCTTCGAAGAACGCTAGGATGCCCTCCCTAGTGCTAAGCTCAGAAGCAAACATCTTGAACGGAGCGAAGAGGGTGCACGTGAAGCTTCCGTCAAGGTTGGGGAGAGCGATGAGCATGAAAGAGTGTCGAGGCCAGATGTGAAGATGGTTGGGGTCGAGGTGGAATGCATCGTGGCCGTGGGGTTTACCATCAGTTCCGCCGGATCCGCGAGTGCGAGAGCCAGAGGAGAGAGAGGTGCGAGGTGGGATCGAAAGCTCGACGTAGCCCGTGTCGATGTAATTATGAGTGTAGTGCATGCGGATGAGGCTGCCCATGGCGGAACGGACGGAAGAATGGGCACCGTCACAGCCGACGACGAGGGAAGCGTGGTGCGTAGTCGGTGACTTAGGGTTGGTCTGGTTATTTGAGTGAATGTCAAACTCCAGCTTGACTCGGTCGACAGCACCCGCAGGGATGGTGGGAGAGGATGCATTGACCAACTGCTGCTGTTGGGCAGCAGCCGCAGCGTTGCGCTTCCCCTTCTTACCACCACGACGACCTCCTTCATCAGCAGACGACTCTCCACCAGTACCTGGGCCCTTGATGGCCTTCTTATTGATTCCATTTGGCGTAGGCTGAGCCGCTCGCTTTGACCTCGAATCGTGATCGAAATCAACACTCTGCAACTTGTGCTCGAAGTGCACCTCAACATTCGGGTGCATCAGCGCATGATCCAAGAGAATATTGTTCAACCTACCCCGATCAACAGAATTGATGTACTCTCCTTTGTTGCTGTATAGCTGGCTCTGCTCCTTCACTTCTGCTTTGTGATCCATGGTTGCGCGTTTGGTTACAACGTGAATCATCCTAGCTCGCATCGGGACCGAGTCCTCGAGAACAAGATCGGCGAGATCTTTACCGGTGGAGCCGAGACCGACGAGGCTGACACTGCGCAGACCAGTGATACCGCGAGTGGAGAGAGCAAGGTTGATACTGCGCTGTGAAGAGCGGGCGATGGCTTCGTGCGTACGAGGGTCGGGACGAGACTCGAAGATGTCAACTTTGCAGCCGCGTTGAGCGAAAGCAAGGGCTGCGAGACAGCCGACAGGGCCAGCACCGATGATGGCGACTCGCTCGGGGAGTTGGCACTTCGTAGAGATTTGAGCGGGGGCAACGGCCTTGGTGATGGGTGCTGTCTGCTTGCGGACAAGAGCGGCTGCATCCTTGTTCGAGCTGAACAGGTCGCCCTTTGCCTTGGCTACGGCAGGAGCAGCTTCAATCTCGGAGAGCTCGTCAGCGGAGCCAAGCTGGGCCTTGACGACGGCTTTCGATGAAGCAACCTCGGCATCATCATCGCGCACTTCGGTGATCTTGTTGTCGGCCTGCTCCGCGTTCAAGTCCTTCAACTTGCCTAGCACCTCGTTGACCTGCTTTTGAATCGCCTGCACAGTCTGCTCTGTGCCCTTGAGCGACTCGCTCTGCTCCTCAACCAGTGTCTTGCGAACATTTGTAATCTCTGAAACAATCGCTCGCTCAACCCGGTCAGAGACCTGCATCATTACTTCCTCAAAGTGAGGAGCGAGGACGCGGCTGACCACCTCCATAGCCGTGCGCTGCACAGATGGCAAGATGGTCTGGGCGATGTTGCGAGTAAGCTCGGCCTTGAGCTCGGTCGAGGTGATGAGTCGTTCGACTTCCTTAGGAATGGCAGTCTCGATGCTGTGCTGGAAGCTAGATTCAATGTTGGACGAGACGGCTTTGTGGACCGCGGCGACGATGGTGTCGGAGAGAGCCGCATTGACGTCGTCGGCCGAAGCGGATAGGGTAACGGGCTTTTCGATGACTATCTCCTTGACGGTAACCGGAGCGGCTTCTGGAGCTGGAGCAGGGGCTGGTGCCGGGGTTGGCCCGAGGACGGGGATCTTGGGCAAAAGACTCGAAAGATCAGGTTGGCTCTTCTCGGGCGCCTCGGACTTGATGGGCTCGTCTTGCTGTGGCTCAGGTGCTCGAGGGGCAGGCTCGGAGCGCTCAGTCGCCACTTCAGGCTCTTCAACATGCTCCTGGGCGGCAGCGGCGGCGGCAGCAGCCTTCTTCTTCTTGTTCTTCTTCTTGGCGCTCTTGCTGGGAGTGGGCTGAGCCTCGACTGCCGGGGCTTCGGCGACTGGCTCTGGTGCTGGTGTTGGCTCCGGAGCAGGATCCACGATCTTGGCCTCAGCAGCTTGCTCCTCGACTTGCTTCTCATCATCCTTCTTCTCCTCGGCAGGAGGCTCAGGAGTCAAGAGACGAACAACGCTGACACCTTCAGGGAAAGCAACAAAGAGCCTTGAGGGCTCTTCCTCGTCGTCCCTGGCGGCACTAAGGGAGATTGAGGTGCAAGGGTCCTGTAAAGCAAACTCCTTGATCGGATAGGACAGCTGGATGCTCCATGGCAGCAGACCGTCCTGGCCGCGAGGCTGCAATGGCTGAAGCTCGAGCGGAATAGCAAAGATCGACGAACGGAAGCTGTTGCATACCAATAAGGAGCTGCTTGCAGTGTCGAGCTGGATAAGGTTGAAGTGCTCCTCGACACCCGGATGAGCTTGCGCTGGGCCGTCAAATTGCCAGACGTGCTTCCAAGTGCGAGAAGCCATATCGTAGAGGCCAATGATGGTGTTGCATCTGAAGCCGACAATCACACCGCGGATGGCATGAGCGTCGTCGCCATCTGAATGACCCTTGCCGTTAGAGCTGGGACCATAGATGAAAGAAAGATGGCTAATGATCATGGGCTGCTGGAGTGGCGACTTGATCATGTAAGTCGAATCGCTCTCAGCAGAGTGACTGCTGCCATCGAGCTGCTTGAAGCCAAGAATCCACGAAACATCACCCTCAAGTGGAGCCGAGATGGTAGCGAGCATCGAACCGTCGGGTGAGAAGGCGAAGCCACACAGAGGCTCATTGTGAGCAACGTCCTTGTTCTCGGGATCGACCTCGGACTCGGAAAGCGATCGCACCTTCTTGGATGGCGAAGAGGGTTCAGTGTGGTAGAGAAGCTGCTGAGCGATGTCAACCACCATGACATTGCTGTCGCTAGTCGAGATCGCAATCCTAGGCTCAGTTTGGTGGAAGGCAATGGCAGTGAAGCGGTACATGAAAGGGCTCTTGTGTGGGTCAGCAGTGATGCGACCCAACAAGGCGGGACTCTCATCTTCTGTGCCCTGCTGGACAAACGAAGCAGGGATCCTCCAGAAGACAACACCTTCATCCTGCGCTTCCTTGGAACGCTCGGTCAGCGCAGCAAGCAAGTACATGCCATCATCCTCGCTCGACTGGAAAGCAGCGATGGATCTAACACCGGCCTTGCTTGGCGTTTGTACGAGCAGTCTTGCGCCCGTGCCGATGTGGATGAGCCTGAATTTGCCCTTGGACATGGCGTAGCATGCTACATCGTGACCCAAGTTGGCAATGCGGGAAGCCGGGAGCAGACCAGCAGCTGACACATTGCATGGGAAGTGGAAGGGCGAGCCGATGAGAGCAACACCGGAAGTCTCGACCTTTGTATTTCTCAAACTGGAGAGACCGCCCGGCTGCTGTGCTGCGAGATCGAGTGTCGCGATGCTAGGTGCGCTCGACGAACGCGAGGGCGAGAGAATCGAAAGACCGGACGACTTGGGCTCGTCGAAAGCATCGTCCTGCTTGAGAAGAGCAACGTGACGCGAGGTGTGAAACTGCTTATCGGGAGCGTCGAGCACAGCCGGCTGGGTTGGGAGTCTGCGGAAAATGGGACGCTTGGGCGACGAGGCGGATGCTGCCGATTTGGAGGAACTTGATGATGAAGTCTCAGCACGAGGTCGCTGAATGTGCGACTCTGCTTCTTCGGCCTTGCTGGCAGTAGACGGCCCAGCGTCGGCAGCCGAAGTTGACTCTGTAGGCTTGGGCGGCAAGCTTGACTTCTGCTGCGGCTTATTGGCAGCAGCTGAGGGAGAAAGCTTCTGCATCAAGCTTGCAATACCTGCATCAGCCGCCTCGTAGCCGGCGACTCGTCCATTGCTCTCCTCCGGAAGTCTACTTGATGTTGTCTGAGGTTGTGCCTGAGCCGAAGTGGGCTGTGGTGTAGACTCTTGATCGCGGTTAGAGAGCATGTCGAATGGGCTGACAAAGTCGAAAGGCGTCTTGACCGCTGGAGAAGACTCGGCTGCAGCTGAGCTGGATGGAGCAGCCGAACTATCGGTGGACAATCCAAGCTCGCTGTCATGCGAAGGCGGCGTTCGCGTTACGGGTGAGTCGACACCAGATGAGACGTTACGAGCCCTGCTGCCGCTAGCGCTGCTAACGGAGCTTGGGGGGGATGGAGGCAGCTGCAAAGCCTTGTTGGTGATGACGGGCTGTGACGGCTTGTTTGACTGCTTGTTGGACGTGTCTGGCATGGGATCGTTCTTGTGCGCTAACTTGGAATTGGGAGAGAGAATGACGAGCGGAGAGGTGGGTGCCATAAACTGCTGCATGAGATGGCTTACATCCTGCGAATACTTCTGTTGAGGATTGCTTGACATGATGGTGGAAGCGGCAGCATCGATACTTGTCGATGGACTCGTGTTGGATGCTGCGGTGATGGTGTTAACGGATGAAGATGATGGTGTTGGAGATGAAAGAAGTGGAACCTGCTTGGACGGTGTTGATGGTTGAGCCGAGCTGGTGGCTGTGGAAGTGGAGGTCGGCGAAGTAACACGAGCGGGGGCTCCAGCGAGAAGGTCCAGAAGTGAGTTGGACGACGAGAGAGATGGAGTCGCCGAGGATGTCTTGGCCTGTTGGGAAGCTTGAGGATTCTGAGCGGAGTTCTCGGAATGAGTGGGAGGAGGCGACATCTTTGAAGAGGAGAGAAGCCTTTAGTGGACCACAGGCAGTGTAAGGGTGAGGCAGGCCTCGAGGGATCCGTCGTGAGTTATTGGTTTGCTCCTGTATCGTAGGGTCTATTTTGGGATGAAGAGGGAGTGAGCGGCGCGCAACGTTGACGTTTGATGATGATGATGGTAAGTGTGCTGAGCAGAGCTGGATGGAAGGTGTGCAAAAGGTGAGGTAAGTCTGGACTTTTCAGGGTTCCGCACTTTCGCGAGACTGAGTTAAGCCAGCATCCGCGCTTCTTCTCGAATGTCACACTCTTTTGACCCACTCATCTCCACTTCTTGAGGGTCACGCTTTGAACATCACATCGCATCCCATCCCATCACACTCGTCTTCATCACGGCAATTGTCGCTCAGCTCGCAGGCAAGTTTCGGAGCGGATTCCGATGAGAGCAGCAGGAAAAGTGAAATTCCGAATCCTCTCAGGGTTTCCTGCGCCACGCTTTGCACTTTTCGAAATCTTCCGAATGAGGCTCAACAGTCAATGAAAAGGGTCGCGGCATTTCTGAGTCACAGAAGAGTCGCGTTCTGGCGTTGCTTGAGTAAGAGCCAGATTTGGCATTTGTCTCTGAGGTCATCTTTGCTAAAAAGAAATTCCCGATTGCCGAGCCACAGCCAAAAAGCAGCAGCTGAACACGCAACACTCGCCTTGGCCTTCCTGCTCTCCATGGAGACGGCCTTTCGTCGGTGACAGTCACACACGTGGCGAGAGGCGAGATCTTTCTTGAGCCTGAGCCAGACTTTGCGGTAATTCCCCGTTCGAGAAGCATTGCCTCAACCCCACACCCGAGCTTGCGTATTCCAAGATTAGACTTCTGTTAACGTGTTCCACTTCCAAAGTCAGATGACAGACGTGTGGGGCAGAAGCTTGTCTATTCGAGCTTCTTGGCGGTGGCAAAAGATAACAACAATTTACAGCCGCTCGCCTGTGTATGTGGACGATCGGCTAGATCTCTTCTTGTTGTATCGAATGCGGACCGGAGATTTCACTCTTTTGCATCAAGCACGCCATGTGCAATAATAATCGAAAATGTTATATCGACGTGAAAGGCATGGATTCAATTTTTTGATCACTGCAGTGAAGCGTCGTTAGCGGCGACAGCTCTCGTCAAACAGCGAACAAGTTGCGGCGTGTGACATGGCAGGCATAGGAGATATAAGCTGAAGCAGATAGGACAAATCGACTTTCAGGGCGGAGCAATGCATTTCAAGGCGACTGCGCTTAGTGCCACTTGTGGCAGACCTTGTGCATCTTCTTGTGTCCATTGGGGACAGCTCCATCTTGACCGCCGGCCTGCAACTGGTCGCCCGAGTTGAGGGGAGGAATGGAGCCTGAACCAGAGTTGGAGGGAGCACCATTACCACCATCTCCACCGTCAGCCGCATAACCCGCAGGCTGAGCGCCGTTCGAGCCTGAGTCATTGCCGGGGTTAGAGTCTCCACCCTTATCGCCACCCGCACCTGCATTTCCAGCGTTGGTGTCGCCACCATTGGCACCGTAGCCCTCAGGCTCGCCAGAGCCAGCACCAGAGCCAGATCCATCGCCAGCACCATCGCCAGCACCATCACCATCGCCAGCACCATCACCATCGCCAGTACCAGCACCATCGCCAGCACCATCACCATCGCCAGCACCATCACCATCGCCAGTACCAGCACCATCGCCAGCACCATCACCATCGCCAGTACCAGCACCATCGCCAGCACCAGCACCAGCATTATCCCCACCGTCAGAGCCGTATCCTTCAGGCTGACCCTTCTTACCACTGCCTCCAGCAAGACAAACGCTCCTGTCGCGCTTGTACTTAGCATCAGCAGGCGCGTTTCCTGCATCCGTCTTACCCTGGTAAGCACCCACCGAGTTGTCATCCTTCCTCTGACAGCCTGACCTGTCAATCAGACTCTTCGGGCACTTAACCCGCTTCGGGCTACCCTTCAACAACGGGTTGTCGCCCCAGTTGTCGAATCTCCACTTGCAACCCTCCTGCAGAGGCTCAGGCAAGTTCTTGCACTGACTAGCATCCTTCACACCGCCCAAGGTCTCACCCCACGCCGAAGCAGGAGTCTTCCACTGAGCGGGACAGCCTTTAGTGAAAGCACCCATTCCTCCACCAGGGATTTGGAAGTCAAAGTTGTCCGATTGCACATCACCACCGGTGTTGGCGACTTGGAAAATAAGCTTGTTGCGCTTCATCGACTTGCCTTGAGCATCATGGGCGAATTCGGCGTAGTAACAGGCACAGTCAGACGCTTCTTCGTTACCAGCAGTGAAGGCCGCAAATCCAAGAGCTAGCGTAGGGTCAGTCGAGTCGTCGAAAGGTTGCATGCAGTTGCACATGAATTGGTCTCCACCGTTGCAACCGCTTTGACCAGAGTCGGCTTTGGAAGGGTCGATAAGCGTCACACCGTCTGCTTTGCAGATGTCCACGGGGGAGTAGACTGGAGCCTTGCCACCTGCAACACAAAAAGCATAAGAACCAGATTATCAAGGTGAGATCAGTATATATGTTGCTACTGGATTTCAATGCACGCGCTGCGCTCCTGTTGAAACGCTGTCAACTCGTACTTACTCCATGACGCTGATGGCTTGCAGCAATCCCAGTATCGGGTAGCCGTTCCGGCGCTGACACCATCGAGGTTGATCAGCGAGAGCGAAAGAGAAAGGGCCAGTAGGCCGACGTTGAGCTTGAATGCCATCGTGATGAGATCCGTAAGAGAAGATGGTAGACAAGTTTGGAGAATGTGAAAAAAGAGGTTGTTCTTGACCGGCAAGACAATGTATGGTTCGAAGATGAAGAGAGACTTGGAGAACGAGAATGGTGGATGACGAGGAGGAGGAGGATGAGATGGGCGCTTTATGTATTTTTCCGCCGGTCCATCCTCTCAAGATGTCGAGACGAAGCAGAGCAGCCCTACTTGGCATCAGGACCGCTCTAGCTGACAGGGACGGAATGGAAAGTAAGCAAGACAGTCTGAAGAGTGCAATCTTCCACGAAGGTGTGGGTTTGGGTCCTCTCCTTGCGCCGTGTCCCATCAGCTGGAATGAAAGGGGCACGGCCAAACCACGCAGGGGTGCCTGTATCCAGGATGAGATCGCTCCCACTCAACTCACTCAATCTTGCACGGTACTAGTATCATACCACAGCGCATGGTACAGCAGATCGTCAACAATGCTCCGTAATAGTCAGGTACACTTACACAACCCCACTCTCGAGTCGCCATGGAGTCGTGACAACCAGCCCACTCAACTCAATCGCCCCTCTGTCGCTCCTGGTCTGAGTCGGTAAAACCGAGCTGAAAGCAGAGTCAGTTATCGAGGTCGAATCTTGCCGGTCCTGCCTGTGGTGATTGTGCGTGGTGGGCGAGGTTGCATTGATTGCAAAGGGTGCAACGCTGAAGGCGAAGGAAAAAAAGAAGAAAAAAAGTCACCGAGAACAATGCCAGCGCAGGGGGTAGGCAAATGCAAGCTGTACGCCCTGCCTCGATCACTCGACAATAGCCTTTTTCTGGTGGCGTACAGATGGAGCTGGTTGTTGCAACACTTAGCTAGCCCACAGCACCGGAAGCGGTATTTGCAATGCATGTCGGCGTGGTGACACGCTCTTCGCCCCTTTTTTCTTTTGTTGCGTTCCTTGACAACCGGAATCCAAGCCTCCGACGCGCCGCTCAACCCGAACGCCAATACCTCAGCAAAAGAAGCCGCTAACCTAAGTCAGACCAAAAGCTCAAGGTTGAAAGTTGACGAGTGAGTACGAGCTTCCGATCCGATCCGATGCGGAGCATGATTGATGTTCGGATGACGGAGACACGAAGGTCGGGAAAGGCGAAGAGAAGCGAAATGAAGGTGGGTTGAACCGCGGTTCGTCGGCGAGATCGATGCTCGTTTTCGGAAGCAACAACGCAGCATCGCTTCATCCTTCTCGGTGGGACGAAGATAACTGACAATAGCGTCACAACTGACCCTTCGCACAGTCAGCTCAAGACTCATACACGCGCAGGTCACAAATGCTGTTGTACCTCGACAAAGGATGCATTGTGTTGCAACCACGTACTTTGAACAGAGTATCCCCGCGATCGGCAATCTAGGCGTCATCCTTCGCTTCATCCTCTCCCTCCCCATCTTCCTCATCGACATCATCAACAATAGTATCAATCCACCCATTCGTCAACTTCCTACCAAACTCGTCTTCCTTCCCACCATAATACTGACAACTCTCTGCATTCACCGGTCCTGTATCGTCGCAGAAATCGAACACTGGACAATGACCGCATGGAGTCTCTGTCCAGCCAACCTTCACTGCGTGTGGTCGAACTGCGCGATAGACAAAGGGTACTAGATCTCCACCACCGACGCTGCGGTTCGCCGAGGAAGAGGATTTGCCGTTGGACCGCTTCTTCTTGCTTGGCTTCTTGCGGCTGTGCGTTGAAGAGGAAGACGAGGAGTCGGAGGCATCTGATTCAGAGCCGCTTTCGCTGTCGGAGGATGAAGCGGCTCTGGACCGTGAGCGAGAGCGTGACCGTGAGCGAGATCGTGACGGGGAGCGTGAAGACGACTTCTTCGACTTGCTTTTGGAAGAGGATTTGCTGGATTTGCTCTTCTTGCGCGATGATGACTTGTCGGAGGATCGTTTGCGCTTGCCGCTTGAGACTGGACCATCGTCGTCATCACTTTCTTCCTCGTAGCTTCTGCGTTCCTTTTTTACCTTACTCTTCTTCTTGATGCCGGTCTCGCTATCTAAGCCAGTTTCTTCCGCTTCCGATTCGCTATCTGATCCACTTTCACTGTCGCTGTCTGATCCGCTACCCCCTGAAGAAGTTCCCGAGTCGGTGTAATCTTCATCGTCCTCGTTGAACCCATTCATACCTCCACCGCCAAAGGAGAAAGGTAGTACTGGAATCTTCTCGATTTGCTCGTCATAAACCAGGATATCCAGCAGAGAGACAACATGCTCCACCTCAAGTTCCGTCTCCGTCAGACCTGAGCTGCGGAGATAAGAGTGCACGGCATTGGCCGAAGGGAGCTGCGAAGTGTGAGTGGTGGGGAAGAGTGCCCTTGACTGTCCGTTCTTGGGGAACGACTTTGACCGAATAAAGTTGAGACAAGCCATCGAAAGCTCATTGATAAAGCCCGTATCCAGCTCATTGTCTGTATACCAAGGTCCGCCAGACAGCTCGATCGAAGGCGTCAACCCAAATAGCATATAGATCTTCCTAGTTGGATACTTGACCGACTTGACCGCCTTCACGAGCTGCTTCTGCTCCAAGGACTTCAAGCATCGGTTGATGATCGTCTGGTGCAGACCTGTTCGAGCTTTCAGCTGTTTGGTCCAGATACCTTCGTTGCGTGAATCCTTGATGTGCTGGTAAACCATGGTCTCGTTTTCGTCGAGCTTGCCCATCATGCCAGCTTCCGCTTTGGCGGTTGCAGCGAATTGGATAGAGCCATTGAGGGTTTGGGCGGTGAAGAGGCTCTTTTTGAGCAAGCCGTTGATGGCTTGAAGTTGATCGTCGAGTTGCTCATGTTTGAATTGCTCGGAGATCTGGTCCTGGGTAATGACGCCTCCAGGAGAGGATTGGGCTGCGCGGTAGAGGGCGGATTCGAGCTTGGTGAGCTTGGCTCCGCCGGCGGCCGAGGACGAAGAGGCCCTTGCGCTGGGCATCTTGAAGGTGAAGCAACGTTTTACGCCTGTGCTTGAGGCGGGGGCGGGGAAGGAACAGGTTGAGAAGAAGGGTGGGGAGAGAAGGAAAGAAGAACGGAGGTTTGGCAGCAGCACAATTTCGGTTACGTTGAACTTTTTCTGTCTCAGCTGTGCTGCACGAAAATTGGCCGAGTTCCGTGTTATGGAAGAGATCGGGAAAACGAGACTGAATCGGGTGCCGCTTATCGTGTGACGCTGTTGTCGAGTCAAATGACACCATATCTGTGGTACGACATTTCCGCTCTGACCAACACAACAACACCGCACACTCTGTTTAGACCCTGCTTCTCTGTCGCCTGCATTCCAGTCCCGCACACTGACTGTAGAAGGCAGCCGCCAACCGATCCAGTTCAATCTATAGCTCGCCGCCCTCCCCACAGACGAGCTTCTCAGGACCGTCCCTTCCCTGTTCGAGCTCATAGTATCCCAACTCTTTCGTCTCGGTTTCCACGACACCACCACGTCATCGGGACCTTCAGGACGGCGACTTCATGTGCCAACACGATAGCTGGTAGACATATCCGGACCTTGAGCTGAGGTGACCTCACGATGTGCTCACCGAATGTCCATTTCGAGCACTTCTTAGGAGGCCCGTTGTCCTCCACCCAAACCTCCTCCTCCTCTTCACGTCACCCGATTGACTCAGTCCGCAGCTTGGCCCAAGCCAGACTCGCCGGAGCAACTTCAATCACCGCTGACTCCTCCTGCGCCCCTTCTAAGCCCTCCGCAATCGCATCAAGCAGCGCCCAGCTCAGTCACACGATCAACCACCACTCCTCTGTCCTCTCCCTCGCCGTAGATGAACAACGCAACCTCCTCTACTCTGGCTCGCAAGAAGGTTTCATCAACGTCTGGGACCTCGATACGTTCCAGTCTACCGCACGGCTTTCCGGTCACTCTGCAAGCGTACTTGCCCTTGAACTAGCTCCGGAAAAGAAGTGGCTCTTCAGCTCGTCAGGTGACAACACGGTCCGAATATGGGACACAGTTACCAATACACCCCTTTTCGTGGTCTATCCGGCAGAAGACAGTGTAGGGGACATCTTTGCGCTGAGATGGTGTGCAAGGCTGGAGACGTTGTACTTGGGCTGTCAGTCGACGAGTATTCAGTGGATATGCTTGGCCGGATTTGGCAAGGGAAGCGCAGGGGCTGGAGCTGTGCCGCAGAGTGAAGGAGCAGAGGGGACAAAGCAACTTAGCGACGTGAGCGGACCGAACAGACTAAACGGCGTGGGGAAGACTGACGCAGGGGCAGACAGCCCAATCATCTCGACACCCGACCTAATGTCCCGACCGCACAAGTTCTTCGATTCAGTACCCGTCGCACTCAGCCGGTCAGGCATGGGCAGTGCTGGAACCTCAACACCCACTCGTGGCAGACCCTCAGCCACGTCCGCACTCAGCTCCACCAAAATCCCATCATACGCGGACAAGCTCGCCCCAATACCGGCTGAGAACAGCCTTACTTCCAGTGGTCCGCTCTCCTCAGTAGCAGCGACCGAAACCGTCCTCAACGCCGCTTCGGAGCGTCTTGATAGCGCAGCTGTCACTAGCACCTCCTCTGGGTCGCAACCAAATGCGGCAGAAGATGGAGTACGAACACTTCTCATCCCTCGATCATCCTCGGTCCCCTCCGCTCATTATGGCTACATCTACTCCCTCGCTCTCCTGACTCTTGAAGGCGATACACAGCACCCCACCGTTTTAGCGTCGGGATCTGGCGATGAGACGATCAAGCTCTGGCATGCCACACGGTCCGGTCTTTCTCTCCTAGCCACGCTCGAAAGCCCGAATGCGGATGGAAATGCCGTTCTTGCGCTCGCTTCGTGGAAAACCACCCTGTTTTCAGGACTACAGGGAGGAGAGGTCGAAGTGTGGGATCTGGAAACATGTACTTTGGTAAGAACAATCAGGGCACATACAGACGACGTGATCTGTGTAGAGACCTGTGCGGAGAGTGGGTTGCTCTTCACAGCGGGGGCGGACGGCAAGGTCAATACGTGGGACAGGAGCTTCAGGTGCGTTGGGAGGGTTCAAGCGCACGATGGGATCGTGTTGTCCCTTGCTGCAATCAAAGGCGCAGCGGCGGAAAGGCAGGCAGATAGCCACGATAGTTCGGAAGGACTGAATGGGAGAATGGCGAATGGACAGCTGTCGAAGGTGGTTCAACTAGTCACTGGGTCGAGTGACCACCGGATCAGAATCTGGGACACTCTCCCTTGTACCACTCAATTCACATTGGCTAGAGAAGAGGAGACACGAAGACGCGAGCTGGAACGACTATCTCTAGGCGAACCTTCTCTCGCATCAACGCCGATAGCCGCCTCCAGCGTCGCCACTACTGCCGCCGAGGTTGTCAATACGGTGGGCCCGGAAGCTGCTTCCATCCTCGCCTCTACCAACAACGCAGAGGAATCGTCCGCACAGTGGCCGCTCCTCCGCTCACTACTCCGAAAGTTTATCTCCTTCCCGAGCATCAGCGCGAGTGAAGAGCACAGAGAAGACTGTCGTCAAGCAGCTCACTTCCTCAAGACCTGTTTCCAGGAGCTCGGCGCAGAAGCACGCATCCTCCCAAACCCTGTTGGCACGAACCCGCTAGTCCTGGCCACCTTCAAGGCTAACGCAAACCGATCCAGACGGCGTCACAGGACAGCTGCCACAGCGGACAGGAGCAGGAGCAGCTCTACTTCTGCTTCCACAGACTCTACTGATTCTTTCCTCAGCAGTAGTGTCGACGATCAGCTCGGAGAGGAAGAGAGGGATGAAGGTTTGAGTGGGTCGGTGATGTTCGACCGTCTCGGTGACGAGAACGACGAAGGAGAGGAGAGGGAATCGCGCCCAACTGAAAAGAAACGATGCCTCTTCTACGGTCACTACGACTGTATTGCTGCCGAGGGGTCGTGGACTTCGCCACCATTCACGCTTGACGGACGTGACGGATACCTTTACGGTCGAGGTGTGTCGGATAACAAGGGTCCTATTCTTGCTGCTGCTTGTGCGGTGCACCATCTTCTCTCGACACGCAGACTGCATTCGGATGTGGTTTTCCTCATTGAGGGAGAAGAGGAGAATGGTTCAGTTGGCTTCATAGAGGCTGTAAGGAGGTACAAAGCTGAAATCGGGCCTATTGACGTGGTGTTGCTGAGCAATTCGTACTGGCTGGACGAGGAGACGCCTTGTCTTACAGTTGGGCTACGTGGTGTGGTGCGAGCAACAGTCAGCGTTGGCAGCGGGGAGAGAGACGTGCATTCAGGTGTGGAAGGTGGTGCAATCAGAGAGCCGATGCTTGATATGGTTAAGCTATTGGGCCAGCTCACCGGCGAAGGAGAAAGAGTAGCTTTGCCTGGCTTCTACGACTGTGTCCGAGGAACAACCGAGTCCGAACTGCAAGCCTACCGGGACATTGTCCGGATCAAACAATCCCTCAGCCAAGGAGCATCGAAAGGAGGCGAAACAGTAGAATCTCTCATGGCAAAATGGCGTAATCCTTCCCTCAGTGTGCACAATATCAGAGTCTCTGGTCCCGGAAACTCTACCGTCATTCCCTCGACCGTCTCTGCTCAGGTCTCGCTCCGTATCGTGCCTGACCAAGACTTGCCCTCTATCGAAGCTTCTCTCCTCAACCACGTCCACTCCACCTTCAACGGTTTGTACCCCACCACCTCGCCCTGGTCGGTGAAGAACAAAGTCAGTGTAAGCGTAGATCACAGAGCAGATTGGTGGATGGGTTCGGATTCATCCCGATACTTCTCGCTACTAAGGGAAGCGGTGAAGGAAGAATGGAATGCAGAACCAATCTCGATTAGAGAAGGTGGAAGTATCCCAGCCATAGCTATTTTGGAGAAAGAGTTGGGTGCAGGGGCGGTGCATCTTCCGATGGGCCAGAGTAGTGATAATGCTCATTTGCCGAATGAAAGGTTGAGACAGAGGAACTTGGTGAAAGGACAGAATGTTGTTAGGAGATTTGTGCTTGGGTTGGCCTCGATCTGATCTTTCACTGATGGAATGGAATGGACTGGAATTGCTTCAGATTCAAAGGCTCAGCGTAGTGTGTGTATCTTGCGAGAGCTGATGGTGGCAAGTCTAGATCCGTGTTCGCCTGCATCATTCAGGAACGAAGAGAGGTCGTTGGAAGTCAGCTCGACCTGTGCTTCGCAAAGCGCGGAGAGCTACGGATGCCAAGCCTTCATTCCCCTACAAGCGTGTGTGCTCACCACCCGCTCAAGCTTGACTTTCAGACAGATCACACACACGCATGCAGGAAAGGGGCAAGCACAACGAGTGCATTACGGATTTGATTGCTCTCTCGTATCAATCTCTCGTATCAATCGCTTCGCTGTTGCAGCTTCCATACTGGCACAACAAGGAGCTTGGTGCTTACTGGGGCCTGGAAGTGGAGATGATCTCGATCCAGTAGTTATCCTACCAAACCACAACGACACAAAGCAGACTCGTTTACAATTAGTATTCTTGCTCTTGCCTCTGCTATCATCCTTCTTTTGACGCGGGTCTGTGTACTTACAGGGTCCAAAATGAAAGCGATGTTCTTCATCTTTCCATCAGTCAACTTCTTCTGGAACTTGACTCCCAATTTTTCAAACCTCTCGCAAGCCTTTTCGATATCGTCGACGGCGATACAGAGATGACCGAAACCCTTAGGCTCATTGTTACCATTGTGGTAGCTAAAGCTGTTGTCGTTTTCGGTGCCGTGGTTATGGGTCAGCTCCAGGATGGCTTCTCGTTGACCACGTTCTTTGACATCCTTCTGATGTTGGTAGGCGAGGAAGTAAAGGGAGAAGTCGGAGGCATCGTGACGATCGATTAGGTCCATTCCGAGGACGTCTTCGTAGAACTTGAGGGAGACCTTGGGGTCTTTGACCCTGATCATGACACTAAGTAACGCAAAACCAGTACATTTGAGACGAAACGTCAGCTGGCAGATCGAAGCGCGAGAGTATGAAGAAGAATGGGGGTGACTTACTGGTTGAATCGGTAGCTTGCGGTTTCTGCGGTGGGAGGGAGACGAAGGTTTGCAGAGGTGGAGAAGGCGGAACATTGAGAGATGGAGGCAGTGACGGATGGGGGCAGAGTAGGGTTGAGAAAGTTGCGAGAAGAGTGTAAGAATCGTTGCGGAACAGGAAGTGCTCTACCTGTGACGGAGAAGAGACCGGTGTGAGAGCGCAACAAAGCTCGACAGGAAGGGAGGATGTACGAACCTGCGGTAGCGGGCATTTTGGTGACTTTTACTTTCGGGAAGAGGAAAGGGTTGGTTTTGAAGGAGAGCGAGCTAGAAAGATGCTGGGTATATATATTCACTCCAGCGCTGATGCGGAGATACCGCTAGAAACCGCTCTTTGCTCGAATCGGCGGCTCATCATCAGTCAGACACAGCGCAATCGACACTTCTCTTGAACTTCGAGCCGAGGTAAAGAACGTGACGTCCTCGATGCTCTTCTTCTCTTCTCCTCTTCGTGGTGTCGTGTGTAACTTATGACTTTTTTTTTGGCTGCTAACCTCCACTTGAACGCACGGTCCCGAACTCACCATTTTTGTGCTTTTCAAAGATGTAACAGCTTAAAAGTCGTGGCACAGACCAACACACGCAGCTCTAATCTTTTGAGCCACGCCGTGGCAAGCGCATGTCACTTTCTCAATCTTCTCAGCTTCAACCTCGAACTCCTGCCAGCATCACCACTACCACCCGACAATCTCTTCAACGACACCTCACAAACCCCCCCAACAGCATCATTCTTGATGTCAATATCACTCGATATGGAATCAGCAAAACCCCGCAAGCAACCTTCTTCCTCTTCCTCCACCAACCCTTCCTGCTCCGTTATCGTACCAGCCTTTCGAGAAAACCTCAACATCCGACCTCTCGTCACACGGCTATTCCAAGCCTTCTCATCTCATCCTCAATCCTCTGATCTCGGCGAAGTCGAAGTTATCATCGTCGATGACAACTCACGCGATGGTAGCGTTGAAACCGTCCAGCAACTTCAATCTGAAGGCTATAATGTTCGGATTGTCGTTCGCACAACCGAACGCGGTCTATCGTCCGCTGTAGTTAGAGGTTTCAGAGAGGCAAGGGGTGAAAGAATGATCTGCATGGATGCCGATCTACAACATCCTCCAGAAGCCGTTCCTTCTCTCCTACTCTCCATCAACGATCGCAAACAGTTTGTGCTAGGCACAAGATATGGTGAGGGAGTTAGCATGGATAAAGATTGGCCTCTGCACCGACAAATCATTTCTTCGGGTGCAAGATTATTAGCCCGCCCATTGACGAGTGCTTCAGATCCTATGTCTGGCTTCTTCGGCATCTCGAAGCGCGCGTTCAGTAATGCCGATCAGAACATCAACGCTCAAGGCTTCAAGATCGCGCTCGATTTACTTGTCAAGAGTGGAGTACCAAACGCAGGCATCGCAGAAGTACCTTTCAGTTTCGGTCTCAGACAAGAGGGTGAGAGTAAATTGGATGGCAAGGTCATGCTCAAGTATTTGGAACAGTTGGCAGAGTTGTACAGGTACAGGTTTGGTACAATTCCGTTGTTCTTCGTCTTCATCGTGCTGTTGGTGTTGGCTTTGTATATTTGGGCTCATGCTGTGAGTCCGTTGCTCTTTGGGTGAGCAATTGGGGTCTGGTCATCGGAATTCGAATTGCTCTTTGCATCGTGTTGCCGAGTCTGTGCTGCGTGCTGATCACAGACCGTATTCGGTCCTTTGACGCTAATTGTGTATGAGACTGAAAACAAATAAGATTACACGAGAGCAAAAGTAGAGACAGCGCACCCTTATTGGAACTTCGACCGCAATTGAGCCAACCTATCCTCCGTTGCGGAGCTTCTGATCGAAGATCCTCGCGGTGATTGCGTGGAAGAAGACGATGGACTTCTTTCCATCGATCCATCCCCCGCCGCCCCTGCTACTGCCGGGGTTGAGAACCTCCCCGATCGAGGCGTGCTTGGAGTGCTCACCCTTTTCAACTCCTCCTCTACTGCACCAGCCGTACCACTGGAGGCAGCAGGAGCATTGATAACATCCGGATCCTCAGCAGCGTGATTTGCCAGCGCTCTCTTGATGAACCTCTGGAAGATAGGTCCCGTCTTCTGCAGCGAATTTTCCACATGTTTCTCCAGGTGAGGGTTGCGTTTCTGGAACTCGTACAGCTCTCGAATACCCTGGCGGGATTCAGACTTGTTGGAGATCCTCTGGAAGATGTCGCGCAGTTCGGCGTGGTGTGTGCCGCCAGCTTCTTCTGAGGCTGCGCCGTTGCCGTTGCCATTGCCGTTTTGACTCGTGCTCCTTTGGTGTCCGTCACCATTGCTGGCAGCAGTGGAGTTCGAACGCGATTTGGCAGCAGCTCCACCTGCAGCTTCAGAATCAACATCAGCAACAGCAGCCTTATCCGCACCAGCTCCTCCTTCAGCTGCAATGTTCAGCATCCTGATCAGGTACTTGTAGACGTAGCTGTTCTCTGGCTGAGGGATCATATCCAGCATTCCTAATGCCTCCTCACCGAAGTGGTTGGACGTATGCGAGAGAATGATCTTGACTGTTCGCAGGGGTAAGTCTGCAAGTGGCACGCCGTCTTGTGCTCTTTGACGCCACTCTGAAGGTGCGATGGCTTGTAAGAAGCTTTCGACATCCGCAAAGAGTTGCTGCGGCTCGACCTGGTGTTGGGCTAGACTGTCTTCAAGTCGCTTAGCGATCTTCCAGAGACACTTGACAAGCAGCTCGGAGAACTTTGAGCGGGTCTCCAGAACTTCGCCTTCCAGCTCGCGCAGATCTTCAGTTGCTTCAGTGAGCATCTGCAGACAGGCGCCGTAGAGAAGGTTGAGGTTGCAAGCCGAGAAGCAGCGGAGCACGATGACGTTGAGGAACTTGGACTCGTTCTGTGCTGTAGGATCGTCCGTACGCGAGGTCGAGTGGATGAGTTGCTGCAACAGCACCGTCAGGAGAGGAATAAGAGCGGATCGTGAGAGATAAGAGCCGAGCGTGCGACCGTCTTCCCACACTCGGTTCTTGTCGAACAGGGAGGTGCTGACAACAAGGAGATGCTTCTTGAGTCGCTCATTTCCAAAGTCGCCTGAATCGGGAGAGAAAGCACGTTGCATCTGCTTGCTGAGGACGATGGCGAGTTGGTCGACGTGCGAGATGAGTTGAGGCTCTTCTTCGCGGATGAAGGCTTCAACGTGTTTAAGGGCAAGAACGCTCTGTTCGATGTCGTTGCTGACGACCAGGTTGATGGCCTGATCGACGGAGAGCTCGTCGTCTTCTTCTTCCGGAAGTTCATCGGCGAGTAATTCGTCGCGATCTTGGGCGATAACGCTGGTGGGACGAGCAGCAGCCTCAGCGGGTGCACGCAGCATCGAGGCTCGTGGCGAAGGCACGCCGGTCGAGCTTCGGGTCGCTCGAGGCAGACCCATAGTCGACTCGCGACGTACTGCACCTGCAGCAGCGCCAGGCGCAGGCAAGCGGCTTCTGACGCCAGCTGGAGGTGCCGTGGCCGCCGAAGGCAATGTCGAACCAGGTCGAGCAAGTCGCGACGAAGGTGGACCAGTCGAAAGACGAGCCGGTGACGAAGACCCTGCCGCAGGGACAACTGATGCCCGTGGAGCAGCACGGCCAATGGCACTCCTAGCAGCCGCTGGTCTGGCGGCTGATGCCGCAGATGCTATCGCACCTGAGGAGGATGGCGCGGTCGTGCGCTTCAGCCTCTCCTCGAGCATCGACATTTCCTTCCCTGGCAGCGAGCCGACAAGCTTGTACACCTCGTCGCCAATGATCTTGTACGCCTCGCCGATAGCCGACAGTGCAGCAGTGCGCACGCTGGCATCGCGATCGCTAATCTGCTTAGCAATCACCGGCAGTGTCCTCGATGGCGAGCACACTTGCAACCCGTTCTTTGAGAACACATATCCGACCTCGTTCAAGCATTCCGTTCGGACGCGTGCATTCTTAGACGGCAATCCATTCTCCAAGTAGCTCGTGAGCAGCTTGCTTGGCGGGAAGATAAAAGTCATCTTACGGAAGATCTCTCGGATGCGGTCGCGGAAGGCCACCTTTGCGTCACCGAATTTGGCAGTGAGGCATGGCAAGATACAGGCCGCCTCGTAGTCGCTCATGTGGTATTGCTGCGTGCTGAGCAGCGCCACAAGGTGCTCGAGGATGTCAAGACACTTGAGCGACAAACTGGTGTTGTTGTCAGTGAGTCGGATCGAGACATACTTGAAGACGAGGTCTGAGTTGGCCAGTGTTCGCTCGATGGTCTCTTCTGGTGACAAGCCGTACTGCTCTTCGGCGAAGGTGGGACTCGAGATAAAGTCGGACAGCAACGTCAGTGCACCATAGAAATCCTTCTCTGCTGAGTGGCTCTTGCTGAACATCGAATCGATGACACCGCGGCTAAGCTGGCCATCACACTGCTGTCGAAGCACTTCGATAAGTTCAGGTCGTGGCGCTCCATCAGCTGCGATCCAGTTGGAGCCTTTGCCTTCTCTCTTCTCACGCAAGGCCTTGGCCTTGATGTCTGCTGAGATGAGAGGTGCCGAACGGTCCATGCTACCGCCCGTACCAGCCCCAGCAGCTGCAGCGGCACCTGCAGAAGCCGATGCAGAACGCGACGAGGTGACACCATCGCTGCCATCCGATGCGAGACGAGACTGGCGAGCAATGGTGGATGAAGGTGCTTTGAGTGATCGTCCGACCGCCGAAGGGGGCTTGATTCCGCCCGGACGTGCGATCGTGGAAGCGCGAGGAGAAGCCGTGGGTGCTGCGGCAGCTGGGGTGGAGCCAGCGCCAACAACAGCAGCTCGGGCGGGTGAAGCGATGCCAGCTCGTGCACCTGCTGCAGCAACGCGAGGCGCCGCCGGTGCCGGAGCCGCAGCGGTAGCCCGAGCAGCAGCCTGAGCTTGTGCCCTGGCAGCATCGATCAGCGGGATGGCAGTGTTCTTCGAGGCTGTCTTAAGCTGGTTGGCCTGCTCGATGACGTGCTTGTATCCCGCACGCATGATGATGAATGGCAGACAGGCCAGCGATGCCTTGCGGACAGCAGCAAGCTTGTCATCGAGGCATTGTACACATGGCAAAGCCAATGGAGCTAACTCCATGCCCTTCTCAGGCGGGTGTGCCTCGAACCAGTTGGCGAGCCAACTGAAGAGCTCTTGCTTGAGCATTGGATTGGCAGCCTTGCTCTCGACCACGGTAGCGATGCCTGGCAGCATGGGACCAGCGCCAACCTGCTCAGCGATAGCAGTGAGTGCCGTTGTCGCTGCAGCTCGAACTGGTGCTTTGGCATCGGCAAGTACTTGAGTGACGGGACCAGCAAGGATGCGGGCTTGCGGCTCAAAGTGCTTGTTCATCGCGGTAGCAATCTTGGCGATGGTATCGAGCGCCATGTTCTTGCACATGATGTTGCTGTCGGCGCATCGCATCTTGAGTGCATTGGCCAGCTCGGCCATGTTACCCTTCAACCGGCTATTGGCGTTGACAGCGGAGAGCACTTCTTCGAGACCCTCCTTGCGCTCCTTCCAGTTGGCATCGCCCATGCGTGCGGTAGCGGTAGCAGGGACCAGGCGATCGATGTCCACACGGGGCACAAGCTCATCCAGCATGTCCTCATCGACACCGTTGTCTTGCGCAGCTGCTGCGCCTCCTGCACCACCGCCACTACCACCAGCTCCTGCCTTGCCAGCAGGTGCCTTTGTCTCGTCACTGAAGCGAATAGGTGCTGGTGGTGGGTTGGAAGCCGCCTTCTCAATCTCGCCCTCGATAGTGGTTCTGAGTTGTGGGTTGAGATCGGCGACGAATGCATTGAGTGCAGTGCCGAGGAAGCGAGCCAGTGTACCGATAGCCTTTGTTGCGTTGGTACGAACAGCGGCATTAGCCGACTTGAGACAAGTAACGAGATAGTCGATCAGTAATCGCACGTCAACGCCAGCGGTGCCGAATTCAAGCAGCGTCTGATCGACCCATAGGATGGAGTCTGCAATGGCCTTGGGAGCCTTGAGCGCGCCGAGCGGACCCAAAGCCTGAGCGAGCAAGAAGCCGAACGAGGTCTTTTCAGCAAACGTGACGAGCGTCTCGCCAGCGGGTGTCTTGAGCTTGATGTCACCGAGCTTGTCACAAAGCGGCTGGACGGAGAGCGCAATCGATGGACGGCCGAAGGTGGGGCAGTCGTTGGCAAGCAGCTGCAGCGCCTTGTAGACCTCGGCCATGACTTGGAAGTTGCTTTCCTTCCATCCAGGCTTCTTGCCCAAAGCACGAACGATAATCTCGGACTCGACGGTCTCGGCTTCGACTTTGAGCCAGTCGTTGAATTCAGTCATACCTTGCAGACGCTCTTTCCATGCTCCACTGGCCAATTGAGTTGCGATGGCGGCAGGGATGAGATCGGCTGCCCGTGCCTCTGCGTCGTCTGGGTGGAAGCGGTACTTGACCGGCTGGGTGGCGGAGGCAGCTGCCTTGCTGCCCCCTGCACCACCTGCTGCTGGACGGGCGCTTGAGGACGCGGCTGGCGCTGCTGCTGGCCTTCTCGCAGTTGCACTCGATGAAGCGGCAGCTGGGCGCGCAACACCAGGTCGTGCAGCCATTCCTGCTGGTGGTCGAGCGACAGGTCTGGGCGCCTGATTCTCTTTTCCGGCAGCAACGGGTGGAGCTGATGGCGGCTTGGCACGCATGGCTGCTGGTGGTGCTGCTGCGCGGTTGACTGCGGCTGGTGCCGGGGCTGCGGCGGCTGGTCTTCTCGCTGGTGCCGCTGATGCTGATCCTGCACCGCCGGCAGCGCCTCCCATCTTGACCCTGACCTCTGCGGTCTTGTACTCTTCCTGAATCTTGCCCTTCTTGATATCGTCTAGACCATCGAGGAAGATGTTCATAGGTCGCTCACCGATGAGCTTCATGAGCGTACCGAGACCGGCTGCACCAGCGTCACGCACATCCGGTGAGCCATCTGCCATGGCTGTGACGAGAGCATCGCCGATAGGCTTGATGTCGGCCTTAGCAGGCGCCACCTTGGTTGTGCGGAGACAACGAACAAGGAAGCGGATGGATTCTGTCTTAACAGCTGGGTTCTTGTGCTTGATACCGGTGAAGATGTGCTCGAGGATCTCGGAGAAAGAGACGGTCTGGAAGATGGCATCGAGTGCTTTAGCGAGCACTTCGACGGTGGCTGGCTTTTTTTCCTTGAGCTTCTCGATGATGGGTGGGACGACCTTGTCCTTGTAGCGGGAGAAGTTGTCGCGGAGGCCTTTGGCCATGGCTTCGAGACACTGGCACGAGACGAGAACGACATTGATGTTGGCGTCCTTAGCGATCTTGAGGGCGAGATGGTCAACGAGGTTGTCGAAGCGGTTGTCCGGCTGGATCTTGGGTGAAGATGTGAGGATCTTGAGAATGGTCTCGAGGGTCTCTTTGCGCTCTTGCCATTTCTTTGAGACAATCATGTCCTCGAAATCAGCGGGGAAGTCGCGGCTGCCAAAGACATTGACTGGCTCAGCAAGGTCGTATGAATCGACATTGTCGTCCTCCTCTTGAGCATCTGGATGTGGCTCCCCTCCCTGGCCCTGATCAGCACCGTCGCCGCCTGCATGTGGTGCTGGTGCAGCAGCTGCTTGCATCTTTTCACGCTGGCTGAGAAGGAAGCGTGTCGGCGCTGGTTTTGATGTAAGTTGTGCGTCGATGTCGGCAAATTGTTGTCGAAGCTCCTTAGCCTGGATGTCTTTGAGCGAATCGATGGTGGGTTCGAGTGCTGCGCCGATGTACTTGTGCAGCTCGTGTGCGAGGAGGGATGCCTCAGCACGGACATTCTTGTCCGAGTGAGCAAACATGTCCCGCAGTCGCTTGAGGATGGGTTTGGGTGCGACCTGCTTGTGACCGAAATCGCGGACAAGATCCTTGATGGCGGTGATGCATCCTGCAACTAGCTTGGGCTGCTTTGCTTTCAAGCCGTCGAGCAGATCAGCGAGTAGTGGCTCACATCCAACCACATCCTCCATCTCTGCATAGAAGGAGATGAGCTCGAGCGCGTTCTTCTTGGTGCCTGCACGTGTGGAACCGAGACACTTGTCGACTAGTGCGGGAACAACGACTTCTCTGGTCTTTCCTGCGGGCTGTCCACCAAATTCGACAAAGGCGCGTACAGCATCTACACCCTTCTCCTGCGCAACGGCATTGGTATCGACCACGATGGCTTTCAAGATATCCGGGTGGCGGGTATATTGGCGGAAGATGGGGTCATTCTCGGAAGATGTTTTAGGGAATGCTTTGGAGAGGTCTTCGTAGGCGGAGACGCGCGCCTTCCAGAGCTTGGAAGAGAGACGCTCCTCTATTGACAATTTGGTGAAGTCTTCTTCTGTCGGTGCTCCGCCGCCCATCATGTCGATGCTCATGATGGCAAAGTATCACGCCAGTGCGGCAGTGGTGGAGGTGGTAGGAGAGTGAAGGTTGGTATCTGCGGCCGATCCGGATCGAAAGAGCGTGGGAAGCCCAAGCTGAGCCGTGCGCGTAGGTGGAGTCAGGAGAAAAGAGCGGCTGGGTAGCGGGAAGCGGTGGTGTCGTAACAAGACGTGAAGCTTGTTGAGGAAAGGTCGACGAATCAGGATGCGTTCGATCGCATCAAGACCAAACACAGGGGAAGACCGCGAAGTAATGAAGTGGGTGCGAGCAGGCCGCTCGAACAAGGAGTCGTAACGCGAGCTACGCCGGGCTCGGTATTCGTTGACGGAGGTGTCTTGAGGGATGATGATGGTGGTGGTGGTGATGAAGAGCCAAAGCGTCGGATGGAGGCCGGACTGAGCGTAGTGTCGGTTGAAGCAGAGTGTTGGATCGCGTGCTCTTTCTCTGTACAGTACTTGCGGGCGCTGCAGAAAGTGATCTGCTCTGCAGTTAAGTTGAACAGAGCTGTGTTCAGAGTGACGAAATGCTCTCGAGCAGATCTCGCCGCCGTCACCCGCCGCCGCCTTTGCTCAGTCTAAAAAAAGTGTTGCTCTCTCTCTCTCTCTCTCTCTCTCCTTCGCTGTGTGCTGAGCAGGCCAAAACAAGCAGAGCCTCGACAAGACGCGCCGGGTAAGTGTTGTTTTGCCTGTGCCTTTTCTGCTGCCTTGTTAGCACTTGGATCTGACATTCCAAAAAAGGGGAACGCGCGCCTTGAAAGTGTTGTTTGGACGCGCGCGCAGCCATGGACCTCTAGCTTGTTTACGCCCACATTCGACGTCCGCTCTTCTGGACACGCGTGAAGGAAGCGCGTGTCTCTTTTACCTTGTTCTCGACGATGCTCTGTTCGCACGATCTCGTCCAAGGGTCAAGCAGCAAGCAAGAGAGTTCACAAGCGCACCGCTGTGGCACAGGCTCAGTGCAATCGTGAAGCCTTTGATCGCTTCAGGTG
Organism: Ustilago loliicola; assembly: GCA_022963135.1. NCBI lineage: Eukaryota > Fungi > Basidiomycota > Ustilaginomycetes > Ustilaginales > Ustilaginaceae > Ustilago > Ustilago loliicola. Next base: position 86,534 of record JALCUU010000035.1, on the reverse strand, counting down.
TTAAGGGTTGAACGCAAAAAGCTCACATTCTCTCACCATTGCCAACTGAGCTCGCTTGCCGCAGTCACAGAGAGACTCTGAGGTGACAATTAGAGTGACTGTCGTCGGTACATCCGTAGCGAAGCGCAACACCCGAAAACAAGACTCAGCATCGTCGAAAGCGATCCGATATGATCAAGTGTTGGTCTCTGCGAATTCTTTTTTCTTGTGTGTTTTTTTGAAAGCGTGTGTGTGTTCAAAGTGCCGTATCGGATATGAAAGCGAAATTGAGGTCCAAGCTGACAAGCAAAGCGAAAAGCACGCACAGCACAGCACAGCACCGTGCAGTTGCAGAACAACGCAGCCTCGGATCCTCCACCTATTCGCTTTTGACTCAGCCTCATCTCTCTGTCCCTCATCTTCTCTTCATCATCACTCCTCAAGAATCTCTTCCACCACCTGGCGCGGGGCTACCGCTCCTCCAGCCGTCAACATGAGCGAAGATGCCGCCGACCTTGGCTTCGACTCTCCCGAACAGGAGATCAAGCACTGGAAATCCAAAGTCGCCGACATGCAAGATGCCCTCCGCGAAACAGAATCTTCACTCCAAGACTTTATGGAATCGTCTAAGGAGCTCGAAACCGAGATGGAGAAAGAGCTCTCTTCTTCCACCAAGACCATCTCTGATCTCAAACGACGCAACGAACAACTTACGGGTGATCTCGACGATTGGAAGTCCAAGTACTCTCGTGCTCTTTCCGAACACAATGCAACTTTGACCAATTTGCAAAAGGAGCTAGTGGTGCTGCGGGAGGCCGTTGATGTGTATAAAGCAAAGCTAAGGGATACTGAGTTGACAAATGACGAACTGGAGAGTGCCGAAAGGATGATTGCGTCAAGTCTAGCAGATATGGAGGGGAAGTATAACAAGACGATTGAAAAGACAGCGTTGCTGGAGGAGGAGTTGATCGAAAAGACGAGGCTGGAGGAAGAGAACCAGCGGTTGAAGGATGAATTGAGGGAGATGACCGAAGAAATGACTGTACTGAGGGACGTTGTGACGAGGAGTAGAGCTGTTTCCAGAGCAGAGACACAGGCTAGTTCGACCTACGATGATCCGCCCGTCTCCCGGTCGGATCAGAGCTTCGATAGCTCGCCGAAAAAACCAAGTGCTCTAGAACGTCCTTCTTCAAGACAAGCCCTCAGCTCACCAAGTCTCAACCGCGTTCCGATCTCAAGGAGACTGGGCGCAATGGGTCACAACAGACGACTAAGCAGAGACGTCCGTGCCGCCGAGGGCTCACACCTCGCTGCTGCGCAGGACGATAGCCCTGCCGGACCCGCCACCTCTTCACGTACATCAACCCTCGCCCGCAGAGACACGCACATCGGCACACCCTCCCACTCCACCAACTCGCATTCCAACGGTCTCACATCCTCCCCTTCTGCGCGAGCGCAACTACGAGCTTCCGTTCGCGCAGCAGCACGCATCCACGGTCACACCGGTGTTCCCTCCACACCCCGCTCCGCTGTATCTTGCAACGGTGCAAGTGCAGCTGGATCAAAGCGAATGATGGCAGAAATGATCTCCAAGATGAAAGCTCTTGAAACGCGCATCAACTCCGCCAAGGATCTTTCTCGTGTAGTTGGACCTAATGAAGAAAGTGCGATTCCTCGACCTAGCTCGCGAATGGCTGGGGCCGCTTTTGGATCTCCCACCGCATCTTCTTCAGCTGCTGGTCTGGGAAGTAACTCGATCCACATGCCTACCTCCACGCCTCGAGCACCACGGGCAAGTATGGACGGAAACCGAACCATTGGCTCCTCGATTCCCGTTCCATCCCGCGTGCGAAGGCCTAGCTCGAGGATGTCAGAAAGAGGCACCCCACCACTGCCCAGTCTTGGCTTGCCGCGATCACAAACACCGAGCGGGCTCCACGCGAGAGGCGGTTCCCGAGGCGGACCCTCTCCACTACCTCTCGAGTTCATGGACCATGATCCAGCAAGTACATTGCCACACGTTGCACGATATGCTGCAGCCCAAGCAGCACTTGCCAACACCTCCGCCAGCGCAGTCAGACGGCGGAGCAGCATGTCTGGCGGGGGAATGGCTCATTCAGCATCCTACGGCTCACTAGCTAAAGTCCGGTCAGGCACCTCTGCCGCTGGAACACTGCCACGAGCAACAACCCCATCATCAGCTGCTGCACTCAGAGTCACTCAAAGTACAATGTCGCATTATGGAGACAGCTCAGGCGTGGCCAGAACCCCACTTTCGACAAGGTTAGCCTCATCGCACAGGAACGCAAGTAGCGCGAGGGGAAGCGTGAATGGTCCTCCTAGCTCGTGGAAGTCGAGTACGGCGAGGGAGACGATGGGGACGGGATTGACTAGGAGTAGGTCCGGGAGTTTAGGGTCACAGAATAACGAAGTGGTATGATCATTGGCGGGTTATGATGTAATGATAATGACGAAAAAGATCTTGATAATAGTGGTGTTGCGTGATGATTGCGTGAGGCTCGAGTGTTGAGAGTGCGTGGTGACGGGTTGAGGATTTTGGTGGTGATTTTGCGGCCTTGATTTTCAACCACATTTTCACATTGACTAGACACAGGCAACATTCGCACAACGCTTCGCAACCTTCTTATCATTCTCGATTGCTTTACAACTTGGCCTTGAACCCACCGACCTCAACGACTCGTTCATCACCCTTCCTCTGCTCCCTCACCCCATTAATCAAACTTCCCAACCCGGCTCCGCCCCACAAATGACAAACATCTCCATGCTTCAACCACAACTTCGGATTTCGCTTAAACCCTTCACCCGGCGGAGTGCCCATACTAACCACGCTACCTTTTTCCAACGTTGTACCTTTGCTCAGTTCTGCCAAGGTTTCTGCGGTTTTCCAGAGCATTTCTGAGGTGTTTCCATCTTGCATGATCCGATTGTTGAGTTTTGTGGAAAGATGGATGTTATCAGGATCATGAATACCCTTTGGATTTGAGGCTGAGACAAGACATGGACCGATAGGTAACCAACCATCAAAGGATTTACCTAACCCCCATTGGGGGACTGCAAACATGCGTGTTCTCGCGGACACATCATTCGATAACGTATACCCTAAAACCGACTGCATCGCTTCGGTGGGAGAAGCATCTTTGATGGATTTGCCGAGGATTACCAGTAGTTCCACTTCGTAGTCGGATTCTTCCTTCGCACAAGGGGGGATGATGATTTCTCGTCCGGGGCCAGAGATGGTCGTGTTGGGTTTGTAGAATAAGATGGGGAGAACAGGACGGTTTTTGGTCGCTTCAAGAGCGTTTTGACCGGTCTGAATAAAGTTAGCACCTAAAGCACGGATGGCAGGGATCTCATGCGGAAGAAGAGGCGGAAGAAGGGTAGAGACGGTTTTAACCACGCCGGATAGGGGTGCGACGCCGCTGAGAGGATGCGTGTAAAGGACGTTAGCTTTGATGGGAGGAGAAGAGTTGGCGTAGGCGACACCGATGTCGAGATTGTCGTCGAGAGGTTGACCAAAGTATGTCTGGCCATCTTCGCGAGCGACGAATCGGATCAGACGCCACCAGGACGTTGCTGCGGAGGTCATTTTGGCTAGGCTTTGAGCGATAGTTGGCGATGAGAGCGAAGGAAGGAAGGAAAGAAGGAAGGAAGAATCGAGGGCTGATGTGAAGGAACCGGTGCCAAGTGGGGAAGAGGGTTGAGTTTCCCCACACTCACAAGCAAAAGTGAGACTGTGCGCTACAGCGGACAACTCGGGAGAGCTGCTGGTGATGGTTGACAGGCCATCATACAGCAGTGTAAGAGCTCGGGTTCGGTGGGAGAGAAAGAGCGCAGAGCAAAGCGGATTTTGCGCTTCCTGTCATGATCATAAAATCGTAAAATCCGCCTCCACTTTCTACAGCCAGCCGCGGCACACGACTTTTACCTGCTCTCTCACCTCGCAACAGAGCAACGTGGGCATGACGATGTGCTACACAGGGTATCGCCGAGCACACACACGCAGCGCAAGCCTTATTAACCTAACCCCGATTCCATGGACGAGATCTGGTTATCATCGGCGTCAGCATTCTCGTTACACATGCAAGAACGTGTGTGAGGTGCATTATCGCCGTCCGGCGTCCGAGAGATGTGAGAGGGCGAGACAATGCCTCGGATGACAAAGTTGGCAAAAAGTGCTCGTGCGCTGAGATTCCTCCACAAGGCAGAAGATGTTTTGTTAACCGACCTCTTCCAAGACTTCGCGAAGCTTTCCCTGCGAACAGCTGGCTGACTGAACCGCCTGTGAAGTCATTTAGCGCTCGTGACCAAAGGCAGCAGCGACCCTGGATGTGACGCAGTGTGAGCTTATATGACACTTCGTCCTCGTCGATTCTCCTCTCGCTTCTCTTCGCCTCTTTCCAATCAGCCGCTGTATAAGTATCCGATGTCTTTCCGCCTCGCTCTGCTTCTGCGAAATTCCATCCGTTCTATTCAACAGCGAACCTTTGCTACATCCCGAATCCTTGCCAACATGAAGCCCGTTCAGCTTTACACCGCCGGCACCCCTAACGGCCAGAAGGTCTCGATCATGCTCGAGGAGATCAAGGCTCTCAACCCTTCGTTCGAGTACGAAACCCACGCTATCGACATGGGAAAGAACGAGCAGAAGGAACCTTGGTTCCTCAAGATGAACCCTAACGGAAGGATCCCTACCATCCTTGACCCCAACAACACTGCTACTGACGAGAAGGGCTTTGCTGTCATGGAAAGCATGGCTATCATGCTCTACCTCGAGGTATGTGTGTTTAGTCGAAGTACCTTGCATCTTGCTTGTTTCAACCTCATTCGAGCATGACTGACGCCTTTATTCATACCCTTTTTGACCCCAAATCGAGCAGAAGAAGTACGACGACAACCACGCCTTCTCGTGGCCTAGTTCCGACCCTAGAGCGGACAACTATCGTAATCTCGTCTTGCAGTGGATGGGATGGCAAATGGCAGGCCTAGGCGAAAGTAGCATAACCCCTCTACCTCCTCGCCATGGTTTAAACCGTAGCCATTGATAGTACTTTGATAGCAAGAAAGGCTAACATGATATCTTTTTCTCCATTTTGGTCCCCTTTTGGTTCGTGTCTACAGCCCATGCAAGGTCAAGCCAACCACTTCCGAATGCAAGCCACCGGAGACTCGAAGAACGTCGTTCCTTACGGCATCAAGCGATACCACGATGAGACTGTCCGCCTCTACCAGGTGCTGGAAGCCGGTCTCGAGGGCCGCGACTACCTCGTCGGTGACGGTAAGGGCAAGTACTCGCTTGCCGACATGATCATCTTCCCCTGGGCCCTCTGGTACCGCTTCGCCGGTATTCGGAACGAAGAGGTTGGACCTAACGTCAAGGCTTGGATCGAGAGAATCAGGCAGCGACCCGCAGTGCAGAAGGGTCTTGAGGTCCCCACCAAGTCGGAGCTTTTGAAGAACCTTGACAACGTAAGTACCGCCTCCTCCTTGTCCGGTATTGTTGTGATACAGACAGTGAGTGTAGATTGTACTGACAATGTGTTTCTTTTCGATCCCTGTTGAATAGCCTAACTGGATGCCTGCTATGCCCGAGATCTAAGTCGTCTGTGCACGGTGATGATGTCGTGCAGAGGTATCTGCGAAAAGAAAGCCGTCGAGCTCGACAACGTGTAATGCAATCATACTTACGAAAAAGATCTTGTCTGTGAAAGAACCTCGTCTGTGAAAGAACGACTGTCAATAAGGAACGGAAACGTGGAGGATGAGGTTGCGATGGGTTGCTGCTCAAAGCGCAGCAAGTTGGTCTGCTCAGTTAAATACGTTGGGCCTTTCCGGCGGAATGAAGGCGGGTAATCTCATGCAAGTTCCTCTCTGTAATCACATGTGGTCTCGACATACACTGTAACCGGAACGCCCACAGCGGATCTCCTGAAATGTCAAAACCTACTCGAAGCACACACACTCCATGAGACCAGATTCTAGGTAGATTCGAGTATAGATTTTCTCTTCTTTACATCTGTCCTCGAGCCCGTCTCTCCTGCTTGACAAGAGAGCCGGTCAAGTCACACGTGCGGACAAGCTTAGATACCCTGCTGGAGCAAAGCGTTGAGCTTGTTGAGCTTGGAAGCAACCGAAAGGTCGACAGTGTTGCCGGCAAAGTCAACGACGAGACCACCCTGGATGGCGGGGTTAACCTTCTGAACGATGCGGAGCGACTTGCCGTCACCCTTGGAGGCAATCTGCGAACCCTTGAGTGCCGACTCGATGCGCGAGACCATCGACTTGTCCAAAGGAGTGGCCGAGGTAACGGTGACCTCGACCTCACCACGGTATGCGGTCATGAGTTCTTGGAAGCCCGCGATGACCTTTTCGGTCTCACCGAGACGTCCGTTCTCGGCAAGGACGGTGAAGAGGTTGCTGTGAGAGTGCAACAGAGTGGAAGAGAGTAGAGAATGTCAGCAAAGCAGCTCTCGTTGAATGTTTGATGACGCAGTAGTCCAAGGCAAGTTGCTGTCCAGGGCCGAACAGCAATCAAAATTCCGCCTTCGTTATACCCCATGCTTGCAGTCAAGCTCGGCCGTCGTGCCCTCAAACATCTGTGCCTGAGCGAGCGTGGCCATCAGAGATCCCTTGACCGTCCGGACCGCCAAGCTTCAGCCCTGTCTAAAACCACTCCTTGCACCGTCCCGCATCGTTTGACGGGCTTTGTGCACAATCAAAGGCGGTGGATGAGTGCAAGAGTCTTCCTTCGTTCAGTTGCTTGCTATCAATTGCTGGCTGTCGGTGAGACCTTCGTATCCTGCTCCTTGCATTCATCCGACTCCTGGACCTCCGTGCGCTGCTACCTGTTCGTTCCCGCATGATTGCTGTGTTGTGCCAATGAACTTGCTGTGGTGATTGCTGCTGCAGTTGTGACTGATACTTACTGGGTGATAGGGTCGGCCTTGCCCTTGCCGCCAGAGAGGAGCTGCTCGAGACCCTGAGTTCGGTCAGCACCGCTGAGGGTGGGGTTGGAGATGAAGGTCTTGAGCTTGGCACCATCGGAACCGGAAAGAGCGGACTGGACGGCCTTGAGGTCAGCCTCGACCTTCTCAAGGGTCTTGCTGTCCTTGGAGAGAGCGGCGACGTACGCAGACGAAGCGTACTTGCCTGTGGTTGCAAGGCGGAGCCGAATGAAATCGCGAGTTGGTCGGAGACGAATGTGTCGGATGCAGTGTCGATTCGGCAGTATCGAAAGTGCATGAGGATCGATTCAAATGCGATGCAATGCGATGAGTGGGCGAGTAAGTGCGTGAGACGGTCAGCTAGGTCCACACTATGATGTAGGTGAGATGGGATGCAACAAACGTACCGGCAAGACCTTCGAGCTGGCGGGGAGCACGGACGGCAGCCTGGGAGGCGTAGCCTCGGGTAGCCTGCTGTGTGTTCGGACGCGACGAAGATGAGACAAGGTCGATGATACAGGTTTTGGAAGTACGATCCAAGTGAGCAAGAAGAAAGTGTGTGTCAGTATTCATTGTTGTATGTTGCATTGGTCGAAGACTTTTTCATGTCTCCGCTTCATCGTCGATTGATGTGGTCTAGACAGACGAGCGGTCGATCAAGCGGCGCCGTTCAATGCACTTGACATGCATTAGGTGCCAACGCGATGTGTGTAAAGGACGAAGGCCAATCATGCCATGGATCGGCTGCTGATCGATGAAGTTTGGCGATGCAAATCTTTTTTGCTGAACTGGATACCAACCTGAAAGAGACGGGGGGTGAATCGGGCGGCCATGGCTGCTGGATGTATGAGGCGAAAGGAGAGGTGGTGGGAGGTGAAAGTGATGCAAAGGTTAGTGTGGAGAAGAAGAGTAACAACGATATCGACGACGGCGACGGCGACGATAATCTCAACCTCGAATCTCAACTCGACTTGGCTCTCGGCCCACAAGGCGACAAGTTGGCTCGAGTGACTGACTGACTGACTGTCTGTCTGTCTGTCTGTCTGCGACGAAAGCTCACGCCAACACAGTTCTTCTTGCGCTTCCAGCAATTTTCGCGGTCACACCCGCCTCACAGGCTCTGCGCCTGCCAAACCGATCGGTTCCGCGAGAACGTGTGCCAAACATCATTCGGACGACAGAAACCTGTCCAAAAAAGGTTGGCATGCTGTGAGTCTCAACGATCTTACAGTAATATTTCCCTTTCGCCTTTCTGCTGTCCCTTTGCGAACCTGACATCGCACACCTTTCTGAACGAGCACTGCATATTACTCGAGACCATATATTGTGTATCACGCAGTATCTAGCAGTGATATGCGTTGTCACTAACGGCCATGACGAGACGAGCTGGCTTGTCAAGAAGTTATGAGCTGCCCTTTGTTGCGATGTTGTATCGTCCCACGCACGCGTGTGTGTGAGCTGCGGCGTAGAGCGCCAATCAGAAAGTCTTGTGCGTTTGAATTCAAATTTTGTATTTCTCGAAGCTCTCCAAGGGTCGAGTTGAATTCGAGGCTTGAGAAGCAGAATTCAAAAGTGCTTTCCAACGCGACTTTTGCGAAGAAATTGAGAAGAACGAGAAGAGAAGGGCAGCGCGAGAAGACGAGAAGAAATCACTCACTCACTCAGTCAAAGAAAGGCACACAGAGACACACAGAGAACAGAGAGAAGAAAGAGGTGTAGAGAGAGAGAGAGAGAGAGAGAGAGAAGGAAAGGGTCGATGCCATGTCTTGTGTTTGTGTGCCGTTCTGCTTTGTTCTGCCTCGCACTGTGCGAAAAATTGTCTGTTTGGCTTCAGTTTCAGAGTCGTCCTCGCCATCACCGTTTTCGACTCTTTATCCTCCATCACCCTCTATCTCCTTGAAAGTCCTGGCTCTTCATCACCTGAGAGCTCATTGCTTCCTGGATCATCTTCACCTTTCGGTTTCTAGATTGACGGAAAAGCGGTACTTTCAACCTTCCTTTTCCTCACAGATTCCTCACCTTCCGACAACTTCAGCAGCAGTTCCAACTCGCTTTCGTTGCACGCACGCACGCATTCACAGCACACACCTCATTGCAGAGACAGCATCCACATCTTGCTTCTCTGCTCTTTCCCATAAACAACCTTTTAGCCCAACATGTCTGGTTTCTTCCGCAAGGTCGGCGACTCCGACTCTGAGTCCGACATCTCGTCCGAGGAGGAGCTTTCTGAGCTCGAGTCTGGAGATGAGCAGCAGCAGCAGCAAAAGACCACTCAGCCCGCCGCCGGTCGTTCCCGTTTCCTCAAGGGCAGTGATGACGACTCGGACTCTGATGATGACTCTGACTCTGACGAAGAGTCGCCTGACTCGGACGACTCGGATGACAAACCTAAGGATGACAAGAAGGCTGCCCCACCCTCTCGTTTCATGAAGGGCGCTGCCGACAGTGATGACAGCGATTCAGAGGAGGAGGTCAAGAAGGTTGTCAAGTCCGCCAAGGACAAGCGTATCGATGACATGCAGACCATCGTCGACCACATCGAATCCGCTAAGAAGTCCAGCGACTGGACCTCGATCAACAAGGACTTTGACAACCTCATGCGCTCCATCGAGCGTCAACGCACCTTGAACGAGCCCATCCCCGCTTTCTTTTACAAGGCCATCTCCCAGCTTGACGAGTTCCTCAACGAGTCCGTCGCCAAGGAGAAGAACGCCAAGAAGAAGATGAAGGCCCCTGTTGCAAAGGCTATGAACGGTATGAAGCAGAAGCTCAAGAAAGTCATCAAGGAGAACGACGAGACCATTGCTCGATACCGTTCCGACCCTGAGGGCTTCGAGGCCGCTGCCGAGGCTGCTACTGCCGCCGCAGCTGCCCCTGCCGACACCGAGAGCGCCATCACCAAGGGAAAGAAGGAGCGTCTCGCTGCTGCCCTCGACCAGGATGCCAACGATGACTTCCAGACTATCGGCCGTGGTGGCCGTACCGAGATCTTCACCTCCGAGGGTCTCTTCAAGAGCCTTGCCGCCATCATGGAGGCTCGCGGTAAGAAGAGCACCGACAAGAACGAGCAGATCCGCAAGCTTGCCGACCTTTCCAGTGTTGCCGACACTCCTTACAAGAAGATCCGTGTCATCCTTGCTCTCGTTGCTGCCCGATTCGACTACAACGCCTCCGCTTCCGCTTACATGCCCGTCGAGATGTGGGAGTCGGCTCGTAAGGAGATCAACGAGCTCCTCGCCCTCCTCAGCAAGCACCGCGGCTACATTGTCCGCGAGGAGACCGACGACTACGATGACGAGATCGAGCGTGTCCCTAACCAGAACGGCGAGAAGGAAACCGTCGCTGTCCGTGGCAGCATCATCAGCGTCGTCGACCGTCTCGATGACGAGTTCACCAAGAGTCTTCAGAACATTGACCCTCACACCACCGAGTACGTTGACCGTCTCTGCGACGAGAAGAAGCTCTACGAGACCATTGTTCTCGCTCAGGGCTACTTCGAGAGCAACAAGGAGACCGAGGCTCTCTCGCGCTGCACCATGCGCCGTCTCGACCATGTCTACGCCAAGCAGGATGTAATCATCAAGGCTCTCGAATCGACGCTCGGTGACACCGCCAAGTTGTTCGAGTCCAAGCTCTTCCCTTCGGCTGCTCGTGTTGCTGAGCAGGATGGTCCTGCTACCCTTGTTCGCGCTCTCTGCACTTACCTCTACCAGGCACGCGGTGTTCAGGCCGAGCGTCCACGAACACGCGCTATGCTCTGCCACATCTACTTCCACGCCTTGCACGCCGAGTACCACGTTGCTCGTGACATGTTCCTCATGTCACACCTGCAGGACGCTATTCAGCTTGCCGACGTGGCTACCCAGATCTTGTACAACCGTGTCGTGGTGCAGATCGGTATCTGCGCCTTCCGCAACGGCCTTATCAAGGAGTCGCAGGTGGCGCTCCAGGAGATCTTTGCCACTGGCCGTGTCAAGGAGCTCTTGGCACAGGGTGTCCAGAAGCAGAACCAGTTCAGCACCATCACCCCTGAACAGGAAAAGCTCGAGCGTCAGCGTCAGTTGCCCTTCCACATGCACATCAACCTCGAGTTGCTCGAGTGCATCTACTTGATCTCGTCCATGTTGCTTGAGGTTCCCAACATGGCCTTGGCTGGTAACGACCCCGAGTTGCGCAAGCGTGTCATCTCGCGCCCCTTCCGAAGGATGCTCGACTACACCGACCGACAGGTCTTTTCGGGTCCTCCCGAGAACACACGTGATCACATTATGCAGGCGTGCAAGGCGCTCCAGAATGGCGACTGCAAGGCTTGCATCGATCTCATCTCTGATATCAAGATCTGGAAGCTCATGCCCGGTTCCGAGGAGGTCAAGTCGATGCTCGCCAAGCGTATTCAGGAGGTCGGTCTGCGAACTTACTTGTTCTCGTACTCGGCTTACTACGAGTCGGTCTCGCTCTCGCACTTGGCAGCAACATTCGATGTCGAGGAGAAGGTGGTCAAGGCCATGGTTTCCAAGATGATCTACAACGATGAATTGGCAGCTTCGCTCGACCCTTCGGCCAACGTGGTCGCTTTCCACAGACTCGAATTGACCAAGGTTCAGCAGCTTGCTGCGACATTGGCGGAGAAGGCCAACTCGATGCTCGAGCAGAACGAGCGTTTGCTCGATGCCAAGTTGGGTGAGGGTAAGGAGCAGAGGAGTGGTCCTGGTGGAGAGAGGGGTGATCGTGAAGGTGGACAGGCTGGTGGACGTCGTGAGAGGAGAGGTGGATCTGCAGCACGTGGTGGACGAGGACGTGGACGTGGCCGAGCGCAACAGTTCCAAGCGCTTGGACAGAAGGTGTAAGCGCCTCCGACTCCATTCAGCATTATGCTGTTCCTTCCCTTCCTCGCCCTCGCCCTCTCCCGCTCTCTCTCTCTCTCTCTGTGCATTCCCTATTCCCGATCCCCCCAAAAGCTCCTATTCTTACAGCCATCCCTGTGTATATGTATGAAAACATAAGGAGCAGGTTCTTGCTTTGTCCCATATCTCGGCAGCCTTGTGAACCTGAGTGTGAGTTGAATGGTGAGGAGGATGTGTTGATGTCATCTGTATCGTGCGAGAAAAGTGATGGTGGGACACACGCGACGTTGTAATGTACTGTATAGAGAGAGAAAAAGGCTCCGGGCTGTGGAGGCAAAATTGGCCGTCGCGGAAAAAGTCGCCGCGAAGAGCTGCAGCTGGCTTTCCCCACTTGGATAAGCGTGCATAGATCTATTCTCGAGCGACCCTTCCGACACCACCAGAACAAAGGCTGCCTTTGAGCCACAATACAGTTCTTCATCTATCCGCCCCGGATCGTTGTCAAGGGTATAGTTGTCTGATATACACGATACAGCAACGGTCTCGTACAATATCCTGCCCAATCACGGTCACGGTTCATGTCATAGCGGTTGTGGCAAGTTTACCGGTACAGAAACTTGAAGGTCTCGGTTACATGGTTGTTCAGCCATGCTCTTCAAACGATCACGACGGAACTCTTAGGCACCGTCTTCGGCTATATCATTCATAAAGGAAGGAGTATCGGCATCAGCGCTCTAGCATCAGCATAGCATCGGTAACAGCGCAGAGGGCGGTTGTAGCGCAAGAATGGCTTCCTTGTCGGCCTCGTCTTCACGGCTGGCTTCTGCCACAGCCAGCACCAGTCGCATTCGCATCAATGAAGTAACGAGGAAGAAGGCTTCATCGAGTTCCCAGCGCCATCTTGGCACACACGCAGCTGCTACGTCAAGAAACCTGCAATCTTCATGGCAGCCTCCAACATGGCTTCTCCCCTCTTCGGCTGTTTCTCAATCACAACGCCATTTCTCAACAACGCCTACCCGGTCCCGACCACGCTCCTCAACTTCTTCCGCTTCCTCATCCGGCAAACCCCAATTCACCTTTCCCCAGCATACCAACCCAACACCATATGAAATCTTCCATTTCACCAACACTCGTAATGTTTCACCCTCAGAAGTTAAATCTCGATACTACGACCTCGTCAGATCTCTCCACCCTGATCGACTCTCCACCTCCCTTCCCTCCTCCTCCTCCGGCTCCGGCTCTAAGAGAAAGCAAAAAGCCGAAGAAGAATTCAAATTAGTCGTTCAAGCGTACAACCTTCTCAAAGATCCCAAGAAGAAAAACTTGTACGATCGAGCAGGGATTGGATGGGATGGTTCAAAAGGCGACACTTCCTCCTCTTCTCCCTTCGCTGGGTCTGACCCGTGGAGAAATTGGCAAGATATGCGATACACCCGAAGATACAACCCCGGCTATACTGGTCCAGGACACGATAGATTCGAATGGCAAAATCAAGGTTTTTACTCAAACCAATACAATGCTGCTGGATCCACAGCTTATGGAAACGGTTGGAATGGTGGGAATGGTAAATACATCTCCAACGGAATCTTTATCTCCACCCTCTTCGTAGTAACTTGGGTCCTAGCTGGCTTACAGTACTCCCGTCTAAGTCTACAGAGTCAAAAAGCAATAGAGAGAGCAGATAAAAGTCACCTGGATGCAGCACGAAGTCTCAACGAAGCAAGAGAACTCGCGAGAAACGAGGAGGGAAGGAAAAGATGGAAAGCTTTTAAAAGACGAGCAAGGGAACAAAAGGTGCTAGAGGAATTGGATTCGGGTGCAGTAGGACACGTCGGTGGAATGTTGGCTATCGAAGCGCCGAAAGCAGGAGGGCATGAGGAAAGTCCATACGGCCTAGGGCATGGTGGTCCAAGTGGGAAGGAGGCTGCTCAAGAACGGTTTGCCCGAGCACAGCAGGCGCAGCAGGCAAGAACGGGAGCATAGTTCAGCAGCGACCGCACCGCATCGTATCGCACACTCACCTATTCACAGCAATAATACCATTTAGTCACACACGTCTACTTCACAAGCTCGTTCTTGGCTGTCTGTGAGTCAACAATTGAGATTCCAGCTTCGTATTAGAGCTTAGAGCGCACGCAACCGCGCCTCCTCTTTCTCCTTTTTCAACTGTTCCAATCTCAGTCTCCTCTCATTCCTCTTCCTCTCCAATTCAGCTTTCTTCTCCTCCTTCGTCATAGGTACCGCAGCCGCTGCTGCTGCTGGTGATGCACTTGTACTGCGATCTGTTTCCTCTTCTTCCGCATTATCATCAAAGGAAGCCCAAGTGTCGTCGACTGGTGCTGCTGCAATGGTCGAGGGAACGGGAGATTCAAATGCTTGTGCTGTGAGTTCTTGCGAGTTGGTCAAGCTCCCTTGTGACGCCGATGGTGTCATGCTTTCTGAAGCCGGTGCGGGAGCTGGTGACTGCGCCGGAGAAGACTCTTCGTTAGCCTCCCACCCATCGTCTCCCCATGCTTCCTCCACTGGAGCGGCGACCTTGAGACTGCTTCGAGAGATGGCTTGCTTTGGATCGGCCTGTACGGGCGCGGCTTTCGCTGCTGCAGCAGCAGCTGTGGCGTTGTTGGCGGCGGTACGTCGGGGTCCCAGCTTGGCTTTGGCCATCTTGGTCTTTCCAACGGTAGGTGCCTTCTTCTTAGGTTGACCAACTTCGAAGCTGGACCAGTCAGCAGAGTCGTCGTGGACATCCATGAGGTCTGTGTTTACTGCCGGTGCATTGAATGCGGATGCAGTGGCGGCGGTGGAAGTGGCGTCGTCATCGAGGTCGTAGTCGAGAGGTGACTTGGCTGTGGCGGCGGCGCTGGAAGACAAAGAGTCCTGCATCCAGCTTGGTGAACTCGTGCTTGAGTCTGGACCGCCAAGCCCGGATCCCAGACGGAGGCTGGCGAGGCCGGATGATGGCGGAACTGTTGAAGAAGATGCGAGAGGTGGGGTGGCTGCAGTGCCCACGGGTGTGGCGGGTGTGCTGCGACCGTCCATTTGCGATTGCAACTCGGCGGCTGAAGAGAGCGGCTGGCCATCGGGGACGGAAGGAGCCGAGGACGAGTTGGACAAAGATGATAATGCTGAGGACATGGCCCAACCAGCGAGTGCTGTTGCTGCACTACCTGCCGAGGCGGCCATCGACGAGGCATACCCAGCAGCATTGGGTGCATCAGAGCCGCTCCCACCGCTGAAAGACGTAGCGCCATTGAGCTGCTCAGGTGTAAGCACAGACTCGGGCATGCCAACTCGACCAGATTCGACCTTTTCGAGAAACATCTTGATTGCCTTATCGGCTTGATCTCGCACTAGCTTCTCCTTGTCAACCATGCACGGTGCGACGGCTGGCAGCACTTGTCGAGCGCAGTCCTCATGATCGAATGAATCACCAGTGGCCACCAATGCCATGAGACCTGCAACACGTGCATGCACGAACTGATCCTTAAGACTGCGCGAGAAAGCTGGAATGAGCACCTTCTTGCGTGTGGATACCGAGAGATGAGGGACAAGACGACCCAGCAGAACAGTGGTGTTGGTACGGATACCTGCTTCGGGATCGACCTGAGTTCGAGCAAGGACGCGCAGCAAGTCATTGTTGAGGACACGGTCTGAGAGCTTGGGCGCGAGTGGAAGAATGGCTTTGAGAGTTGCCTCCCGGATGACTGGTACTGAGTCGTTGAAGCCAGTGATGAGGTTTGGCCATAGCTTGTCGGTCACGACTTTGTTGTCCATACGATCGGCGTAGAGCGACAGATTCTCGAGCAGAGCCATGCGTGTGGATCGGTCCGGCGAGGCGAAGGCTTTTAGCACGGGGGGCGCCACATTCGCATTCCATTCCTCCTTGGGCAGTGGTTGACCGAGACGGAGTACGAGGGGTAGCAGGACCGAAGCTTGCGTGCTGGCCGACGGAATGGTGCCTGGAGGTGGAACAGCAGCGAGAGCGGCGACCAATGCTGGGAGGACCTTGTACATTAGGAAGTCGGGAGTAAAAGAGTCTGGCTTCTCCTGCAAGAGCTTGATGATGGAGGACTTCTCATTCTCAGTTGCAAGAAGAAAGCCATCGAGGCCTCTGGCGACCTTGACGAGGGTGTTCTCCTTGAAGAAGCCACCTTCGGCTTCACCTGCTTCCCAGACTCTGGCTACTGTGTTGCGAGTCTTGGCATTGGGAACCAACATGCGCTGCAATACAGTGTACAGTGCCTGTGGCACGTGACCTCGTTGAGGAGCGGCAGTGCCAGTCTGCGGTGGGAGTGGGCCGTTGAAAGCTTCGATGGCGACGAGGGCCAGCGAGTAGCTGTCGAGCAAAGACGAATCCATGTTTGCCAACACGCTCCAGCCATTCTGCTTGACTTCAGGGGGAGCGTATCGGTTTCCGTCCGGTATTAAGGAGCCTTGGCTAAAGAGAAGGCCATGAGGTGCTTCAGCGTGCGGTGTCAGAACTTCGAATCCGGCGAGCTTCCACTCTCCAGATGCACTGATGAAGATGGACTCGGGACGCAGGTTGCCGTGGGTTGATGCTGCATCGACATTGAGAAATTTGACGGCATTGACGATTGACGAGAGGCCCCAGACGATCCAATCTTGGCGCTGTGGAGTGGCACGCTTGTTTTCGGACTGTTGGAGGACCTTGTACAGCGGCGTTGCTTTTTCGACAGCAATGTAGACAGATGAATTGGTTTCGGCACTATCAAGCAGCTTGAGGACGTTGGGGTGACGTGTTGTGCGCAGCTTCCTTGCAGCATTCTTTGCAAGTGGGAGCAGGTTGGCGCGAGTGGAGTTGTGAGGATGGGAGAGATCGAATGCCAGTACGGTACATGATGAGTTGTCGTCACGCTTGATGGCAGAATAGAGGGACCATAGTGTCTGCGAGCGATATTCGACGAGCTCCTGTCCGATGGTGAAGTTGGGAAGCGGACCCGATCGTGCAGATGACAGCACGGACGAAGCTGCAGAGCTGAGCGACTTGAAGTAGTCCATCGTGTCAGGTCGATATGGTGGTTGCGGTGTGAGATGGCCTCAGCTCAAGCTCGTCTTGCCTAGCTGATATCGTCTTCGGAACCTGACCGAGATCGAGGCCGATGCCTTCGGCAATCTTGATGGCAGAGTGATCGCTCGACTGAGCTGCGCGATGATAGCGTGACGGTGTGATTGAGGGGTGTGTGTGTGTGTGTTGGAACGGATGATTCCGAAGTGAAAGTGTCGGTCTCACGTAGCGACCCTTTCAACCAAACTCAAAAACGTGAATTGCATTTCGCAGCTCCCGATGCAGAGAGCACAGAGAGAGCGGTGTGTGCGATGAGAAGACTCAATTTGTGGCTTTTGGCGGAGGCGCGTCTTCTTTTCTGGCTTCGCTTGCCTTGATCGGCTTAACCGTACCTGTCCTGGAAGCTCGTCACGCTACGCTACACTAGGCACACAAGCTGATTGATCGTCCTCGCTTGGCGTGATTGCTCTCGGGTGCCTTCGGTCAAAGAAGCTCGACAAGGTTCAGAGCTACTGTAGAAAGCAAAGCCAGTGTGTGTGACAACTTGAGCTTCTTTCAGCGCTGTCTTGCATTCCAAGTTGAGTTGAGGGTCTCAGCGCCTGTTGTGAGTGAGACACGCGTTGTGGAGGCCGCCGCTTCGATACTGTACGGCCAGCAACCGTACCACAGAATCATAGTCCATCAGCGGTTGTCGGCGTATCCGCACAATGCCTTCTAGGACCATCACACGATCGGTTCTCCCAGTAGACAAAGAGGAAATCGTTGGCCTGAACCGAGCTCACACCAGCTGTTGACTTGCCGGCAACTGTTGGTTAGCGTAGCGGTAGCATCGGCGGACGGGCCTTGCATTCATCTGCTGCAGCGAAGGTCGGTCATCACAAAATGAATTGAATGAGAATCAATTTTGATTAAAAACAAAATTAAAAACAAAAACAAAAATATAGATTGATAAAATTGTGGTCCAACAGGGCAAGTGCCCGGTTTCGCTGGGGGAAGGAATGGACGGAGGGGGGAAAAAGAGACTGGCACCGGACTAGGAAAAATGAGAGTAAGTGACAGAATGCAATTGGCAATCTCATCTCTCTGTGACGCCCTTTTCTTAGCCGCTGCTGCTGTTGCTTGCCTTGCCCAAAGCGACAATCATCTCGGGAAGACAGGATTCTCTCAAGCCGTTCAACACATCCATCTGGTCGCCATCACCTTTATCCCTGCCATCGTCTCGATCTTTTGGCGTGCACGCATTCGGTTGCAGTGTCGCTGCTTTGTCTCCTTCGCTAGCTACATCGGCTCAGAAGGGGCTTCCCAACATCCGCTCATCCTCACCTTCGCCACTTCCGTCCTTTCTCGCTCATCCATATCTTCGGCACTGCCGTACCATTTGTCATCTTGCTCAGCCTGACACGCATCTGCTGCGACTTATACGGACCTTGCGACGCCTACGCTGTCCATCTCAGCTCCTCTTACCTTCGAGCGCCAGCTGACAGAGCTCAACCCGACCACAGTAACGACACACACTCGCTCTGATCTTTGCTCTCCACTTCATTCACTGACCGCTGCCTTCTCCCAGGCTTTGCAAAAGACCTCAGCCTTGACTATCGCATGCCATCGACTCCGCATGGCGACAACGCTTCCAGCTCGCATCATCATGTGACCCAATCCAGTCAATCACATCCTTCTTCTCGGATCTCTATAGCTGCCAGTACAAACATGACTTCTAACGCCAATGGCAATGGCCACTTTCACTCTGCAACGCCTTCCGGCGCTCTTTCAACTGAGCATGCCATCGAAAAGAACAAGCAGATGGCCACCTCACCACACAAGCTCAACATCGGTGTGCCTCCAGCAACCACACCAAAGATGCACCACAACACCATTGGCTCTGCGAACGAGCAGAACAGTCACCCAAATCACGCCTCTCACCAAAACGGCACCGCAAACGGTACCCTCCTTGCCGACGTCAAAGGCAAGCAAAAGCAGGTGGACCCCATCGAGAACATTCCATTAGCACAGCTCGAGCAGGAATTGCCGCTCGAAGAAGCTGATCTCGTCTCGCTCGCAGCACTAGTTGAACGATTGGCAAACTACGGATATGAGTCGCTACAGAATCTCGCAGAGACCTTGCCATCCCTGCCATCCTCCTCAAAACGTGCAAAGATCTTCAACACAGCTCTCGATGTCCGCAAGCAGTTCATCAAGCTTCTCGTTCTCTCACGCTGGTCCAAAGATGTCACCGATCTCCAGAAGGCACGAAACATCACTGCACTCCTCTCAGAACAGCAGTGGCAGCACGAAGATGTCTTTGCCGGCCTCACCGACATTCGCAAGATCTTGCCCAACGCCCGCATGAGGAATGCTGATCTTCCCACCGCCATTGACGTTCTCCAAACTGGTACCTACCGACGACTTCCCGCCAGCATCAAGGACATGGCCGTCGCCCTCAAACCTTTCACTGACGAGCAAGCTCTGGCCATCGTCACACGACTCGAGGATGCCCTTCGCACACGCATGGCTTGCCGCGAGCATGTCCCTGCACCTCTCTCCGACTACTCAATACGAGACGGCAAGGTTCACTTTCGCGTGCAAGGCCTCTTTGAGGCTGCGCTTACCGCCAGCAGCGGAGGCCAGGATGAACAAGCAGACGCTCATGTCCAATCTGCCTTGCCAGCCGTCGACGGCGCCTCCACAGTCGAAGCCACTGCCAATGCAGATGCCAATGCAGAAGATAGATGGTGGCTGCTCGACCTCAGCTTTGACGTCACACCAACTGGCTCATGTGCCGCCTCCAGTTCGCGCATGTTTCCGAAGAAGCCAAAGAAGGCCTACCGCGAGCGTTTGCGCATTTGGGGTGACCAGGAGCTGACGCCAAGATCGTACACTCAGAATGGGGACGAGTCAAAGGTGGAACAGGCTGACGCGTTTACCGAGCGACCAGACGCAGCGGAGGAACCGAAAGCAGCAGACGAGAAGCTGGAGATCGCACAGAATCCGGATCCACCGCTCGCACCAACAGGTGGCGAGCAGGACGAACACGGCTACACAAAGTCGAGCAAACATCGCGATGCACCATTACCGAGGCTTTATGCCTTCTTGCAAGAGCGCTCCCTGCACTACCAAATGGACATTTTGCAGCATCAAGCGTACGAATTGTGTCGACTCAACTGGGGCTCAAACTTGCGCATCGAGAGCGGTGAACGTCCTCGAAGGTTGACCGTCCATTACTGGACTCAGGCACAGGGAGCTGCCGGTGCGGCCCAGAAGGCCGATAGCCCTGCTGCCGGAGGTAGCCTTCAGATCACCATCGTAGATGAGCCTGACCAAGCAGGCGCTGCCAAGACCCTCGCCACGCTGTTCGACGATGATGACGGACAGACAGATCAGGATGAAAACGTCAAAAATGCGCCCGTGAAACGACGAGGCTTGCAGGTGACTTGGGACGCTCATTCAAGCATTCTTGCAGACTCGACGACGTCTGGCCTCGCCGTCTCTCCGCATAGCCTCGATATTGAGGCGCTCCTCAGTCTCGTGATCAGGCGACACACGGCTGCATTACTGCGCAATCTGCAGCGACGTATTCTGGTCAGCAATCATCCGCTCTCACGCTTACTTCGACCCGAGGATTGCACTATGTGCGTTGAGCACGCCCAGAGACAAGGCGACGAGTTCTCGACCGCAACAGAGACGGCCAAGACCAGCTTCCTTCAAATTGAGCTCCAGGGCAGCAATCGTCAACGTCCAAGCAAGCTCCAATCGAGCAGCACGTCTGCCATGCCTCCTCTGCGACTCAGTGTCGATCCTGTCACGGGCCGCATTCTGCTGGACTCGGAGCCAGCGCGTGTCTCGACAGACATTGCTTTGCAAGCAGGCCCGCAACAGGCTGCAAGCTTTACTGCTTCGATCCTCACGACACGGCCTACTTTTGCGCGCTTAGCTAAGGCATCCGATCGCATCAATGGCTCGATCGACGCTCTCTTCGATGTGCTGTACAGGCTCGAAGTCTTTGCTCGTGTCGAGGATTGGGAGAGGATGGCATCGTATCTTGGTTTGCGTACCGTGCGCAAGCTGAACTTGCGACCTCAAGACTTGGTCAAGTTCGGGCCCTCGACCTCCCCGGAGACAGCGCCGCAGCTCTTCATTCCGTTGCGCAACAGCTTTCCTGGCTACTTCTTGGCTCTGCAGCCCTCAGAGCTGGCGGGTGCCAGCATAGCGTTGGTCTACGTAGTACAGATGATGGATCCTACGGGTGCGCCGTCGCTGACTGTTCAGTCGATCGAATGGCTGGATAGAACGAAAATTGCTGGCGCTTCCATAGCAGGGCGAGGGGCACAGACGGACGATGTGACGTTTGCATCCGATCTTGGCCAGAAGCGCAAAGCTGCACAGCCCCAGCCCGGCTCGTTGACCGATGTCGATCCTAGTATCGGCAAGAAGGATCTCACGATGGAAGAGCTTGCAGACGTTCACTCGTACTGCATCGCGCTCGTCTCTTACTTCCGTGTAGAACAGCAGCTACGCATGCGAGGAATCCCGTACCTACACGTCGGCAGCAACATTTCCAGGTCGGCTCCGCCAGCAAAGCGCCAACGACGGACCGCGGCGCCCTTAGGTACTAGTGCGCAAGCAGATATCCGCGACAATGGTCTCTTCGAGGATGACGAAGATGCAACCGGCGCAGCTCAGGGCGAAGAAGGAGCTGCCGGTACCAGTCCAGTGCACGACGAAGGCGAACCGCGCGAGCAGACGGCAACAGAATCTCGTGTCGGTGCATTGGTGCCAACTCTCTGCCTTCGCTCCGCAGATTTGCTCGGACCTGCTAAGTCGCATCTCACTAAGCCCAACATCTCGCTGCGCATTTGCAACTGGGACGACATCGACACATGCTGCGTGCAGGTCCTCATCAAACTTCGCATGAAGTCACGACGCTTCCGAAAGCTGCACGAGGTCGTATCGTATGTGACCACCTCTGATCAGCATTTCACATCGCCAGCGACATGGATCGACTTTGACGACGAGACCTCGCTGCTGACTCTATCGACGCGCGATCTGGACAACTGCATTCCGATCTTCTACACTCAGTGGGAGCGCATCATGCCCATTGTGCAGCTTACACGAGAACTCTTGAACGTCAGCAGAGCATGGCAGCAGCTTGCACTCAAGTCTCGTGTCAATTGCAAGAAGCCGACTGAAATCGTCGAGCTGCGACGCTTCGACTTTGATACGGTTCTGTTTTCTTATGGCACCATCACGGCCGACGATGTAGAGCGGAAGCTGTTGGTGCGCGTGCGTTGGCAGGATGCGAAGATGGAGATGGCTCCCTACACCAACATGCCTATGACGCAGAGTGGCGGCTATATCCTCGAGTTCGGCTCTATTCCCACTTCTGAGGTAGATGCGCTGGACAGGGTGGCCGCCGACGATGCAGATGCATCCAGAGCCGCTGGTGCGACAACCGCAGCCGTTCAGCGAGAAGATGCAGTCTCGCAATGGTTCCACGACGCTCACGCATCAATCAACCCACACAACACGATGGCCTTCGAGCTCCAACGCACAGTCAATGTAGCAGCCCGCTCAGCAGCTATGAGCGCCATGGTTCAGCCCCAGCTGGAACGCTTGGTGTGGAAAGGATTCTTCAAGTTGCTCCAAGATACTTTGCCGTTGGTGCGGGAGATTGCGCCGTTGACGCAGAAGTGCTTGACCGATCCAGAAGTCCCTGAAGTAGAAATCAAGGGTGCTACTTGGTTCAGGCTGCGTTTCCAGGATCGATATGCATTGGACTTGAGGTTGGCAACACGATCGAGATTGGTCGTGTCGGACGCTTCGAGACCTTTGTTCCGAAGCGAGTCGCAGGCGGCGTTTGAGGGAGGAGCAGGTGCTGTGGAAAGTGCAGATGTCAGCAATTGTGGTCTGTTCGCTGGCTCTGAGTTGCTCAACAGCCTCGTAGCTGGCAAGCCGACCCCTGTCGACGGCAGCGTCCCAGCTCCAAAGTCGAACCCTAGAGTGACGCAGGAAAATCTTTCTCTAGCAATGCAGTTCCGGCCAATCCCCAACATGGATTCGGTTCTACGCAAGATCCACTCTTTGCTACGAACTCTAGAGGGCGGAGATGCGGGCCAGAGGGTTTGGAACCTCCGTCGAGCGCTGCTTATCTCACTTGCACCGCTGGTTGGTACTCCCGCTCAAGCCAAGCCAGATGGGCTGGTAGGAAAGATCCTTCCTAAATTGATTGAGATGGTTACTGCTGAGATCGGAGCTGCGGGACCCACCTAGATGCGATAAGATATGTAGTTTTTGCTCGTTTGCCTGTAATCTCGGGGCCTCGGTCAGCAATACAAAGTGAAAGAGAAGAGGAACACTCGGTCTGTTTTGAGAAAGAGCGTGTTCTCTTGACGGCAAGCTGTTCGTGAATAGGTCTGATGTCGAGGCTGTCACTGCCGAGCAGCGATGCAGCGCCAGGCTGTGGCTGATTGTGTGCTGTCTCGAATGAAGCGGGTGCACATGGTGGGCCAGGAGGGTCAGTGGTTGGGCTCAACTTGCACGAATGCTTGAGCGGACGCAGTTGTGATGTTGGCTTGGCTCGAGACAAGTCAGGCTCACTCTTTCAGGTTTCTTTACCACAGTCTCACTTTAACGCAAACGCAAAAGAGTACGAAAGTAACTCAAAAGAGTACTGTTGAACATTGCAAGACTCTGTAACAATAACAATAAAGAACTATATGAAACGAGTGTGTGTATCAAAACCCAATCAAAAGAGACTATACATCACTTAGAAATCAACACCAAGCAGTGCTGTACCTGCAGGACTCCTCTCCAAGCTCTGAATCTGCCTAGTGTGCCATCCGTCAGACTGAAGTCTTGCAAGGAGGGACCCCTCGTCGTGGGCACCTTGGGCTCCGCTAGCGCTAGGAATGATCTCTGTACGGTTTCTCCTCTGTCTTTGCGAAACAGGCAGTGCTCGCTGTTGTTGTTGAGCACCGGACGAGGAAGATGGACGAAGCGAGTTGAGCTCGCGTCTGATGACGTTTGCTGGTGCAGTAGAGGGTCTGGCGGTCGAACGCTGGTTCTGACCAAAGACGGTAGCTGAAGCTTCAGTGAGAGTTCGCGGTTGAGAAGGGAGGTAAGGCGAAGTAGGAGGGTAAGAGGTTTCTTTCTCTCCACCGTCAGAAGAGATGGATCGAAGATCACCATCACGCTGCACCTGACCTTCTTCAGTGATAGCGTCGTCCATGGGGTGAACGAATCGGCCATCTTGAGACTGCTGTGCTTCTTGTTGACCCTGAATGAATCTTCGTATACCAAGAGAGCTGTTCATGTTGTTACCTCCCGCCGCGCCAGCACCCGAGACCGACGGAACAGCCTTGCGGCTGGACATGGAGTCAGCCCTGGAAAGCGGTCCATCGTTCAGTTGCCTCATCTCATGATCCTCGTTCGTCTGACGAGATCGTGAAGAGGTGACCGATTGACGATGACCGGGTGAAAGCGCGGTAGTACCATCAGCTCCCCTCTGCTGCTGCTGTTGCAAGTACTGCTGCTGTTGCTGATCGTACTGCTCAAACCCATCCTCCCTTGATCCTCGACGAGCTCCGTTACCCCATCGCTTGGTACTGGGCAAGACATTGATCTTGTTGGTAATGGGGGAAGCAGGGTTCTCATCAGAGGAGAACTTGGAGCTGGTCTCGAGCTTGTCATCGTCATCGCTACCTGCGTACTTGTTGGTGTTGAAGCGACCGGCGGAGGCAGAGATGAACGATTCCTTGTGCGAGATGCGGTGAGGGGAAGCTGCTTCGAAGACACCCTTCTCTTCAGCCTCAGACTGGAGGGAGGAGGGGTACCTGCGACGCATCTCGAGGATGACTTCGTGCTCAAAGTCGTCAGCTTGACGGCCACGGAGAAGCATCATCTGCGACTTGGAGAACAGAGTGTAAGGGACAAAGACGAAGGGAGTGGCCGAGCTAAGCTTGTCGGTAGGCACAACCTCCGAGACGACGTGCTGGCCCTCCGAGGCAGAGTACGAGGTAGGCATAGTGCGGGCTTCGGGCAGAACAGCCTGGACCAAGATCATCTCGGCAGGGGCAGTGGAGTCGTCAAGGCTCGAAGGCACCTCGAGAACCTCAGCGCTGATACGAGCAGTCTGGCAGATCTTGGGGTAGAAGCGGACCGAGTTGTGCAGAGCGTCAAGAGCGATGAAGAGGGCAGTCTGGAACTGAATCATGAGCTCGACAGCCCCCTGCTCAGCCTCGTTCTCGTGGTTGTCGGCGACGTTGACCGAGGAGATCGACTGGAGGTACTTGCGGCGTTCACCCGAGCGGATCGACTCGCGCTCGCAAACCTTCATGGCGTCTTCCATGGTAGCTTGGTCGAGCGAGCCGAGGAAAGTCTTCATCTCGGGTGTGATGCACTGAACATCCGGCAGACGGTAGGCGGGGATCTGGTGACGAGCAAAGTTGTAAACGAGCACATCGAGACCGCCCTCCTTGCTAGTCGAGGCACGAACACCAAAGAGACCACAGTAGACTCCTCCGGGCTGAACAACGGGGCGGGTACCACGTTTGGCGTAGACCTTGAGCGAGTCGAGCAAGGGCTCCATCTCGTCCTTCTGGACAGCGACACGGTCAGCAAGCACACCAGCAAGAAAACGAGTTTCGGTCATGCGGTAACCCATCTGTCGGAAACGCTCGGTAGAAGCGACCGAGTTGGGAAGCTCGCGAACAAGGAACAGCATGGCACCTTCCTCCTGATCGTTACCCTCACCAAAGATCGAGGGGACGGGACCGTTGATGGAGCTCTCGTCGTCGGCGAACTGGCGCGAAGGAGTAAACTTGTCAGGGACGACATTGGCGTTGTTGGTGCTGCCAGCGTTCCTGCGAGTGCCGGTGGGGAGAACGTGGTCGTAGAGAACTCCGATCTCCTCGAAGGGAATGTCGAGGTCCTGAGCGAGGTGGTAAGCAGCATCGACGAAACGGTCTCGGAAGTCAGCCAAGCTCTGAGGACCTTTGCGTCGGTCATCGGACATGTCGAGGGATCGTCGACCTTGAGCGATCATCTTCTTGCTACGGCTCTTCCAGAGGGCCTCGTTGCGCTGTGCGTTCTGAGTCTCGGCAGCGAAGCGCAAAGTGATGGCGCGGAGCCAAGGGCTGATGATGGCCCAGTCCCATGAGAGCGAGTAGAGCCACTGGAAGGTAGGCTGTCGGTTGTCAAGGGCATCCAAGATGTCACGGGTGTTGACATCAGTCTCGATGATCATGAGAGGCATAGTACCGTCAGGCTTGACGAGGAGACGACCCTGCTTGTCGAAGGTGGCAGAGCAGACGACGACCTTCTTGGACTTCCTTCGTGCATCACGGACGATAAGCATATCCGAAACAGCGATGAAGATGGAGAAGCAGATGATGACGAAGCACATGCAGCCGATGGCAATAACGAGGACGTTGTTGCGCTGACGACCGGTGAGCAGACTGATCTCGTTCATACCGCTAATGGTAGAAGCCTTGACCTTGTAACTGGTACCCCAGACACCGATGTAGTGCATGCCCGAGACGGCAGCGGCAAGGACAAAGGCACAGATCATACGCTTCCACCACGAATCTTCCCATTGCGATCGGAACTTGAAGAAACCGGCGAGCGCAACGGTGGAAGCGACACAGGCGACAACGATTGAGATGGTGACAAGGATAGG
Source organism: Ustilago loliicola (assembly GCA_022963135.1). Lineage (NCBI taxonomy): Eukaryota > Fungi > Basidiomycota > Ustilaginomycetes > Ustilaginales > Ustilaginaceae > Ustilago > Ustilago loliicola. The sequence goes on along the minus strand of JALCUU010000035.1, from coordinate 60,053 downwards.
GCTATAGCTGACAGCGTAGTTAGTCTTGAGCGAAGCCGAGTAGTGCATAAGACTGACGATGAGACCAGTCAAAATACCGGAGATGGTGGTTCGGATGAAGCTGAAGGTGATAGCGGCGTCGACAATGAAGAAGGCGGCGTGGAGAGCAATGATGGGAACGAAAAGACTGAGGACGGTGAAACCAGGGTCGACCTTGATGTACCAGTTGACGCCAGCGACGGGACGAAGACTCATGTGCATGCCGATGAAGTGCATACCCCAGATACCGACGGCGGCCATGGTGGTAGCAGCGAGCGAGAGAAGGAAGATGTTCTTTTTACCTTTGTTGGAGGTACGCTTGCCGAGTACGAGAAGAGTCGAGTAGGAACCGAGGGCCGAGACGGCGATAGAGGCAACGACGATACCGGGGTTGAAGCGCTGTGGAATGCGGTGTGCAACATAGTACTCTGCGACTGCGGTGAGGTCTGTAGGAGAGAAGAAGAATGGAAAGCAACGTCAGTATTGGGATGCAGGGTTGTGAGTGACGAGTTGGGGCAATGTCGTGTTGCATGCTACTTACTGCCCGAGTTGATGCCAGCAGGCAAGACGGGCTCCATGTAGAGCCCGCGTGGAACGAGCTGGTGAAGGCCGTCCATTGTGAGGTAAATGTGTGCGCTCGAAAGCGGCTGCCAGTGTCTAGTGCGGAGGCTGCTGTTTGATGTTGAGCCGGTGCCGCTCGGAGACGGAGGAAAGCTCTAAGCTATAGTGAAGCTTGCTCTATTCCAATTTAGGGAATTGCGCACCCAAAGCGAGAATATGGTCGCGTTGTCTGAGTGCAGCAGCAGCAAGGGTAGAAAAGTGCCTGAGTGGGTCCGTGGGATGGCGGAGTAGCTCGAGCGGACACGAGATGCAAGTGATGGTGGTGGTGGTGATGGTAGTAGAATCAGATCGCGGTGGAAGGAAGGTAAGTATAGGACAGGACGGAGTAATGGTGGGATATGGAGCAGAAGCAAGAAGGGAGAAAGATATAACGCAGCGATGGCGGCTGATCCACAGAAGCCTTTTGTTGTGGAGAGGCCAAAGGAACGAGTGACAGCGGTCGGCTAAAACGACAGGCAGGCGAGTTGGACCGGCCAGCAGCGGAGGACGACGCAAAGGAGTGAGTAAGAGCGAGTGAGTGAACCAACACGCCGGAAACGTCTGGAGGAAGAGAGTAGCAAGACTGCAACCTAGCCGCTGTAAATGCTGGCGGAGAGGCCAACTGAGCGGAAGAGGAGAAAGAGAACAATGATCCGCCAACACTGCGATGAGACAGAGACAGGGATAGAGAGGTGCGATTCGAGTGGGATTGTCCACCACCTCAGAAGCTCAATATGCACAATGGCTGTTGCAATGTAGATTTGACCGCGGACTGCGAAATGTGAGGAGGAAGGAGCAAGAGAAGCAGAAAAGAAAGAAGTAAAAAAGAGAGAAAAAAGCCACACGAAAGTGAATGCAAAGCCTGGCCCTCTTCGACAACCATGTGCATTTAGCGGCAGATGAGGAAAGGTGCAAGGTGTGGGAAGAAAAAAATCCCAACAGCAGCCAAGCAGTCAAGGCCGGAAAATGAAGCGTTCCTAAAATCAAAAACGATTTTATCGTAAGGAGCAGCGGAGACAACGCCACCAGACAGCGGCCGTCGGAAGAATAGCAATAGAGCACAACAACAGACTCGAGTTGGCGGAGACCAAGTCCGGATCTCAGAAGAAGAAAAAAAAAGTTGGTGAATAAAATGACACACACTGGCACCAACCCTCGAAAAAATTGCAACCCGAAACACGAAAATCCGTCCCATGCGGTTGACAGCAGCCACTAAAATCTGCAACAGAGCAGCGCGAGACAAGACGCGGGAACATGGCAGCAAATAAAATAACGAAATACTGTACTAAAATTGGTCGGTCGGAGATGAAAAAGATCCTTGGCTTACTGTACCGTGTGCCAAAGGAGTCAAGAGCAGCAGCAAGGAGGTCTGAGTAGCACTTTAATTTAGTTACAGTAGATTGGAGGGGGCATCGGATTCTCTCTCGCCCTGACAGGTCGATAATGATGATGATGATGATGATCAGGCTTATGAAGCATGGTCAGTGGCGACAATCAGGTACCAATAGCAGCAAAGCAACTTTCTCAATAATGCCGCGTGTGTGCTTGTCTTTGGCGGGACTGGACCGTGGCGACACCCGCCGTCCAGCTGCGTCCAGTCTCCGATGATGAAACAATCGAGACGAGCCCACTTCCATGAGAGATAAGACCGGCACAGCACATCTTTGACCGGAGTCATTCGGAACAGCTCAGTGCGGCAAACGAGAGAGGAAGACTGTGTCTGCTCACCGGCATTGCCGACTGTCGACCAAGTCAGGGCTTTGCTTCGAAGCTCGCTCACCGATGACTGAAGGCACCGCTAATTCGAACAAGCATGTTGGACGTCGATGCACCAGGACACACGATGCTGCCATGCTCAGATCCATCGGATCCTGCGACCCGTGTCAACTTCAGGAGCCAAAGACCATGAGAGTAGTTTGTGGCACAAGTAAGCAAAGCGAGCATAGATTATGTTTCTTCCTTCATTGAGCGTAATTTTGATCTTGAGAACGATGCATAAAGTTTGCTGTCCTGCCGACTCGAAAACTCTGAGTAAAAACGCGGCTGGAAGGAGAGCAACGACAGGGATCGAGAGACGCAAGGAGGTCAGGGAAGCTTTCTCCCGTTCATTGTCGCCTGGCAATTTCAGGAAATACAGAACAAAAAAGGAAAGAAAAGAAAAGAAAAGAGCGGTTGTGACAGGGAGATGGGGAAGGTCAAAAAGGGCCCAATAAACCCTGCCTCTCCCCAGGCGACAGTGCAGTGCAGCGTGCGGTCAAGAGAGCATTGTTCTGTTCGTCCCGAATTCCGAATTGTTCATTTCATTGCCCATCTTTGCAAATCGCCCACACAACGATCACGTCGTTTGTCGTTAGCGTCGGGTGATCCGGCATCCATATAGGTGATCGTCTTTAGTCCTCTACGGGCCGGCCGATGACAAGGAGATGATGTGACGAGGTGGTCACAAGCCGGTGTTGAGTCGGACCCACAGCCGCACATACAAACGGTTGCCAGCTCGACACCGCCAAAAAAAAAAAAAAAAAAAAAAAAAAAAAAAAAAAAAAAAAAAACCAACAACCAAACCGCGTTGCATGCATGCAGTCGGCAGCCCAGCCACCGTACCGTTCGAGTTGCCTCCTAATCCTCCCTCTCTCTCTCTCTCCAGTCAAATTCACTTTTGATGCTCTGCCTGTGATGCAACGACAACGCTAAGCGAAGTTGCAACAAGACGAAATTTCATTACGACGATGCGTGGCGTTGCTCCCATCCCATCTCGGATGTTGCTATCAAACGTAACGCTGGTGGGCGTAGCGTACAGTACTGTATCTCGTCAACGCTGCAGCAGTGGCCGTCGGTTTGATGCAGTCCGCTGTCAACCATAGCAAGACCAGATCTCTGACACATGTCTTGCTTCGAAGTGATCGTGCTACGCTGCGGTGACTGTAAATACTCGATCTTGCGTGCAAAGGCGACAGCGCTACGCCACATTGCTCGGACCGCATTTCTCGAAGCTTTCTTTCCTTCCTCGACCTTACCTGTCGATACTCTCATCGCACATCCAGCTCTTCGACACGACATCGATCCTCGTTCGCACCATCTATCTACGATGATTCTGAGTCCTTGTTTGATATGTGTGTCTTAAGCCTTGTCATGGTCCACGCACTCAAGACCGCGGGGTCTGGACATGTTGGAGAAATTTCGTGTGGCTTGCCAAGAGCTCAATTCTGCTGCCACCAAATTTCCTAGTTGCAGCACAACACGGCTCAATTGGCGAACCCTAATCCTGCTTTTCTGAGACATTCGTGCAGCAGACTTGCTACCAGTGACCAATGCGCGGCTTTCGAGCGGTCTTTGATTCCCTTTGCTCGCCGAATTCGGGACACTTCTACGCTAGAGACAATAAGCGCCACCACCATTCAGACAAGGAGAAGGCTCCAAGTCTCGTGCCTGGAAGGGGTCCAGCCAGTGCCTGAAAGGCTGAAAGGGGGGTCCTGTGAGTAGCCGCTGCACGAATTGTTCGCCAAAAGGATCATATCGCTATCGCTGCACGATTGTTGTCCCAATGTGAAGGCCGTGGTCATGGCCACATGAATGCTGAGCGCAGCATATGGTGTCATGGACCCTCCTTGCAACGTTACTCTCGCTTCCACCTTTCTGATCAAACGTGTCACTCGGCTGATCGTTGCGACAGACCCTGCTTGCAGCTCAGCGCCACTCTTCAAAGCACTCGAAACAAAGGTAACAAACCTTGGCAGCGAAAGCACAATTTCGCATCCTTTATTCAGCGCAACCAGTGGTGTTGGACAGCAAGTTGACCCTGAGTCCACCTTAAGGCTGCGCTGTCTCACCCCTACCTTAAGCGAACCAAGCTCAATATCGACGGCCCTCCATCGCGCCGAATGCAGACCCTTGCGTCCACGATATGGCTCTCCCAGCACTCACTCAGGTACAAAGTGGCGCGACAAGGCATCCAAGCGTCTGTCAATCAATGCGATGCTCCGTTTCTCTTTTCACGTACCGACACACAACTTGCAAAGAGCCGGATAAAGAGCTGACTCTAGGTATCAAACACACCTGAAGAGGGCGTATGACAGAAGCGCTGATCATCTCTCTTTCAAGCACCGCAGTGTTTGTCCTCTCCGACGTCTACTTCAGCCTTGATCTCTGATGTTCTTTCGAGTATTGGCGGTGGATGTGTCAAAAAACCAACCTGCCACCAACTCCGACGAGCTAGAGCAGCACGAGACAGCGGCTCGGCTCCTTCCTGCAAATACAGGTCGGAGTTGCAACAAACATCATAGTCGTCGACTTTGTTTCCCCACTTGCCATCCACAGCCTCTGATCAAGAGCCTTGCGCCATGTCTTTGGTCATGGCTGCGGCTGTGACAGGTGAGAGAACAGGAGAGGAGCACCGGAAATGGTGACAGCTTTATCACTCTTCCGACTCCGAAGGGATCAACAATTCCGCCCACCACTCTACCACCCTTTCGTTCTCGCCTTGCACATCATCCTAACTCAGGATCGCAGAAGCGGTCAATTTTGAACGATGCCACGTAGCTCAAAAAGCGCTTCGATACGCTCTCTCAGCCTTGATGTTGAACTGGAACAAGGTTAGCGCCCAAACACGAAAATGACAGCTTCTTTAGCCTGGTTCGCTTTCTGTAGCCGATCGAAGCAGCAAAAATGAACTAAACAAACTTAATCTTCACCGTGGCTTGACTGTTGCCTCGGTGCCATTGGAGACCCAACAGCACGAGAGGCAACAAGTGCATAAGCGAGGAACATGTGGATGACAACCTTGCTTAAGCGAGACACACAATTTTCCACGCTCGACATGAGACCCTTGCGTCTTGCTTCATATAGTACGGATGCAGGTCCCTTTTTTCAGAATTTGTATTTATTATTATTATTATTATTTTACTTTTGATGTTTTTACAGAACGACGGCGGGGGCGGAGAGAGCACTTCCTAGCCCGCGGAAGTTGCTAGGTGTAGATCGTGGTTGAAGCGAGATACATCAACCTCGACCTGATGTGGGGAAACATCTGGCAGCGGATCGAGTTCACTCGTCGATGCTCTTGAATGGCGGAGAACGTCCGAATGTGGTACAAGCGACGATGCAGCTGATGACATGTTTCAAATGGTTGTTCGGAAGACGGGATATCAGGCTCGCCGAGCACGAGAGTGGGCCATCGTTGCCTGGAGATGATTGTAGCCGCTCGCTGTCCGGTCATGGCGGCAAGCTCCACCGCACCTCTCAAGAGTAGTCATTGCTGTAACGGTACAGCTAAGATCAGAACTATGCTTGGCAAGTGTGAATTCGGTATCCACTGACAACCAAGATGAAAACGGAACGATGTAGAAGGGTTGAAGGAACCGCGGCAAAAGCATCCTTCCATGCAGAAGCGACTCGCTTGTCTGCCTTCTTTCGGTACACAATATTGTATGTGCATCATACCGCCACGAGAAGGTCGAGCGGGGGGCTGCGAAGTTGTCTTAGTTGTACATCTCGCATTCTGCTCTTCGAAAGCGGTGGTACGGAAATGCAAGAGAGTCTAGCGAGCGGGGTGACGAATCCGGCTTCAAGACATCACTGCATCTCGGTACCACTACAAACGTGGTTGCTCCGCAGCGGTGAACAGTCATAATGAGACTTCTCTTGTCTCATTATGATCTTCGCTTTGTAAATGTTAGTCGGCGATGAGGCTGAAAAGGTGACCCTGGGGTGTACAGAGGGCGCTTGATTGGTTTGCCTTTTGCGGAGAAGTGTATGGTACGAAGGCTGACGGTTAGCGGGTCAACAATCTGAGTTGCAAATCTCCTTCCTCAGCATCGGCCCAATCTACTATATCGAACCTATATCGCCTAATGATATCCTTGGTAAACTCATTGTCATCGTTGCTTCTTGCTCAAATCTGCGGATAGGATATGAGCATAGGAAGCAAACGTTCAATAGCACAGCGAGTCACCTTTTCCGTGCCTCAGTTTTGACGAGATTTTTTGTAAACTTTATTTTGGGGCCTCTGATTAAATTACCGCCCCGCATTTGATCAATCTTCGACTTTCGACGTCGTCGGAGTAGATGTGGTGACTGAACACCTTTGCGACACTCAATACGACATTGGTATGTGAGCGTGCCCAACCCATGCCATTCGGCATGTACCAATGGCGACGGAGTATTGCAGAAAGACACCTTAGCGTGTTCTGAGAGTCGGAATCGATATGGTGCTGACCGATCCTATTGCTTTACGACGTCTGCATCGAGTTGAACTCAGACTACGTAAGAGCGTCCGCTGCCAAGATGGTAAAGTTGTCTGAACGGACAAAGCGGACCATAGATCGAAAGCGGCTGTGCCCTCCAAATGCACCGAAGCATCAAATAGCGATGCCGGTCAACTTTGGAATAGCGGCAGTGACAATACAGTAGGGTGTTAGTAGGGTGTTCCTGGTCCGCCATAGGGCGTTGGACATGTAAGGCACCCCATGACCTTGTTCCACGATTTGGTCGATCTTCAACGCCTCGGCCTCGTCAGGGGGATTCAGGGCGATGCGATGCGCTGCATTCCATCGGCACTTAGCGAAGGCAGGAACAAAATAGACTTTTGATGAGGCCGTGCCCTGTCAGGAGTCAGGTACCAAGCAGAAAACCTCGCCTCGCTCTCTGTAAAGCATAGCAATGGGCACCGGTGAGGGGAGGAGAAGGATGGTGCAAGCTTGCAATTCCGTTAAGCGAGGATATTGATGCAAGGAGACCTTCAATCTTGCCCGCGGGAAAAGAGAGCAGCCCTGCGCAGATACAGCACGCGTCATTTGGTTTTCCAGATTTCACTATCACAAAATTCGCTCCCCCCCCCTGTGTCACTATACATCAATATTCCTACTCATCTCACAATACAACCTTGGCAGATTTTTTGTGAACACCTACTTTGATTGCTTGAGTGCAGAATCCACAAATCAGAACCTTGTTTGACTACCTTTGGCCTTAATTACAGCTTCCATCCTTCTTGGCATGCTTTCTAGAAGCTTACCAAGGTAATCTTCTTCAATGGTCTCCCAAGCTTGTAGGAGTGCTTCAAAGATTGCTTTCTTTGTCCTTTCAGCTCCTCCTTGTACTAGATAGAGATGTGGGGAGCCTTTGTAGAGCCTGTGCTTGAGGAAAGCCCATAGGTTTTCAATGGGATTCAGGTCTGGAGATTGTGGTGGCCATGTCATGGTCTTGATCTCATATAACTTGAAGCCCTGCTTGCTATAGGCACTTTGATGGATAGGAGCATTGTCTTGCATCCAAATAGAGTCCTCTGACAGCCCTTTGAACCATACAAAGACCTCTTCTTCCATGATATTCATATAGTCTTTACTCTTTATCTTCCCTGAAGGCATCCTGATCAATGGGCCCCTTTGCTGTCCAATGAAGCATCCCCACACCATAACTTTGACTGATCCTGACTTTGTAGTGGCCTGCAGACATGCTGGATGAAACTTCTGCTGTGGTCTCCTAAGACAATGGTAATGTCTGTAGTCCTGTTTTGATACTGCATATTCATCTGTCCAGAGCACCTTCTTCCAATCTTCTACTGTCTAGTCTCTGTGCTGCATTGCAAAAGCAAACCTCTTCCTCCTGTTGGCTGGGGATAGCAAGGGTACTCCTGGTGGCCTTATAGCTCCTGATTCCCGCTTTTTTGAGATGCCTACTGACTGTACTGGCTGACATACCATCATTTTGCTGTCCAATCTCTTTCAAAGGAGTTCTTCTGCTCTGTGCCTCCTTTTGTGTGTTTCTGATCATGTTTCTGATAGCTTGTGGGCTGTACTTTGGATTTCCAGCAGTAGAATATGCACTCTCCTTGCTGCCAGTGGTGTCATAGCACTTGCAGAACTTGTATATAGTGTCATAGTTGAGGCCCAGGTGAGCTGCAATTTTTGGAAGCTTCCATCCTGCTGATCTGAGTGATGTATATGCAGTTTTCTCTTGAGCAGTGAGTAGATGGTGTCTGGAGGGGCCAGATGATGTGCTAGATGATGCCATTTGATGCAAAATTGAGGGAGATATGCTGATTACAGGAGATGCTAGTGATGAGGGGATAGGATGAATTTTGCAAGTCCAAGAAAATCTGGAAAACCAAATGACGCGTGCTGTACATACAAGGAACACAACTCCAACTTTCCTTTCCATCTCCTCCTGACTACTTTAGCATGAATTGTGACAACGGATCAAGGAGGCCTCTCTGGGCGTTACAAGCTCCGCGACGATCTTTCCGGCTTATTCTTACAGTGCCAACTCAACCTCCGCAAATGGGCTGCTGGCGCTGGATACCAGAAGCAAGAAACACTCCGTCAGGTTCCAGTTTCAAGAACACACACACCGCGGCAACAGAATCTCAATCAGTGAGATCGAACAAGGGATCTTGTACAGTACTGTAGGTCCGACTTGCTGCGTTGTGCCGCCAAGAAGGGTGAAAAAGAGAGTTTCGGTGCGAGGCGTGAGAAAAATGCGCCTTTCCTAAATCGAAATTAAAAAGGATGGATTCAGCCCGAAAGCGGAAACAAGAAGGAAGCAAGGAGCAAGAGGAGCGAGGAGCATTAGCATGAATTCGGTCCCACGCCATTACAACTCTCCTCCTTCTTGCCCTTTAGAGCCACACTCACAGAGCATGGTCTCGTGGTATGGTTGTGCCGTTGCTCTGACCATCCTGCTGACGGATGTGTTGCAACGGCCAAATCCGAGAATACATCTCCCGTCCGGAACGAATTTAGGTCCATCTCCCGATGTTGAGACGGGGCGAGGAATGTTTTGCCGATTGGGGACGGTGGCCCGATTCTGGGCTCGTCCGCTTTCAACAGGACTTTTTGCCGCGCGCGCTTTGACTTCGTAACCTCAACCAAACGGTGGAGCGCCGGCAATTGAGCACGCGAGTCGAACCGGATGTCGAATCCGCAACCCAAGTCGCTTTGATCACCACTTCATCTCTTCTTCTGTCCAGCTCACACCACACCTGATACCTGCACACCATACATTGTGCTCCAGGCTCAGAATCGACCAAGATGGCGCTCTTGAAACAGTACGACGACTTTCTTTTGAACAACGCTTCCCAGATCACCGCAGTTGAAAGCTCCCTGCGATCCATCATATACTTCCTCCCAGGTCGATTCAAAGACGCCGAACTTGTAGGTGAAGCCATCTACGCCTCGCTCAATCTCCTCGGTCTCTATCACGACTCTATCCTTGCTCGTGCACTAGACAAGCAATACCCTAGTGCCGCAGGCGCATCAACTCAAGCAGTTACTATCTCCGAAAAGCGCAGTCTAGCACCTAAAGATGTCAGTGCGATCACTGGCATTACTCCCTCGGAACATGCTAGGTATATGCAGCACTTTGCACAGCACTCAAAGGGGTACAATAGGGTAGCAAGGACGTTGGTGGTAGTGGGGTACTTTGAGTTGCTCGCAGAGATGATTGCTAGGAGAAAGCTGGGTAGGAGGAAAGCCTGGGATGTGGTGGCGGCGATTGAAGCGGTCAAAGTGGTGTTGCGCTTGAGTTTGGTGCATATGACAGGCTCAAGGATGGTGATCAATCCGCCCATCCCGGAAAGAGAGGTGGATCCAGCAGCGTTGGAGAGAGAGAGGGAAAAGACAATGGGCAATTTGGCGGACAGGCTGGATGATGCGGCTGCGGCTGCATCCTCCCGTCTTCTGGGTTCGTCAGAGGATCTTAGTGAAAAGCCACCTAAGGGCTTCTGGAAGGGATCTCGCACAGGACTTCTGCGACCTACACTTGCATCTCTCCGACCTGGGTACGACGAGGTCGAAGAAGACCCTCTGCCTCCTGCCACAGAACCCGACCGTCAACCACCACATCTCCGAGCAATGCGAATCAACGCAGCTGGCCACTCTGGCTCTGATACAGACGACACCCTCGTAGACTCAACCCGTCTCAACGGATCCACAACTAGCCTAACCCGCACTCCCACTGCCGCCTCCACGGAGCGCAAAGATCCACCCTCACCCCCTATTGCGATGAAACCGTGGTCTGAATCCCAGATCAACGACTATCTCCTGTCCCGTGTTCTGACGGTGAACGACGTTCGCAAACCCTCCGACCTTGTTCGTCCTCTCCGCAACCGTACTGGTCATCTCGCAGAGATCCTCTGGATCCTCCGCCCGTTCATCTATGTACTAGCTCTGCGAAAGTGGGGTCGAACAGCCACCCTCCCCTTCGTTCTCTCTTTTGCTCTCGAATACTTTGCTAAAGAGCTTCGCAACCGATCCTTCGCACAAGCAAATTCAGCACCAAAGAGTCTGTTCGCTACAAACCCCCTTATGGCAGCAATGATGGGTCAAAACCCACTCACTTCGATCCTCGCATCCGTGTTCATGGGTGGCAATCCCGCAGATAAGGCCAAAAGACCCATTTCGACGGTCGAGGAAACTGAGTGGGCAAAGAGAGGCAACTCGTTCTGGTGGTATCTACTTCGAGGTCCGCTGTGGTACGGGTTCACAAGGCCAAAGTTGCAGGGCATGGTGGACAGGACGCAAGGAAAGTTCTTGGTGGGTGTTGTGGGTGGAGTCTTGAGCGATTACTTGCCGCTAATTGATGAGTATTATTACTATTCGGCGACATAATACCTGCTCTTAATACATTCTTTCGTCCAGATCCCTCACCCGTTTGTGTCGAAGTGTGCAATTTCCAAGTGAGCTTTGAGCCTGAGAAGCGCACAAGTCAAGAAGTATCGTCGCACCACTATCGACACGCGAAAGCAGTCACAGCACAGACTTCGGCTTCAAAGTGGGACTGAGATAATCTAGCAAGGTTGCAATAATGAGGATAAGAGACGATGCAAACAACTGAGAGAGTGTCATGGGGATCCTTTGTTTTGCGATCAGCAAAACCCGAACAGCGTGCGTCGACAAGATGCAATGATTCGTGTATGGTCATGCATTCTGCGTTGCCGATGATGCAGCCGGTGAAGTACCATTTGCATTCGCCTGTTCTTTCTTACGATTCCTAGCGTCAATAGCCCTTTCGACCCATCCGACCATGTCGACGCCTTCCTCTCCCTTAGCATCGTCCTGCTTGAGGAAGTCGTGCTGCAGCAGCTGTGCGTATGTTGGCCTTCTTGATGGGATCTTTTCGAGACACTTGGCTACAAAGTCGCGAGCCGTTTCCGAGTACATTTCAGATGGCAGCTCGGGTGGGTCACCGTGCACAATAGCCTGAAGCTGGGCAAAGACGTTCGAGTATGTCTCGGGAGGGTAAGGATAAGTTCCAAGTGTAGTCTCGACCATTAACAACCCGAGCGACCAGACATCGGACGCTACTGTGTAGGTTCCGAGCATGTTCTGCGATTCACCCTTGATACGTTCCGGTGCCATGTAGGATTGACAGCCGATGTTGGTCTTTGCGAGCGACTTTTCCAATTGACCGGAGACACCGAAATCGCAGAGCTTGACTTGACCTTTGCGGTTGATCAGGACGTTGGTGGGCTTGACATCTCGGTGCATGATCTGGAGTTGGTCTTTGAGGAAGCTGAGACCGCGAACCATGCTGCCAGTGATTCTTGCAAGAACGTCTTCCGGAACGCTACCACGGTCGCCGTAGAGCTTGTCGAGACTTCCTGCGTTCATATACTCCATGCAGTAGTAGACGCACGACTCGATGAAGAAGGCGCCGTAGAACTCGACAATCTGGGGTGCCGTAGCTCGATGCAAGATGTCAAGCTCCATGATGATGGCGTTTAGCTTGGACTCGTCCAGTTCTAGTCGGATCTCCTTCATGGCCATCTCGACGTGGGTTTTGGTGTGTTTTACTTTGCGAACAGTTCCGTAGTTTCCTTTTCCTAACTCATCCATAAGTTCCAATTCGGCCATGTTGATTTTGAATGATGTGCCGTTTCCGAACTCGACACCTGATGCATGCAAGACAGCCTTGCCGCTGAAGTTGAGTCGACCTGAGGGATCGACAATCTTGGAAAAATTGCTGAAGGGCGTCGACATGGCGCCATTCTGACCTTCACCGCCTTCGTTGGACTTGCTGGAGCCGTTGCTGTCCGGAAGATGTCCTGGTGGTGGTGCTCTGCGGCCAGCGCCAGCACCCATACCTGATTTTGGAGCACTGCCTGCATCCATGCCATCTCCAGCTCCGACGCCCATGTCACTGAGTTTGAGACCTGGTCGATTACGCCTTGCGCCCATGCCTGCACCGGATGCTGCTCCTGGTGGACCACCGGCCGAAGGCGGACCGCCCATTGCGCCAGGAACGCCTCGACGAGCTGCGAGTCCGCCCATGCCAGTGCCTGGTAATGTGCCTGGTCGACTGGAGGCCGAGACGAATAGAGAGGCACTTGCGTTACTGTCGATGCGCTGGTCATGACCGAGAACACCAGGGTTGGGGCTGCCAGACATTGTGGAGCGATTTGCGTTGGCGGCAAGCTTGGCTTGCAAACTAGGAGGAAGACGTGCTCCTGCCATCTGTCGTGCACGCTCAGCTGCACCGACTGCCGTGTTTGCTGGTCTCGCCGCTGATGGGCCACCAGTGCCTGGCGAAGGTCGAAGTGAGGGCGAAGAAACTGATGATGGTGAAGCACGAGAAGGTGGCCCACCTGTCGCACTCTGCGGTGCATCCTTGAGACTCATCTGAGCAGTGAGACGCTCCATCTCTCCTGAGGACACAGAGTCGGTCATTGTGACAGCGTCGGTAGATTGCCGAAGTGCTGAGCGTGTGTGAAAAAGAGGCCTCGAGTTCTTGCGTGAGCTGTTGAAGTCACACGCTTATCTTTTCGGAACGGTCCGAAAGCTGAGTCCACCTGGATCGGAGAAAGCGAATTGAGGCTGGAACGAGGGTCTGACGCTGCGTGCGATAATAAAGCTGTTGTCGGGAAAGCCGATGTGCAATGCTGGCCAGTTCGTTGGCAAATTGAAGCTTGTGATGGAAATAATAAGGTCGGATCCTATCGATGTGTTCAGCGGATCGTAGGTGGGAGCTAATAAAGAGTGGCGCGGTGATAATGTCGAGAGTAGATGAAGAGAGAGCGTGGGTTGTGAAGGCGCCTCTTCGACCTAGAATGCGATGTGATGGTGAGGAGAGAGGTTGAGTGTGTGTGTGGTGTGAATGCAATTCACCAAGAAAGCATCACAGGCAGTGCAGCTGCAGAAACCGACGACGTGCAAGCTCAGCCCATTTGCAACTCTCGACTTTAGTCACATCGAACAGAGCAGTCCGCATCACAGCACAGCACAGCACAACAGAAAAATAACGCGCGAAACCACCAGCCGACTCACAGACTGGCGGTGGAGTTGAAAATTGCCGTTCCAACACGGCACACAGTGGAGCAGCATTACAGATCCACTTTTCCCCCCTCTATCCTCTCTCTCTCTCTCACTCTCTCTCTCACACACACATACACACACTCTCTGTCTCTTTTTGTGTGTGTAGGGAGGCAGGCAGAATGACCACACTACGCCAAAGTGTTACAGTAACATAGTCGTATTTAAGAGCAGTTCAGCGCATTACACATGGGGTGACACTGCGAGCAGCATGTATCACTTGATCGTACAGATCACGCCGACGGCGAGACAGCATACGGCGAGGAAGCCTTTCTGCTGTTGCTGACCTTTGGCGATCCGGCAAGCTGCTGCTAGCGAGGCCACTGTGAACCGCATCCGAAAGCGAGAAGCTCGTCTCGAAATCAGACTGTAAGCATGACTTGAGTTCAAACAACCTTCCCGAACTGAAACGCCGTCGGCAAACCCTGCACAGAAAGGCAGAGTTGCTCCTGTACAACATCAATCCAAGCTATGCGAACGTGTAAACGGTATGATCTGGCTGTACTGTATCATCAAAAGCTGCTTGAGTCTCAAACGCAGCGAAGGCGAAAGCGAGTGGTGACGCTATCGCCGCCAAAGACCGAACTTGTGTGTTCCTTCCTTCAACCTGCTCGCACATTGTTTCCGACTTCACGCTCTTCTACTTGCACTTCCAGCTCTTGACACGCACCCGTTCATCTGGTCATGCTGAAAGCAAGCTAGTGTTACTCGCATGCCCTGCATCACAACAGGCTGGCGGACCACCATCGAGTAAGAACATGTTCTACGGAAAAGGGACTCTGAAGGGCGTTGTTGGTCCTTGGCTGACTCACAGTTGCAGACGAGGCCAAAACTCGATTCGCGGCGCTAGACCTTTGGCATCGACGTCGAACAACTAATCAGGAAACTTGTGCGAGGATCGCTCGTATATCGGCACCAGACACTACTTTGATCGGGAAAACTAGAATATTTGGACGATCGGACTCCGTGTCCGGATCTGGATTTTTGCAGCTCCAGTGAAAAAGGACAATCTCGATCTACAGTACCAGCAAAGGCATCTGCTCCGTGAAAGCAAAGAGAAGATCGACGATGAGAGGCTATCAGATAGGTGATGTTCAGCCAAGTCCGCTCCTTCCGCTGCGTTTGATACCGCAATTGCTATAGCGCTGTAAGGATCAGATCGACGTCGACGAACGACCCTCTGTCTGTGTCGGCTTTACCGACGCGACTTCTCCGGTTGAATCTCCAACTTGTCGACGGCTCAACATTTTTAGAAAGTCTCGGCGTGAATCCTCGGACCCGCAGACTCTTTCCTTATACTCAAGATGGCAGCCGCAGCGGCTGTCGCTGTCGCCGACGTTAACCTTGAGCATGGTCAAGATCCTGTCACAAACTGTTTTACATATAAGATGCGAATGGATGTTCCCCTCACAATGTTCACGACTCAAGATTCATGGACGTCCGTGTCGGACAACTGAATGGCAAGGAGGAAGAAAAGGAAGAACAGAGGGGACCCTGTTGCTCGCTAAAACCAGGACTTGACTGAAACCACGCGCAACTCGCAGCGCACACCCGCCTATCGACCGCGAACGACAGACAGATCTGACGATTCATTCGACGTCTTTGTGTGAGCTTGTGAGTGTGTGTGCGGGGAGGGAGAGCTGCGGGTCCGCAGTGTGGTTGTTCGTCAGTTCCACGCTCGAACCCGCGCACAGGCAAGCCTTTGTGCACACAGTTGTGAGGCTGCCTCTCAAGCCATTACCGGTAAATCCCCAGAAGCCGACCCGAATTCTTCCTGCATTGTGATTTTCCTGCTTGTCTTTCGCCTGGCGCCTCTCACCCTCTTCATCGGCCCCGGTCAATTTCTGCTTCCATTTGCTGCCCTGTTGGCCCTTGCGCTCTGCGTTTGGCTGGTCTTGCCCCGCGTCCGGTCTTTCTTCTTCCAGCAGCGGTTCAACCCCAGAGAGGCCAAAGCGCTGTCGGTCAAAGCGGCTCCCGCACGTGAATCAAAGCTTCGCTCCTTCGCTTGCTCGGTCTGCTCCTTCCTGGCGTCGCTGGCCATCGTCGTCTAACTACTTGAAAGTCCAACACCGACCGGCGCTCGCTTTCTTCCTCTCCCCCACATTCTCCTCCTCCTCCACTTCCCCCTCGTCCATCCTTAAACCTAATCTTATCGTCGAGTGTATTCACCGACAGACAGATCGTGAGTATCCTTCAAGCAACTGATCCCAAGACTGGATCCCACTCCTTCCAACTCGTCTTACGTTCTCACGTCAACGATTGTTGCAATGTAGAAGAGTGAAAGATGTGAAGAATGGTGCTGGAAGGTCGTTTTGGGGTCGCATCATCAGCTCCTGCCTTTAGCTGCGGTTGCACGTCGGCGATAACCAGCGGAACAAGCAAACTGATTCGATCAACTCTTTTTTCTTTCAACTAATGACACAGATGCCTCGTCTTGTGTCTCAATCTACTTTGGCTGCATCGCTTCGATCCACCTCTACTCGATCGATCTCCACCTCTGCTCTCCCCCGAGCTACCGCTATTGCTGCTCGATCCGTCGGCCAGCTTTCTAACAAGACCGTTCTCGCCAACCTCCCCCGCAGCGCCGCCGCTTTCTCCACTTCGGCTCGCATCATGGGTGGCCACGCCGGTGTCGGAAAGGGTGAGGACAATGTCCGCCCTCCTCCCGACCAGGTCCTCCAGGACATCGCTGACTACGTCCACAACTACAAGATCGACTCCAAGGTCGCTTACGACACTGCTCGTCTCTGCTTGCTCGACTCGTTGGGATGCGCCATGGAGGCTCTCCGCTTCCCCGCCGCTGCCAACATTTGCGGTCCCGTTGTTCCCGGCACTGTTGTCCCCAACGGTGCCCGTGTGATTGGTACCAACTACGAGCTCGACCCCATTCGTGCCGCTTTCAACAATGGTGCCTTGATCCGATGGCTCGACTTCAACGACACCTGGCTCGCTGCCGAGTGGGGTCACCCTTCCGACAACATTGGCTCCATCCTCTCGGTTGCCGACTGGATCAGCCGCACCAACATTGCCAACGGCAAGAAGCCTTTGACCGTTCAGGATGTCCTCACTGCCGCTATCCAGGCTCACGAGATCCAGGGATGCCTCGCCCTCGAGAACTCGTTCAACCGTGTCGGTCTCGACCACGTCGTTCTCGTCAAGGTCGCCTCGGCTGCCGTCGTCTCCAAGATGATCGGCAACACCCGTGACCAGACTGTTGACGTTGTCTCGCAGGCTTTCGTTGACGGGCAGTCGCTCCGTACCTACCGTCATGCTCCCAACGCTGGCTCGCGTAAGTCGTGGGCTGCTGGTGACGCCTGCTCGCGTGCCGTCAACCTCGCTCTCCTTGTCCAGAAGGGTGAGCAGGGTTACAACTCGGTTCTCACCGCCAAGACCTGGGGTTTCTACGATGTCCTCTTCAAAGGCAAGGAGTTCAAGTTCCAGCGCCCTTACGGCTCGTACGTCATGGAGAACGTCCTCTTCAAGCTGGTCCCCGCCGAGTTCCACTCGCAGACTGCCATTGAGGGCGCTATCACCCTCCACGGCAGGATGCAGAAGAACGGCAAGACCTCGGATGACATCAAGAGCGTCAGCATCAAGACCCAGGAGGCTGCTGTCCGTATCATCTCCAAGTCCGGCAAGCTCAACAACTATGCCGACCGTGACCACTCGCTCCAGTACATCACTGCCATGGGTCTCATCAACGGCAAGCTCGACCCCGAGGACTACTCGGACGAGGTGGCCAAGAACCCCAAGATCGACGAGCTCCGTGCCAAGATGTCGGTCGAGGAAGAGCCCCGCTACACCACCGAGTACCTTGACCCTAACCTCCGATCCATCGGTAACACCGTTGAGGTCACCTTCAACGACGGCACCACCGACTCGGTTGCCCTCGACTACCCCGTCGGCCACGCCCGTCGTCGTGACGAGGCCAAGCCTTTGATCAAGTCCAAGCTTCAGAAGCACCTCAAGGGCTTCTTCCCCGAGGCTCGCCAGTCCGAGATCGTCGCTCTTCTCGAGGACCACGAGAAGCTCACCAAACTTCCTGCCAACGAGTTTGTTGACCTCTGGGTCCGCGACCAGTAGGCGCTTCACTGCTTCTCGCTTATGAATGCGGCTCCTAGCCGTAGAAAGACAAGACCTTAGAAATGTAATTGATTCTTGCTCCGTCACTATACTGCAGGCTCTTCTATGGATTGCGCTGTGTTGTATGTGTGCGCGCCACACGGAACGTCGTCAAGCTTTGTGAGATGAAGAGTTGGACTCAATTGAAGACGTAGAGAAGACAGCATAACGCTGAGCTGCAGTGGGATCCTTTGTTGACCTCTTGCACGGCACAGTTTACGCACGCGCCAAGCTCGGATTATGGCGACATTTTGAGGATTCAGATGTGAAATATTGAGTCGCAACTGAGTGAAATTACTTGAGAGTGAATCGGGAGGTGCACTATTTATACATAAATGAGATCGCTGTGTAGCGCCTATCGCTGTTGGAGCGAGGTCAGTGCATGCGGAATCGGGGAAACACGTCAGGGAAACTATCGGGGAAACAATTTTTACTCGAACTAAAAGATACTAGAAACTAACAACTCCGAACCCTGAATCTCGCTAACATCTAACAGCCGAAAAATTATTGCTTGAAATTTTGATGTGCAGTAGGTTTAACATTTTGGCCAAAATTGAAATTCACGAGCGGTGCGAAAACAACAACAAATTGAATGAATCCGACTCGCTTTCTTCTCAACCACCACCATCCACCGTTGATGATCATATGCCATGATTCCTCTCTAGTCTTTTCTGCTATGTATCTCACACCCGCTCTCTCTCTACTTGTCGAACTATTCTACATCGCTTCCAGCTCGCCCATGCTCTGGTTCCTCTTAGCAAAAAATGTCCCCCTCAGGACCTCTGGACCCATGCGTCCATCCAGAATCCACCCAACCTAGTCTACATGCGCAATGGGATCGCATCTTGTGGGCTCCACAAAGTGGACTTGCCACTTTGCCCTCCGGCATGCATACTCAAGCTTCCACATATCTCCACCAACGGCTCTCGCGCCACTCATCCTCAGATTGGCCTCTAGCACAGCTGCGCCTCTTGCTCAACCACCTTTACGCATCCATCGACTTGAATCCCAACGCCACTTCCAGTACCGACTCGCTGCAAGATGGCAACTCTCGAGACGTATCACAACTACCTCACACACCTCGGCTTTCTCACGCGCGCGCTGAGACGCCTCGACCTGTTTCTGGTCTTCTGCCTGACTCGCCTCGAGCCAAACGTGTGAGCGAGTCCTTCCACGACTTGTCGCGTCTACGATGCTGGTCGGGATTGATCGACATCCACAACGTTGTTCTTCATCACCCACCGGGCTCAGGTACATCCGACGCCCTCCTTGCTGCGCTTGCCACCCTCCTGCACGCGAATAAACTCGACCTCATCAACGTGATACCTGAGCTCGGCAATCCATTGAGCGACGAGAAATCACTCAAGCAAGACCTCAGGCGTGTCTACCAAGATCCGCCGCCTGTACTCGCTGAAACCACCATCTCTGCTTACCACCGCTTTGCCTATCTCCTTGTCCATCTCGCCATGACTCACGAACGTGTCTCGCGAGATGTCGATGTCTTGGACACTAACGCTCAACTTCTAGCCCAATTCGGTCGCCAATATCGAGGCGATGCCCAGCAACGCTTCCTCAACTTTATCATCAAACTCAATGAGGACGACCAACCAGACACCAAGAGCCCTCCTTATTTCCGAGGCACCCCCATCGTCCAATCCAGTGGTACTGGCAAATCGCGCATGATCATCGAGCTTAATTCTCTTACCCCCCTCCTCTACGTCTGCTTCCGGAAGCGCGAGGCTGACGTCAACGCAAAGGCAGGCTTCCCTCATCCCGACAAAGGCGTACGCAAGTACTTTGAAGACGCCGATCAGACTCATAACAACTTTTGCGATCTTCAAGTCGCTTGCTTCCTCTCGGCTTGGTTCCAAAAACTCGTAGCCTATCTCGGCGGCTATAGCAGCATTACCGCCAAAGTCGAAGCTCTCTTGCTACTCAACCAACTCCACATAGCAAACCCGCAACGCCGCCATTTCTTTCAAGAGGTGTCAGAGCTTGCTACTTACCAGCTCGCTCAGACGCCGGCCCGCTACCATGTTCAGCATAGCATTGCTCTCTCAAGAACCTCCGGCGCACCTTCGACAATCGAAAGTGACGATGTCTTTCGCTACTGTCTTGCTGAGCCGCTTTTGGCTCTCAATCAAGAGCTCGCCCGTATCTCGAACCATCTGTATCCCAACTTAGCCTCGATCCCCCCCGCCTTGGTAGCCTTTGACGAGTGCGTCGAAATCAACGTTTCCGACTCGCCAAAGGGTAACAATCAGCTCAGCAGCCTCCTCCGTGCTTGGCATTTCATACGCCAACTTGAAAACCTTGAAAGGACCCCGCAACGTCTCTGGCTCGTCCTGCTCAGCACCAGCAGCAGCGCCGCCACCTTGATCGAGCACGTCAGCGTCCAGAGCTCCAATCGGCGCCGAGCTTTGGCCGCAATGCCTACCTTTGTAGGCGTCGGCTTTGACGTGCTCGCAGAAGAGAGACCCAGCCTGGAGCGCGCCTCTGATGCTTCAGAATTCGAGCAGGTCATCACATACGGCCGACCGCTCTGGTCTTCGTTGAAACGATTCGGAGAAGAGGAACTTTGGGCCTCGGCTTGCCTCAAGCTCCAAGGCTCTGACAGCTTTAACCCCTACAATACCGCACAGTGCTTCAGCGTTTTGGCATCGCGTCTAGCCCTCCGTCTGGTTCCAGCTCATTGGGGCAACTCGCCCTTTTTCGGCGAACAGAAAGCATTTGCTGAGCAGACCGTTGACCGAAACATGCGTATTCTCACCCACGTCACCGAACACGCCTCTATGCACGTTGATTCTCCCTCGGAGCCCGTCCTGGCCATCGCGGCATCGCTTATCATGGTGCCCGGGGCCAGACAACAGGTGCAAATCATTGGCAAATCCGATGCGAGCAACCAGTACGGTAGGATCCTTGAAAACTTTCGCGAGCGCTGCCTCTTGTCACGTCACATCCCGATTTTCAAAGGGAGCGACGGCGAGCTGGCTGCGCGTCTCGTCTTGACAGTGGCATGGGACGCTGCCAAAGAACGGGCGTTGCAAGGCCCGTCGAAATACGTGCACGAAAAAGCTTCGACGCTTGGTGAGCCTGTACTTCTGTGGGACATCATTCGTGGCCTTGCCATCCTAGATTCGCCTCAGTTGGCCATTCTGCAAAAACGCATTGAAGCTATCCAGGCGGTCGTCTCACGCAGACATGTGTCCGCTAACGTGCAAGCATGGACGCACTTTACGCACTTTGATGCGCTCCCCCATTCCTTTAACGAGATCACTCCTGAGTACCTGTGGTACTGCTGGAAGCGTGGTGTAGCGCTTCAGATGGCTCATTCGCAAACGGGGATTGATGGCATCATTCCAGTCTTTATCGGCGATCTCAACAAGCGCTTTGGTGACGGCGTTACCTCGGTGGATTGCGACGTGCCTCATGGCGCTCGCCACATGAGCTTTGTTGCGTGGG
Organism: Ustilago loliicola; assembly: GCA_022963135.1. Taxonomy (NCBI): domain Eukaryota; kingdom Fungi; phylum Basidiomycota; class Ustilaginomycetes; order Ustilaginales; family Ustilaginaceae; genus Ustilago; species Ustilago loliicola. Next base: position 38,553 of record JALCUU010000035.1, on the reverse strand, counting down.
AGTCCAAGAATCGCAAAGAACCGCAGCCAAGCGCACAGGACAGTAAGGCGAAAGAGCCCCATCTTCGAAACTTGGCGGGACCGCTGCTCAGGCGGCCTGCTTCGGGGGCAGCGGCGCCCTTGACCGAACGCGCGCTATTCTGCATCCTCGCCGACCTTGGCACCAAGACAGCGTTCCAGTCTACCGGAGGCCAGAAGGTGCAAGTCGAGATGATCAAATACACCGACTGCCCTCGTCTTTGCATCCGCGGTGTCGCTGATCAGCATACCTATCCTTGCCTGGATCACTTTGTGATTCGTGATATCTTTGATCGCCTTCTGCACGATGTGGACGACGGCCAGCCAACTGACGACGACGACGACGACAACAACACCATTCCTCACCCACTGTGGAACAACAAGTACAGGCCGACTTTGCCTGCCACTGCGGCTGCAGACAACACTGCCGAAGAAGCAAACGAGCCGAGAATGGAGTGCGATTGACGCTGGCACGCTTTTTTATTATCTCTTTGACTTGTTTCTCTTTGTTTGCATCACCGCATTAGCATTAGCAATACCATTTGTACCCTCGCAACACTACAAGGGTTGCAACGCCGCCACACGCAATTGTGTGAACGCGCAACAAGCAACCGTACAGGTTGGTCAACACCCCGAGGGCGTTGCGGTGTGCAAGGTTGAGCCGAACATCCATTTGAAAACAACAACAGTGCCGTTGTCTGGGCAACACCACCGCGAGGTTGTCTATTAATGAAAACAGTTAATGAAAACAGTTTGAGTCGCAACATCTGCAACCCGCAACACCGAGTGCTATTGTTCCAGTGCCTTCTGAATCAAGGAAAGGTACTACAAAGCCGACACTTTCCGACTCACAGCCCGAAACCAGCTAACGTAACCCATGTATTTCCCAGACGTATGTACTTCCCGGACGATCCGAAAATGCAGTGTTGGGCATTTCACCAGTGTTTTCAAAAAAACAGCATGCTTGTTTGTGCATGATCCTCAATCACCATTGATGTGGACGAGGCATGGTTGAAGCGCTGATGGTGTGGAGCATACCCTTGACATTGATCTCTGCACTTCAAGTCCTCTGTATTGCGCTCTCTGGCTGTGCTATGGTGTTCAGTGCAAAAATGAAAAGTTTTGGGCACTTGAGCAGTGTCAGCTTTAATCAGTTCTGACTGAAGCTGGGCCACAGATTGCATGTTAGGACCGTAGGTGTCAGGGTTCCGGAGCCTGTCGACGGCCAGGGTTGAAAGACTGCAGTTCAGTCGATATCGATATTGGATCGACTGAGATTCAAAAGTTGCGTTTCAGTCGATATCGGCGTGAGATCGACTGAATCTGGACTTCTGGACTTCTGCGTTCAGTCGATGTCGGATCGGGATCGACTGAGTCTTGCTCTTTCGGCCTGGCGTGCTGCTACGGCGATATCGACGGCGGAGCCCTGTGAACACTCTTGTACAGAGGCACATCCAATCTGCCTACGCCGTGAAACCTGGGGTTGTGGGACGCGTTGTAGGAGGAACCGGCCGAGAGTACAAGACTATGGCAGCATGGAGTAGGCCTGACACTCACATAGAAGGGCACCAGCAAAAACTTGAGAGTGAGAGTCTGAGTGGAAAGTTTTTCTTTGTTTCAGCAACATGAGAGACATACTCTGAAGCTGCGAGTGGCAGCAGTGGCAACCATCAAACCCCAGTACTTACTGTATGAGTTATGAGGCATCTGCACATTCTGCACCACGCAAAGAATCTGGCAGGTCTGTGCTCAGCAGTCGCTTTTGCTGCCCAACCGGATTTCGGCTAAAGTCGAAATTTCGATATCAGATCCGATCTCGACCCGCTTGTTGGTCTCCACACAAATATACATTTGCCGCCAAGGGTCGGGCGACGAACGTGGAGGCGAAGCGAGGCGATATTCGCGAGATTTAGCCATCGAAGCCAGCTACTGCCTCCAACCGTCTGCCTCTCAACGACCCTTCTCACTCGCATCGGCTTGACTTCGTTGGCTATCGGCACATGGCTACTTGCTCCTAAGTTGAGCTCATCGTAGCTTTCAACGTCCTTCACTTCTCGAGAGTCAGCCTCCGAGCTTTCAGTCTCATCACCTTCATCTCCGAGCTCAGTCACTTTGGCATAGCCGCAGGTCCATTTTGTTCATGGCTCCCAACGACGACGACGACAACGACAACGACAAACGCTCTCATCTTTGATGAAGCTGCCGGATAGCGAAGCGCAAACTCTCGACACGGACGACTACGACCTCAGCTACGAACAAAACCCGACCGACCACTGTGCATGAAACGTTGACCGACGCTATCGACCGCCCCGTGAAGGCTTCCACATTCGACACCCCGAGATCGCTTCTGGAGGCAACAGCTCGGTCACTACCCGCCTGCCACTGCGCCACACTGGGCAGCCAGCCCGATCGCTGCCATGCTGCAAGGACCAGTGAGCTGGGCCGCGAGCAAGTTGCTTGCCTTTGCGTTTCCCCACGACACAAGCGCTCGGCCACGTTCGACGCTGGACGCAACAGACCCGCTCGAGACTGTAGACTCGAGACAGTGGCGCCGTCGAGATGAAGCAAGACGATCGCACCGGGGTGCAAGCCTACAGCAGATGCCTTTCGAAGCTCGTTATTGGCCGCTTACGCATCGACCTCGCAACAACATGGAAGCACAGCAGCTCTACAACCATATTCGCACAGTGGCATGGTACCTCGACTCAATACCGCTCCTCGGCTCTCGACTGCCCTTCAATATCGGCATAGAGTCCATCATCGGAGTCGTTCCCGGTGTAGGAGACTATGTCGGACTCATTCTAGGATTGTATCAAATTGTGCTCTGCGCACTCTTCGGCCTTCCATTGACAGTGCTTCTCTGGATGGTCCTCAATGTTGTCATCGACTGCGTGATTGGAATCGTGCCCATCATCGGGGATGCACTTGATGTTCTTTTCAAAGCCAACTTGCGGAATCTGCGATTGCTCGAAGACCATCTGCATCAAACGAAAGGCAACTGCGCTGCAGGCGTCTTCTACATCGAGTTCCCGCCCAGCGACCAATTCCTACCAGGGCGACAGAGCGCTCGCACGCCGCAAGATCCGCCGCCGTATGCATCTCTCAGACATCCTGAGCACAGCGTCCCCTCGGACGGCCCACGAAACGACACGAGAGCCTACTTTCTGAGTCTCCCGGCGTCCGTTTCAGAATCTAGCAATGCAGCTCCTGCACGCTCTCCCATCGCAGAGCCTCATCCCAACGGACACAGCGCGAATGTGCCTGTGCCAATGGGCAAAGCCGAGGCGAGGCGCACAGAGTCTATAAATGGCCCAAAAGATGTCTCACAGCAAATGGAAAAGGTGCATCCAGCTCCTGAAGCTGAGGCCTATGTCATTCCAGAAGAGTCAAGCGCACCAGTGCACAGCGGGAAAACAAGTACTCCTGTGGGAGTCCGCTCCGCTGGTTCGCTCCCGAACGGTACTTCTCGAGCGTCTCAATCCGATCCTCTTCTTGACCAGCCATTGGATGCCACCATCAGGGCGCCATCGCCCTCAGCTAAGCAAAGCCCACTGCATCCGAAGCTGGCAGCAAACTCAGCCTACACTACCGCGCTGCAAAGCTCTGACAAGCATCTCCAGTCGACTCATCACGGGCCTTCGCATTCTCTATCGCTCGATGAGGAGCGACCACGCGTCTCATGGCACGATCTAGCACGAACCAACTCGTCGACATTGGCGGGGCCAGAATCCAAGCGCCCGCGTCATGATTTCATTGATGCAGACGACGATGGGGACGAAGCGTTGGAAGATCAGCGCTTGCTCAAGCGCACGCCTTCGGATAGGGAGCAAGACTTGGAGGACCCACGCGAGCTCTGGCGAAGACGTCGTGGAATGTACTTGCTGGTCTACTCGGCCATCTTCTGCGTAGCCTATGTCACCTCGCTCGACTCGAACACGGGCTACCTCTACCTCAACTTTGCCTGCAGCGAGTACGGTGCTTTGGCTTCCTTTAGCACCGTCGCAATCGTGCAGCAGATGGTGTTTGCCATCGCAAAGCCGCCAATTGCCAAGCTATCTGACGTCGTTGGTCGACCTCAGGCATACGTGCTTTCGCTGGTCTTCTATGTTTGTGGCTACATTGTTGTGGCTTCGACAGCTTCGTTACGGTCGCTTATTGGCGGTGTCTGTCTCCAGTCTGCAGGCACTACAGGTATCCAAGTGCTGCAGTCGATCATCATTGCTGACACCACTACAGCCAAGTGGCGTGGTCTGGTGATCGGCATTGTCAATCTGCCATTTCTGGTCAATTTCGCAGTGGCAGGACCGATGGTGGATCTGGTGATGCGTCACGGTGGTTGGCGATTCGGCTTTGCAATCTGGACAGTGATAGTGCCACTGGCTGCTACACCTCTCTTACTCACGCTTTTGGTGGGTCAACGAAGAGCACGTCGTATTGGACTGGTAACGAGAAGCACGCTGACGGACAAGCCTTGGAGACAAGCACTACGACAGTTGGCCACAGAGCTTGATGTGCTAGGCCTGCTGCTGTTTACGGGCGGATGGCTGCTCATCCTCCTGCCGCTGACGCTTGCTGGTCATGGTGAACAACAAGCTCAGATTCCGATGACGGCCTTCATCCTTGGCGGTGTGGCGATGCTGTTGGTGTTTGGATGGTGGGAGACACGGGCATCGGTGCCGATTTTGCCTTACCAATTCCTGACCAACGGCGCAGTGGTCTGCACATGCGTGGTCGGTGTGCTGGATTTTGCATCGTTCTACATCTCCTGGACGTTTCTGTCAAGCTTCGTTCAGATTCTCAAAGGGTGGGATCAGACCAAGACGGGCTACTTTGCAACCACACAGAACGTAACATCGACCATTACAGGCATTATCGTCGGGTCGCTGATGGCCATGACACGAAGATACAAGATGCTGCTGATGATCGGATTGGTGGTGCGACTGCTAGGTGTGACGCTGATGGTGTGGTACAGGACAGCAGATGACCCGACATACATGTTGGTACTGTGCCAGCTGTTGCAGGGTATTGGCGGTGGCTCGATTGCTATCACGATGCAGGTTGCAGTGCAGGTGACGGTTAGGCATGCAGATGTTGCCATCGTGACAGCACTGGAGCTGCTCATTACGGAAATTGGCGCGGCGATCGGCTCTGCAACCGCGGGATGGATGTTTCAGACCTATCTGCCGACCAAGCTGCGGGAGAACTTGCCCAGCATGGACGCGGACGAACTCAAGCTCGTGTACGGCAGCTTGCAGAAGGCGCTCAGCTATCCGATCGGATCCGACGAACGAACTGCCATCATCAGGTCGTGGGTCGATGTCATGCGAATGCTGAGCATCGTCGCTACGATCGTGCTTGTGCCAGCGGTGCTATTTGGATTGGCGATCCCTGACACATCTTTGCCCGACGTGCACGGTGGAGCGAGTCATCATCACCACCATCATCATAACCATGGATTACGCAGGGGAGAGCGCCGCAGTGTCAGGCGACGGCCTTCGTTCATGTCATCAAGCAGGCCATCATCTCCTTTGGAGGTGCGAGCAGGCTACCCCGAACTTACGCTGGGGATCGGACTTGGCGTGGCCAACGAAGAAAGCGCGGCTGCAGGCCTGCTTGCAGCAACGATGACTGGATCCAAACGGAGTCGATCCGTGTCAAGAAATCGAGCTAGCGAACGAGAGACCAGGGACGATCCGGGTCTTGGACAGAAGAAGCGAAGATCACGCAGAGCAGTGATCCAATGACCTCGAGTTGTGAAGGTCTCTTGATCTCAAGTCTCGTCCTTTTTCTTCTCCTTGACTTGCAATTAATACGAACAATCGTTATGGTTTCCCCGAATCTGGCTATGAGTAATTTCGTGTGTCTGATAGTGAGAAGAGCGCCCGCACGATCACCAGCGTCGCACCCAACGTCACTTGCACGGTTGCGTGTTGAGTTGCAGTAGTAGCCAAAGGGTTTGTCCGGAGCGGTCTCGGCCCGCAGAGTGCCGATGCAACATAAAGACCGTCTGTCGGTGAGCTCTAATCCCATCATCTCGGCTTTATTGAGAAGATCTGATGTCTTCGAAAAAGCACGCGAGCTGTGTGCTGTGGGGGTTGTGAGACTGGAAAGCGAAAATGGAAGGTCTTCCAGGCCAATACAAATGAGGACCCTTTTTTGTCTCAAATTGAATTGGACGTTTGTGTCTGAAAATGCACGGTGGCTTTCGGTTTGTATTGAGTGAGCTGGAGGAAAATGACCCGCAGGAGAGCGCGGTGTGTGTGTGTGTGCTTCTCACTAAACACTCTGGAAGATTGAGCTCGAAAGCGAAGAGAGAGAGAGACTCGAAGAAGCACACAGAGCCAGAGACACGCACTGACACAGAGTCGAGACTGTGGGCAAAGGAAGCCGGAAGCTTGGCCCGTTCGACCCTCGCTACGCTAGCTCTGGAAGACTTGGTTGGGTCCACATTCAAGCTCGGCTTGCTCTCCACCTCTCTCTTTCTCATCCCTCAACCTTGAGCCTATTCGCACAACACTTCGTCGCCACTTCGTCGCCACTTCGTCGCCACTTCGTCGCCACTTCGTCGCCACTTCGTTGGGCTGATTGCTAGTAAGTAGCTGCCACTGATCAGCGTTCGCTCTATAAATCTGCGTTGTGTCGCTCGATCTTAGACTCACCTGTGCTTGTCATCCCATCTTGGTACGCTTCTACCAGCTTTCGTTTCAGGCTACTCGTCTCGTCGATCGTCACCTTTCACGGAACCGTTTGCTCTGAACCTTCAACCCAGCAAAGCTCTCCTCGCAAGGTCTTCGTTCGGGTCTCGTTCCCCCAGGTTTATCGTCTTTGGTCCTCTTCGTCTCTGTCACCGTCCATTGCGCACCTCTGCCCACCATGGTCTCCGCCGCCGATCTCATGAGGCAGCACCAGGCTCAGCTTTCCCAAGCTAATGCCGCTGCCGATCAGCCTCCCATGGCTGATCCTTTCCCTGCCCTCACCCAGGACCCTTTCCCGGCTGAGCCTGCTGCTCCCTCTGCTTCGGCTCCCAGCGCTGCTGCTGCTCTTGGTGCTGCCAACAGTTCCTCCTCTGCTGCTGATGCCGCCTCCGGCGCTGCCACCAACGGCCGTGCTCAAGGCTCGGCTCGTACCAAGCAGCCTGACTTCTCTTCCGAATCGGCTTTCCCCTCGCTCGGCGCCGCCGTCAATCCCGCCAAGGGTCAGTGGGGCAACAAGGGCTCCACCTGGAACGGCTCTGCTCCCGTCATCCAGCGTTCCGTTGCTCAGCAGATCTTCTCGCTCTCGCTTTCCCACGATTCCGTCAACAAGCTCTCCTCTGTCATGTCCAAGGTGCAGAACAAGTACCGAGGTGTCAAGATTGAAGCCTCCACCACTCGCAAGACCGGCACCACCACCTTTGTCTTGAAGGCTGCCGACGAGGCCGTCGTCAAGAACGCCAAACGTGAAATCACCGTTCTCCTCGCCAAGCACGTCTCGACTCAGATCATGATCCCGGCCTCGCTCCGTGCTTTCGTCATCGGTACCAAGGGCAAGAACCTCAAGGCTATCACCGAACAGACCGGTGTCAAGGTCAATGTCCCTCCTCGTGATCCTGCTGCCGACCAGGCCGCCGATGTCGATGCCAATCAGCGCAACACCATCGACTACGAAAATGACGAGCAGATCCCGGTCACGCTCGAGGGTGACGAGATCAACGTCAAGCAGGCTCAGGCCATGATCCAGTCCATCGTCGCCGAGAGGACTTTCAAGATCACCCAGCGACTCACCCACATCGACCACATCTTCTACCCCTTCATTGCCGGTCCCAAGGGCGCCAACGCTGCCAAGCTTGAGAAGGAAGCCGGCGAGGGCGAGATCTCGGTTCGCGTGCCTCCCCGCGCTGCCTTCCTGCACAGCAAGGACGGTGACGACGAGTCGGCTGAGCCCAAGCGTGAACGCGACCTCGCCATCGTTGTCTCTGGAGATCGCGAAAAGGTGACCAAGGCCGTTGCTTCCATCGAGGCTCAGGTCGAGGAGATGAAAAACTCGTTCCGCACCCTCGCTATCAGCATTCCTAAGCGTCAGCACCGTTTCCTGGTCGGCGACGCTGCCAACGACATTCTTGCCTCCACTTCTTGCAGCGTCGAGCTTGCTGCCATCGACGACCCTTCCGACAGCGTCACCATCCGTGGTCCTCAGACTCAGCTGCCCTTGGCTCTCACTGCAGCCATGGAGAAGGCCAACGCCATCCGTGTCGAGGTGGTCGATGTCATCGCTGCTCACCGATCGCTTGCCAAAGACCCTGTCGGCCACGCAAAGCACGTGCTTCGATGGCTCAATGTTGGAGGCAAGATCCCTCGCAGCTCGACCGCTCAGATCTACCTCCCCCGACCTGCTATTGTCGAGTCGACTGGCAACGTCCAGATCGAGATCGTTGGCTCTGATGCTGCCGAGGTGTCCAAGCTCAGGGAGACGATCCAGGAGCTCGTCAAGTCGCTGCCTCCCAGCTTTGTCGAGGAGATCGAGGTCGACCCTCTCCTCCACCGTTTCATCATTGGCAAGAAGGGTCAGGGCTTGAAGCCCTACGAGGCTCGCGGTGTCGACGTTCTCTTCCCTCCCGCCTCATCGAACGCCGATGGTGACTCTCGTTCCGATGTTCTTCTTGTTCTTGGAGGCTCTTCGGTCGTTTCTGGCTTGCCTGCAGACCGCAAGGCTCGCGACAGCAGGGCCAAGGAGATCCTCGATGCCGTCAAGGAAGATATCCAGAAAGCACAGGTGGCAGCCGCCGACATCCGCACTGAAACTCTGACAGTCCCCTCCAAGCTTCACCGCGCCATTCTCGGTCCCAACGGTACCACGCTCAACGCTGTCATCGGCGAAGACAGGTTAGTCGCCGTCAAGCTAGGCTCCAGCAAGGCTGCCTCTGCTGACAAGGCCGGCCTGTCGCTCTCCGAAGACTCGATCCTCGTTCGTGGCCCTAGCTCTGAAGTGGAGCGTGTCGTTAAGGAGCTCAAGCGCATCGCTGTTGAAGCCGAGCAGGACAGCATCATCAATGGCCACGTCGCCGAATTCTCGGTCGACGCGAATCACGTTCCCCACCTTGTCGGACGCGGCGGTTCTGCCATCACCAAGCTGCGAGAAGAGCTTGGTGTTCGCATCGACTTTGGCGAGCCTTCGAATGCCGAGGGTGCTGATGGCGCCAAGAAGGGCAAGAAGGCCAGCACCAAGGTGGTCCTCACAGGTCGCAAGGAGAACGTTGAGGAGGCCAAGAAGCGTCTCCAGACGCAGATCGAGAGACTAGCCGACGAGACTACTGTCACCCTCAAGATTCCTCAGGAGATGCACGGCAGCTTCATTGGTCAGGGCGGCAAGTACGTCACCCGACTCCAGGACACCTATGCCGTCCGCATCAACTTCCCCAACGCCAACGCTCAGAGCGGCGTATCGACTCCCACCGAGGGAACTGATGACAAGACCGCTGGTGGCCGCGCCGCCCAGAAGGCGGACGAGGTCATCATCAAGGGTGGCAAGAAGGGTGTCGAAGGTGCCAAGGCTGAGCTGCTCGAGCTGCTGGAATACGAGAAGGAGCACAACAACGTCTCCACGCTCACAGTAAGCACCAAGTCGATTGCCCGCATCATGGGCAAGGGCGGTGCTACGATCAAGCAGATTCGTGACGAGAGCGAGGCTCAGGTCGATGTCGATCGTGAGGACAACGAGAAGGACGGCACCACCTCCATCAAGATCCGCGGTACCAAGAAGGCCATTGCTGCTGCCCGCAAGGCCATCGAGTCCATCGCATCCGAGGTGGATGCCGAGGATGTGTACACGCTCACCATTGCTCCCGAGCACCACGGTATCCTTATTGGACTCCAGGGATCAAACATCCGTGATCTCATCATCAAGGCTGGTGGACCCGAAGATGCCAAGGCCTCATCTCAATACGTCCAGTTCCCGCGCCGCAACGAGAAAGACTCCTCAACTGTCACCATCCGTGGTCCAGCATCGCTGGCCAAGGCGATCCGTGATGAGCTCAAGAGCGCCGCCGAGGTGCTTGCTTCGCGCATCGTCTACGGTGTCATCGTTGCTCCTCAGGCACAAAGGATGCTCATCGGACGCGGAGGATCTCGTCAGTCCGAGTTGCAGACCCAATACTCTGTCCGCCTCGTGTTCCCAGGCTGGAAGGAATACTCTTCCACAGGCGAGCCCATCAACAAGGCCGAGCTTGCAGGCGGTGACGACTCCACCGTCGTCAAGATTGTTGGAGCTGAAGACAGGTGCAAGGCATTGGCCGAGGAGATCAAGTCGAGCTTCGCTTCCGTTACCAAGTCGATCGACGTGCCCCGTGGTGTGCACGCCCGCATCGCCACTCCTCAGTTCTTCCGTCAGCTCCGCTCGGACTTTGGCGTCTCGGTCGACACGCCTCGCGACTCGGCCTCAGCTTCGACACCCGCTGCTTCGGCCAAGAATGGCACCAAGGCTTCTGGTGCCCGTATCGATGATGACGACACAGCAGACGCTGAGGAGAACGAGTTTGAGCTTGAGGAGCTTTCGTCGACCTCGGGCACCGACGTCGTTTCTTGGACCTTGACCGGCAAGGACGAGGCTTCGCTGCAGAAGGCTGAGAAGCGCATCCAGATCTCGATCAAGGACGCTGGGAATGCTTCGCACCAGGGCAAGCTGTGGATCACACCCTCTGCTGTTCCTCGAGTTATTGGCCGCGGTGGAAGTGGCCTCATGAACATCCAGAAGGAGTCGGGTGCCGCTATCGAGATTCCTCGTGATGCCGGTGGAGTCTGCATCATCCGTGGCTCCAAGGACGCCGTTCTTCTCGCCAAGGAACTCGTTGAGAACGTAGCTTCTTCAAGCGGACGTGCTTGAAGATGAAGAAGTTTCAGATTGAGCCTTGTCATATAGACCCAAAAAGCATGTTTTCCCATCGCAATCGTTCTTTTCCTTTTTTATGCAAAGTAGATCCGTCAGCATCGCATATGTTCTTCGTATGACTGCTAGCCTGACGTACGTGATCGCGGTTGTGCGGGCTGGATTGATTCATGTCCTGGCTCACGTCTGAAATTCTCTGGGAGACGACCGCGAATGAGGATATGTGTTGATTGAATGGCTAAAGTACAATGATGTGAGATGGGATCAGAAGCGAGAACGTGAAAATGACGATCTAGTACCGTACGAGGTCGGGTGGAGCTCAAGCTCACGAAGGAGCTTAGGGCTGGGATGGTAGCCATGGTCCGACATGTCTGCAAGTACGCCTTCCCATCGATGGTCTTTCTCACTGAAGCATTTGCGAACTAGAGCCTCGTAGCTCTTGCGGCTTGGGTTGATGTTCTTCTCTTTGGCCTCTTCGACGAATCCGAAGGCATCGTCGTAGTTGCGCTGGGTCAAGCACAAGACGATCATGCGTTCGAACGTAACCACATCGGGCTGGATGCGCAGCTCATTGAGATCCTTGAGCAACTCGACACCGGTCTCGTAGTCGGCAGCATCAATGCAGCCGTTAAGGAGTGCGTTGAAAGTGTCAAGGTTCGGCCGGATCGCCTTGGCTTGATGGCGCGGTCTGACGCCAGTGTGATCTGTAAAAGTGTAGTACGACGGCATAGCTCGATAGATTTCGAGTGCTTGCGCAAGATCGCCGAGCCAGACAGCTGCACTGAGGACAGCATTGACGATAGCGCTGTGAGTTCCGACGGCCGAGTCGGTGGCAGTGCTAGTGAGTGCATCGAGGGCGACTTGTAGAGAGTCTCTGTCGGGATAGATAGAGGTGCTGATTCTCGAAATGGTGCGGTCGGTGATGCGGAAGCCACGATGGTGGTAGGCACGAAGCGTGCGCATCGCCCCCTCGTAGTCCCTAGCACTACATTGTGCTTCGAAAAGGGGCGCGAGGTGCCATTCTTGTATCTCGGCGCGTTTCGAAGCGGGCGTAAGCCTTCTCGATGTTCGCCCAGAGTCTTCCTTGTCATCTTTAAGAGTCGGATTAGACTGCGCCTCTTCGAAAGTCGGGTCGACGTGATGAAGACAAACACGGGCCATCTGAACGCTTCCTTCTTTGGCGGCGAGAGATAGGATCTGAAGGACAAGACCGTCGTCGGGCGATAGAAGGCCTTGCTTCACGGCACGTGACCATGCAAGTTCCACACCTGGCAGGTAGCCACCTTCGGCGCAGGATCGCAAAATTGACATCCAGACACTGGGTGGCAATCGGCGAGCGACTTGACCGCTTCGAGCTTCGGAGCGGAGGAGATCCTGCGCGCTCAGGCTGGAGTGCATCGGTTCTCTTTGCGAAGCTTGAGAGTAGACTAAGCCTCCTTGCTCGATGAGGTCGGCGAGCTCCACTGCAGCTCTGAACTCTTCGCAATGGAGACAGAGGCCAATTAGTCGGGAGAGTGTCTCGTGTGGTAGTTGCAGATTGATGCGATAGCAAGAGGACAAAAGTAAAAGTGCATACTCGAGGTTGTGATCTTGGCATGCGTTGTCGATCATGTGTGCAAATGTCGAGGCATTCCAATTGCGCATCTTTTGAAGTGGAAGTGTCAGCCTACGGCCCGACCTTGAAGCCAGCGAGCCATCGTCGCCTTTCAGGAGGATTCCGGCTAGTTCTGTCGAGGTGTCAGAGGTTGCAGAAGAGGAGGGTTGCAGAGCAACGATGCGCTTTAGAATGGCGCTGGTGGTGTCTTGGTCGCCGGAAACCACAGCGGCTTGAAGCAGATGATTGAGCGAATTGATGCATTCTTCGAAGCCGACTGAAAGCATGTCGGCGTGAACTGCTTGAACCTCTTCTAGAAAGCCGTGATGCGCAAGAGCACGCATCACTGCAAGAAAGACGATCTTCTCCTCCGGCTCAAAGGCGCCACCAGAAGATATTTGCTCCTTCCTCTCCTTGATGAGCTGGCAAAGCTTGGTGGCTTGGACGGCATCGTGACTGTCCGCAGCCTTGCCCAGTGATGTGTATAGCTGCTTCAGTTCGGGGTCGGTGGAGACGTTGCGCAAGATGTACGTGTCGCTCGAGACGCGCTGCTTCGCTGTCTTGGCCTCCGATGGGTTTTCGTCGACGCCGCGCCTCTTGAAGTGCTGGAACAGTTGTGGTGCATGCGGATGACGACGTTCAGCAGCTTTCGAATCGGGATAGATGGGACTCAGCGCTGGACGATTGGCCTTGTCTGATGCGGAAGACTCCTTTCGCTTGCTGACATATGAATCGCTTCCAGACGCCGTTGGCTGCGTTGCTAAGCCGCGTTGAGATGGTGTAGAGGCATCTGCAAGGCACGTTGCAACGAATCCTTGCCCCCTTCGTCGTGCTTGCTGCACCGCGAGCAAGTCATTCCCGCACAGCAAGGGCCTCAATGCTCTCGAGCCCGTCTGCCGCAGCATTCTTGTCAGAGATTTTGCTCGTTCAGAACGGCGAGAGGTTAGCAACGGCGCTGAAACGGTGTTGGCCCTGTGTTAATGGTGACGCTCAGAAGAACCGGCTTGATACAAAATCTCGAACCCTTCTTGCAGTCCAGTCTCCGAGTCCCGACATTCACATTGAGCCGGTCTAACAGTCCTATTTTTGCGCGACCTGTCGACAGCTCAATTTCACGTTTGACAGCTGGCTGTGCCTCGAACGTCGAGCTCACTGCAGCTTTCGGCAAAGTCGGCAAGAAAAGGATGGTTGCGACTTTCGCATCCCATGCTAATGTGTGCAGCACAATGAGCAAGAAGACGTTGTAGCGCTACGTCTCCATGGTAAGCTGAGACAGTGAAGGTTAAGCGCAAGGTTGAGAAGATATGCCGTTCAGGTGTTCAAACGGACGGCCGGACACACTAGAAGCCGACGGCAGCATAGTCGGCTTGAAGCGCAACCGGTTGCGTTTGTTGTTTCATCAACTGGCCACTACGTACGCTGTAAATGTCTCTTCGCGAATGATAGCATGTCCGCATGAGCTCACCCGGCACAGAATAGCTCAGCATAGTAATTGATAGAATGCCGTCGGCAAGGCAGCCGCCGTGAATTAATGAAAGCTCAGACCTTGTTGATGTGGTGCTAGCCGTCACTTCCGGTAAACATCACGGAAAGAGACCTAGGCAGCTTTATGACCTACTGTAATGTACATTATTGTGTTCAAAGAGTATGTGTATATGAAGTTTGTTGTCGCTTGCGAAGCGTACTTGCTCCTCATTGTCCAATCACATTATGCACAGCCTAAACGTCAAGTCGACGTCAAGACGCATGTTCGGGAAAAGAGCAACGTGGCATCTCAACAATAGAGAGGCTCGCGGTCCTTTGAGGGGCTCCTTGTGCTCGGCTAGGCAAAGCAACGTAGTGAGTACACGATTGATGCCATTCCTGGTCGCTGCAACGTTGAGCCACTGGTGTCCAGTAGAAAGTACTCCGCTGCGCCTCAAGCTCGCAATGCAGGACATCTGAGACCAGACACCGAGAGGACTGGTGAGAAGAAATTGACTGGCTTGTGGACCAAAAGGCGGACATGGAGGCGAACTCGTCGATGACAGTTCGAGACGCTTCTGCGTGCCATAGTAAGCTATACCTTTGTTCACCATTCCATGTTGTTGCTTTTACGTACAATACCATGAGCTCATAGGGCTGTGTGAGAAAGCATCGCATGACGATCTGAATTAGGTATCGGCACGGCCAACCACATGGAGAACTAAGGAACACCACGAGGCTCGTGCGAACGCGAAGCGATCCTCGGAACTGCAAGGACGAGGTAGCATGGGCCAGCACGCGACGACAAGGTTACACAACATGTGGAAGGGACCGCCAGTGTGGAAGCAACCCTATTGGACGATGTCTACAGTTCCAAGATCCTCAGCGAAGCAGGAAGTGATTCAGTCATGGATGTGCTATTGTTTCAGTGAAGCGATCGTCGGCAAGGAGCCAATCTACCGGTGAAACCATGGCTTCTAAGATTTCAGCTAAGTTTAGGCAAGGGAGAGTCAACGTCGACCAATTGTTTGCTTTTCGGGGCGCAGGAAACTTGAGCCGCACAGGGAAGAAGGGTCAAGAACTACCGCCAGACCTTCGGCAATCAAGGCATATCGACGGCAAAATGGTTTTGAGATGAATCTCACCCATCGTTTTGATCTTTTCTGAGGTACATAGTGTTCTTCGTGATACCAATTGGCGGCTTTCGCAAGCATGAGGGAAGACCGGCGAATTGACACAAGCTCGCTTTGCATATCCGACAAGTCAACTTGAGCTCGCTGCCATTGTGATGAGAAAAGAGAGTTGAGAGTTTGCAAGTCGTCAAGCGGAGCGGAGTCTGAACTGGAAGAAGCGAAATGCTGAACGGAGCTTTAAATTTTGTCGATGGAAGCGCCAAAGAACAACGTCATAGTTCAGGGTGAGAAAAAGTTCATACGTACAAACGTACAGAGCGCCGCGATGGCCGCGATGGCTTCCAAGAGTCGACTCTCTCGCTTCCGCCGGTCTTTGCTCGAGTGAAACGCTGACCGTGTTTGCTTCTATTGGATCTTCGACAGTGGTCGGAAGTGCAAATTGTGGATGCGAGACGGAAGATTGAAACGCCGCACCTTAGACCCGCAGATCCGATCCCGCAAATCATTGACTTAAGTGAGCTCACAAAATACCAGGGCACCAGAGACACAATCACCATCGAAGACTTGCGAACATAGAGCGAGAAACATTGGTGACTCCCTTTGCAGGAGGTGCAATGTCACAGCTATCGAGTGCACGAAGCCTGTGACCGACGCAAAAACGCTGACCTGGACGATGGTTGCGCAATGCGATGGAAACGACAAACCGATGATATCCAAAGCGTGACCACTAATGAATGGTTGGTCATAAGTATCAGTGAGGTCGGCTGTTTCGTCCGGACGGCTTGACTCCTGAGTCGACTCAAGCAAATAGCGACAGTGCTTCACAGTATCAGATTGCGGCGTGGAGTCGTCGAGTCCGGAGCTAAGGGGCCATCGCGCGTGTGGGAGAGTTGGATATTTGTCTGAGATGTGGAGACAGACATCAAGCGAGCAAGGCCAGCAAGCGAGTCGAGGGTTGATCTCACCCTGCAGAAGTCAAACGCCGATGCTGAGGTTGGAATGTGAACAATGTTATTCCTCGTTCCTAGACCCATCTTCCTGTCTGCATCTTTCCTCTAAAAGCTGCGACTGTGTCGGAGACTCGGATCCTTTTTTCCGATCGAACGAACAAAACAATACTCAGACGGATCCCCTGCGAAGAGCGGTACGTGGCTTGAGCTTGGCCTTCCTGCGCTTCTTTACGGTATGGAGACGGGAAAGATGCTTGATCTATTCACTGCTCCTGTGCGCACTGCGCAAAGTCATGAGTGACGCTCGGTTCTAGCGAGCACTACCGTTTGGAAAGCATAATGTGACACAGCACGAAGAAAGAAAATCGTAAGTGACAGCAGAGAACAAGAAGAGTTTCGATGAGCAAAGCCCATCGACGAGTCGCCCCGAGCGTCTGCTGGCCGACGAGTTCAGGTGAAGAGTGCTCACGCATCCATACGGTAGATGCTTCTTAGGTCGACACCGGAGTCTCTGTCGGTCAATAAGAGGGCAGAACCCGGTGCTGGAGGCGTACCAATGTTGTCTCGCACAGTGTCGAGTCGGTGAATGAGCTTTTGGGTTGGCCAACTAACAACGACACGGCACGGACGATTGAGGAAGGACCGTTGAGCTGCAGTGCGGGCATAAAGTACCACAAACACAATGGCGGGCGCTCGATTGGACAGGCCTCAAGGCGGGATTTGGTCAAGAGAATCGAAGCGAAGCCAAGGAACAGTGCATCGAATCGATGCCGGGGATAAAGGCTCGGCAAAAGCCTCGTGGCACGCTGGATTGCGAGCAAGCGAGAAGAGGGCTTTCGCTCGTCTAAGAGTTGACTGACCCTACCTTTTGCCCCTTGTCTCTTTGAGGGCTCACTCAGTTCACAGTACTGTACTTACCCACCGCCAAAGCTCCAGCGTTTCGGACCAACTCGCTTGACGCATGCCATCATCATCATCATCTCACAGCTCGCCTTCCTCCCCTCCCTCCTTGTCGTGATGCCGACAATTTCGTCACACAGCGCATCTGCCTGTGTCTCTCCCTCCATCCATACGTACAGTATGCGCCTGTCATCTCGCCTCTGCACCCCAACCTTGCCTTGCCCTAACTGTTCACGCCTCATCGATGTCTCCGCTCCATTGCCCCATCGCATCGCGCAAACGATACTGTACCTCGTGCACCTTCTTGCCCGCCTATTTCTCGCAATCATGCAGCAATGAAACCGCACCGCAAATGTGAGCTTGGTCGGCCATTTCAACCAGAGCCATTCTCCTTTTGCTGACGATGGGAGCGGCTAAAGAACCATCTGGAAGTCAACTTCCGGTTCTTCTGTCTGCCCGGCGCATGGATTCCGTTGCGATGTCGAAAGTAAAGCTCTCCTTCGTCAAGCTGCCCTCTGATCGCATCTTGTCTCTGGTTTTGACTCACCAACCGCATCTTGCATCCGTTAGTGCATTTGACGATTCCGATGTAGCTGTCTTGCTCCACTCGTCTTTTTGTTCCGTACATCGACAGTCTGATGCAGTTCTGCCTGTCTCCTTCTGCCGGGATCACGGCGAAATTTTGGCATGTTCCACCAGGCACCGTTCCGTCGTTCTGCCGCTGATCCGATCCGTCTCGGCAACCATAGTCAGTGCTTCCATGACTTGCGCAGTGTTTGAGCATCGCACTCCGACACAGCCGGTCTGCCGGCGGAGTCCTTGTCATTTGTTTCGATGCTACCTTCTCTTTCTGAAGGCATATAATGACCTGCTTGTCGGGCGGCACTCTGAGCGCCCTTCTCCCCCTCTCCTCTTATACACTAGCTCTCATCGCTACCTATCCCCTTGTCTCCTCTCCCTTGTGTTGCCCTGGCTGGCATTCCCTCTTGAGCGCACATCAGCTTCAATACCCTCCTTCCACCGTCACTGTCTTCCCCAACACCTTTCTGCTTCCTGCCACCAAAATCTGCCCACCATGCGATCGAGTGCCACTGCCGGCCTCACCCCTCAACAGCTGCTGGATCGTCGCCGTGCTCAGAACAAATTGGCACAAAGGCGATTCAGGGAAAAAGCTTGAATGTCCCGATCCTCTGCCTCTAGCTCTTCGGTATCGTTCCTGTCAGCAACCTCGGCACTTCCTGCATTCCCACCACATCTCGACTTGGCAGCTGCTGTTCCGCCTCGTGTTGGTCAACCTAGGATTCGTTCGGCATCATCTGACTCGGCTTCGTCTTCCTCCTCCGTCTCTCTATCTTCCCAGGTCTCAAGCCCCACCTCGTCGTGCACAGAACTCAACACGCCAACCATGCCCACGTTCAATCATGCTACTATGCCATCGGCCAGCCTTCCGTTCTTGAACGGCGGTATCCACGCTGGCCAGCCTGTCTTTGTGGCGCACGAGCCAAAATCTGACTTGGGTATGACCGATAGCTCTTTGTACATCCCACCACCTCCTACCCACTTTGGTCCTCAGGGCTTTGCTTCGTTCGACCCCGTCTACCCTGAGCCTGTACCAGATGAGCCTTCGACGGAGCCTCTCACCTACTCAAGCCTAGCCTCTTCATCATCATCGACACTATACCGCAACATCGGCTTGAAGATGCTAGGGATGCACTCGGATCCCTTCCTGATGAGCCAGCCTCTTCCAAGCCCGTCTTTGCTGTCCAACGCAATGCCCTTCGCTCCTCACGGTGCAATTCAGCCAGTGCCTCAGGAGAACCCCTGCATGCCCGCCGCCTCCTTCGAAAATTTGTTGCGCATCCCTTCGCGACCTTCTTCTTGCTCAACCAGCGGCACTGAGGAGCCCGAGCTCTCACCACCTCTTTCCTCCTCCTCGGCGTCAACGTCGTCATCTCAGCCCATTGCAGCAGTGAGCTCTTCAGCTCAAGCGGGCCAGTCCGCAGATTCATGCCTCGAGAAGGCCATCTTCGACTATACCGCACGCGCCTCTCCTGCTGCGCCAATGCAATCGGTCGCCATCGCGTCGCAGCCATTTGCACGCGTCATCGAGCTCATCGGCACTAAATTTGGTCTCGACCGCAACGGTGAAGGCTTGCCTTCGCTCCTGGCTCGTCTTCAACTCAACGGAAAGCTCACTGAGGACGCCGAAATCAGCAAAGGCCTTGTGTTTGATGCTGCCATTGACTGGGACACCATGACGTCCAACATGCTCCCAACCACCGAGCAGCTCTTGTACCCTCACCGAGCATTCATCGACGCCTGCCTCCCCTGGCCTGCTGTTCGTTCGTGCCTTCTCAAGCATTCTCTCACCTCGTCAGTATGCGAGCAGGAACTCGCTTTGGATCTCTTGCTGTCTGTCTTGTGTTCAGACGAGTCTCTTGCTTCCTTCCACGTCTACGGAGACGACATCTTGGACCCGGAAGCATGGGAGCTGAGCGAACGAACGCTGTCGAAATGGTGGGGCCTGTTCGACGACTCAATCGTCCGCAGGACCAACTGGTGGCGACGCCAGCGAGGTCTTCCTGAACTCGTCGTCCCTACCCCTCAGAACGCATCGAACGACTCGGAGCGACAGGGACTGGGCACTGGCTCGCTTGACCAAGTCCACCATCTCGCTACCACACTTTTCAAATAGACAATACCTTCTAGCCCACTCTTGATACTCTGCTCTCTTCATAGTCACCTGCATCTTCCCGTCTAATTCTTTTTGCTTTTGTGTATTATATCTGTATCATACTCGACGTCACGCTCGTCAATAGCATTAATCTCATTTCAGTCAGATCACAGCCAAAGTGTGAGATGTGTCGCGATGCCTTCTATTGATTGAGTCTCAATTTTGTGAGGAAGTCCCGATCCATATGCTATTTTTGTTGAAGGAAGGAAAGAGCGTGTTCATGGCAGCACAATGTACTTTTGCAAGTGCTCCGGAATAGCCTTGTCAAGGCCCTTGGACTCGAGCCACTTGCGCGAGAACAATCTTGCCTGGTACCTGTAAGCACCATCACAAAGGATGGTGACAATGGTCTTGTTGGGACCGAGCTGCTCAGCCATTTTCTTGGCAGCAACAACATTAAGTGCGGAAGAGGCGCCGACGTAGATACCTTCCGAGTGCAAAAGGTCGTACACCATCTCGATGCTCTCCTCATCAGGAATGTGGACAGAGCGGTCGAGCTTCTCGATGTCGGGCTTGAGGTTGTCGGTCACTCGTCCCTGACCGATACCCTCGGTGATGGAACCGCCTTGACGGTCCATAAGCTTGCCCTCGGTTTGGATGTAAGAGTGGAGGACCGAGCCGGGAGGATCGGCGAGCCAGCATTGAACCTTGCCGTTGCTCTTTTCCTTGAGGTAGCTTGTGATACCGGCAAGAGTGCCTCCGGTACCAGTGGCGCAGATGAAACCATCGACCTTTCCGTCGGTTTGATCCCAGATCTCGGGGCCGGTGGTCTCGATATGGGCACGTCGGTTGGCAGTGTTATCGAACTGATTGGTCCAAACGGCGTTATCGAGTCGAGCAGCATGACGCTTGGCCTGATGGTTGTAGTTTTCGGGGTTGTCGAAAGCGACGGCGGGGACGGGGTAGACTTCCGCACCGAGCATGCGCAGGAGGTCGATCTTCTCCTGCGACTGGGTGTTGGGCATGTAGATGACACACTTGTAGCCCTTGGAGCGGCAGACATGGGCCAGACCGATACCTGTGTTACCAGCGGTACCCTCAACGACAGTTCCTCCTGGCTTGATGAGACCACGCTCCTCGGCGTCCTTTACTACGTAGAGAGCAGCACGGTCCTTGACACTTCCTCCTGGTTCCATGAACTCGGCCTTACCGAGCACCTCGCAGCCGGTAGCATCGCTAAGCTTGTTGAGACGGATGAGTGGTGTGTTGCCGACAGCGCCGACGAAGCCGTTGACGGGACGCATGTGGGCAGCTGCGACGGGAGAGAGGCTGGAGGTGGAAGCAGCGGTAGTAGCGGAGCTGTGCATGCTTCGCATTGAAGAGCGGGCGATGCCCATCAAGGACCTGGGAAGAGATGCAGCCATAGCTGGTGTTCTTGCTTGCTTGGTGGTGAAAGACGTCGAGTGATGTCCGAACAGCAAGGGAATAGCGAGATGATGGATGAGAAAAGTGAGAAGGTTGTCGGCTACTGGAGGTCTTTTCGGTTGTTGGAAGCGTTGTTGAGTTCTTCTCAACCTTAAGTCCGGCAAATCGCGCGGAGAAATTGCGCTCGGATTTTTATCTTTCTCGGCATTTCACGCTCTGAAAGGCTCAGCGACGAAATCTGTCTCATACAAGCTGCTCATCAAGCTCGTCCATGATCTTCGGGATCTGTCTGAGCTTGAGTCAACTAGATATGTCACTCCCGATCCGCACAAGCTCACTGTCAAATTCTCCCGAGTCATGCCCTGTATGCAAGAGCAACACGACGGCAATGCAAGAAGGTCACGATGCTTTATCGCCCAGGCCGATCCTTGATGCTGATTCGCTCGCCGTCTTCCGATCTGTCATTTCTCCGATGTTAGTTTCTAGTATCTTTTAGTTCGAGTAAAAATTGTTTCCCCGATAGTTTCCCCGACGTGTTTCCCGATTCCCCATGCACTGACCTTGCTCCAACAGCGATAGGCGCTACACAGCAACCTCATTTATGTATAAATAGTGCACCTCCCGATTCACTCTCAAGTGATTTCACTCAGTTGCGACTCAATATTTCACAAAAACAGCCTCGCTCGGACCAACAAGGCAGGCATTTTTCTTTTGGCCAAAAGCTGAGCACGGACCAAGCACGCGTGCGTGCTGTGGACCTCAGCCAGGCGAGAGAAAAGGGTCTCGGCCTTGTCTGCCCTCGAGACAATCCATCATCGAGCATCCACTCCACCATATCATCAACCATCGGCCACCTCCCTATCTCGACACTCGCATTTGACTGAGCCTGACTGCCAACTACTCCCTTCGTTCATCGCCGCGCGGACCACCACTTTGCAGCTCACGACCTTGTAGCTCGCGACCTTGGTGCTCAAGCTCAAAGCCAAAGCTTACACTCACATACCTCCTCGCATTGGTCGGCAGCCAGCCTTCTCACCGCTGACGCTGCCCACAGGCCGACTCGAAGCTGACACCACCGCCTCGCCCCCTCAAGAGACGTCTCAGCAGCTGCTCCGCGGCTGCCGAGATGGATGCCGAAGTGGATGATCCTGAACCTGAACCAAATTCGAGCTCGAGGCCAAGCCCTAATGTCTACCCGGAACCAAGCCAGATCCAGAACCCGACAAACTTTCAAGCAGACGTTGACATCCAAGTGATACAACTCATCGAAGCGACTCACGCTCAGCATCGCGATCCTCCGCTCATTGAAGCCGCTTGCCGTCAACTAGTCGAGACCCTACATGCAAAGGTGATTTAGAGGCAGGAACCATTAAGGCTCGAGGCCCTCTACGTGGCTGTAACGAATCTCTACAATCTCTCTGGTAGCGTCGTCTCGAACGCGGGCCCTCCTTCCACGGCGACCACGACAAAGATGAAGCCTACCACTACGCCGACGACTCCTCTCATCTCAATGCCAACTGGCGTACCTCCTCCCACCTCGGCCTCCTCTTCGACGCCTCTGGATGCCGCTTCCGCCCAAGCCAATGAGGAGGAAGATGTTGCCACATATCAGAAAGCGATCGATGGGTGGAACGTTGTGTCCGATGCCTGCAAGGCTATCCAAAAGGTGATGCAGTCGGAGCAAGGCGCCTCGGAAGCTGACTTGGACGAAGAGATCCAGACGTTTATGGACAAGCTGGGCAGGAAGTACTCGCACTTCATCAAGCACTTTGAACGCTTGCAACACTTGGACCCTGGCAACTCAGAGCAAAGGCAAGAGTGCATGGCTGCTATCCATCGCTTCTTTGTCGATCCCGCTTTCGACCATAACGCTGATCGTCAAGTGCTTCCTGCAATCCTACGCAGCCTCCCACTCGCTCCTAAAGTGCCGAGAGCCAAAGACGACCCAGAAGAAGACGACCTTCGTGAGCTGCTCGCCGAGAACATTCGCCGCAACTACAGAGGTAACGCCCCCTTTCGTCTCCTCAACTTTGCCATGAAAGTCAACCGGATCTTCTTCCACCAAAAGGCCGAGGAACAACGTCCCTACATCAAGGGCACACCCATCGTCCAGTCCAGCGGCACCGGAAAGACGCGCTTGGTACTTGAACTTGGCCGCATCGCCCCACTACTCTTTCTTTGCATCCGGCCCCTTCACACCAACACGGCTCGCAATGGCTATCCGCTTGGAGACAAGCCTGTCGTCGATTTCGTCTTCCAGGACTGTGCAAAGTCTTCGATAGGCTACAACGAGCAGGCCGCCATTCTGCTGGCCGCTTGGTTCGACACGCTGGCGTTCGAGCTCCGCTTGCTGCCCACACCAGAAGACAAGAAGCGTTTGCTGACCAGACTCAACGACTATGGCGGCGATGATCATGCGCGCGAGCGCGATGCCTTCTTCAACAGTGTCCTGATCAAGGCACGCAAGTTGTTAAAAAGGGCACCCACCGTCGGCGACTACGCTGCCATCTTCAATCGATACCTCAACCAACCCGTGTTTGCCCTTAGCCAACAGCTCAAAGAGGTGCGAGAGTGTATGGCCCGAAACTACCCAAAGATCCGTTCCGCACCCATCTTTGTCGCCATCGACGAATGCGTCGCACTTCCAGCCGAGCTGCTTGTCAGCATCCGACGTGCCTGGAACCACATCAATCACCTCGAAACGGCAACAGAAGGACCGGGCACCCTCTGCTTCTGGCTCATCCTGATGAGCACCAGCAGTGGCGCTTCGAGCCTCGTGCGACCTCAGCACGAACACCCTTCAGATCGAGATAAGGCCACCGTCGCCTTGCCCACGTTTGTCGGCGTTGGATTCGACGTGCTTCGCACAGAGCAGCCACCATTAGTCAAGGCCATCGACGTCAGCCAAGCACACTACATCAGCTTCTATGGCCGCCCCCTCTGGCAGTCGTTGCTCTCCAAGAACTTCTGGTCAACAGCCATCCGCAAACTGCTGGGCACTCAAAAGTTCCAGCGGGGGATCCGGGTAATGTGCTTCAACGTCTTGGCCTCGCGCCTCGCCTTGCGCTACGTCCCCGTTCGCGGCGCCGACAGCTCTCTGTTCGGCGAGCAACTCTCCTTTGCGCACGAGGGTGTGGATCGACACATGCGCATTCTTGCCAAGGTCGAGACCGACTCGTCATTGCATATTCGCTCTCCCTCTGAACCGGTGCTGGCCATTGCTGCCTCGCTTGTCCTCATGCCTACACCGGCATCGGCACGCAACGATAGCCATGTTGGGGGCCAAATCGCCGAAAATCGATACGGCTCGATCCTAGAGACACTCAAGGATAATTGCCTGGCATCAGCCAACATCGACATCCTCAAAGGCACGCGCGGGGAGCTCATGGCGCGCCTACTGCTGATGACCGCTTGGGATGCCACCAAAGTCGCCGGGGCGGATTGGTTCACGGTGACCGAAAGCTATAAGGACAAAGCAGCACACCTTCTTAAGCCGGTGCCGCTAGCTGCCATCTTGCATGGCTTGGTCGAGCTGGACCAAGCAAGCGCTCGACGGGTTCATCAGCGCATCGAGCAAGTCTGCAGTCTCGTCGCTCAAACCCAACTTGCTGCCGCGGCCGCTGGTGCCAACATTCAAGCCTGGACTCACTATACGCATTTCGACATTCTCGAGACTCGCATCGAAGAGATCTCGACCGAATACCTCTGGTACTGCTGGAAGCGAGGTGTGGTCATCCAGATGGCACATCCTCAGCATGGCATCGACGGCATCATCCCCGTCTTTGTCGGCGACATTGACCAGCCATTTGTGGATGACGGCCATCAGGTCGCTACGGATCCGCAAGCGGAATCTGGCTTGGCAACGACAAAGCTTGGACCAGGTCGACAGGCACAGACGGGTGCGAGTGCGAGTGCGGAGGCCGGGACGGGTTCGGCTCGACGGGACTTCCGCGGCGAGATCAAGGCCGCCCGTCAGATGACCTATGTAGCCTGGGAAGCCAAGAATCGCAAGGAGTCGGGTCCTAAGTTGGTGGACGAAGCTGCCAAGAAGCCAAAGCATGCCGGACCCATCCTGAAGCATGCTACAGGCGAAGCATCCGAGCTCTCGAAATGTGGAATGTTGACCATCCTCGCCGATATGGGAGTAACAGTGAGCCAATCACCAAGGGTCGAGAGCATCAACGGCACCGACTCGCTCCAACTGTGGATCCGTGGCCTCGATGGCGCCGCCAACTATCCCTGTCTTGCCACGCTCGGCATTCGCAACGTTGCGCTCAGTTTCCTCCGCGCGGTCTCCGAACATATGGACTACGACAACGACAACATGATACTGGATCCTATGGCGTTGAGCCTGGCCAAGCTAAGGTTAAAGGAGGAGAAGGACAAGGAGGAGGACAAGGACAAGGACAGCAGTGACGACTTGAACGTGATAATTGACAACGTTCAAGCCGATGAGTCTCTGTCCTCGCCCATTCCGGCACCGATAGTGGATACGATTATGGAAGATCCGACTGCTTAGGGTGCCGCTGCGTCTCTGGCGCTATCTCCGTCTGCCACCATGCTATTCGGCGCCCATCGAATCCACCGCACAACCGCCTGACGTCGATATGGTGCGCGCACAACCTTTTTCCTTTCCTTTCTCTTCACTTTCGTTTGGCGCACATGTGCTCAGCGCCTTTGTTCGTTAGTCGTCTTGCTTCCATTCTGCAATATTATCCGTTTCATACCCTTTATCACGTGTTTGTTTGATATCAATTCGGTCCGAGGCAGATGAATGCCGGTGCTGTTCCGGTGGCGTAGTTGACAGCAGATGATGGGAGGTATGTTTTTCTGTCCGTTCAGCTCTCTACTCAGAGGGTTGCTGCAGTGAGAGACAGCAACTGAGACAGAGAGAGATTTGACAAATCTTGTAGACCAACGGACAGACACGATCCGAATAAAACCCAAGCTTTGCTATGATACCGTCGAAGCTAGCTTAGCCGGTTGGCGACACTGACCGTTCTCACTTCCAAAGCATACGATATTTAGGATGTCTCGAAAGAGGAAGCTATGTCTTGATACGATAGTGTAGTGTTCTATCTTTGAATCTTTTGATGGAGGTAAGCTTGGGAACGCGGACGCCACGCAGATCGTCTCTACAGCCAAAGGCAAACACCAAGCGCTTGGTCTACGGTCAAGGACAAAGCAATGGGCGAGAAGAAGAGGAGGAGGAGGAGGAGGAGGAGGAGGAGGTGCTGGCTGGAATCACGCCTGCCTGTTGTGCTGCAGACGGCGAACTGTGGTACTGAATCACAGGCTCACATTGATCGGCAAAGACCGCAACAATCGTCGATTCTGTTGTTCTATACCAGCAATCGATCAGACTTACTGTGGCTGTAAGCTACAGTGCGTTCAAAATTCGTCCACATAAAATTCGCATCACCATAGATCATCACTTTATACAATGACCACTCAATACAACATATGACCATCCTATATTGTTAGAAAGCCTTAACCCTAGGCCAGGGTACGTTGCTGGCGCGTGAAGCACAAATCCGTCCCGCCAAATGGTTGGAAATTCACGTGTCTGTCAAACGCAATGGACGGAAAATTTACACTGCTCAGGTGCCACAACAGTATAAAAATTTTCTTGGCTGGGCAGCGGACAGGGTCACAACGGACACATCCATTTCCCTCAATTTCTCCTACACTGCTCAAGTGCTCAGCAGACCAATCCAACTTTTGGCAGTGGCAGACAGCCGTCCCCAACCAGAGCACAGCGCACAGCATGGCACAGCAAACAGCAGGGAATGCACAACAGAGGGCGCATACTAGCTCTCAACTTGGGGCAGTGGTCAGGATCCCAACAGACAACAGATTTGTCAATTTCCTTCAATCTTGGCTGCCCAGCATGCACATCACTCCACACTGCTCAAGTGCACAGTGGTCTATTTCAACTTTTGGTAGTGGTGGTCAGTGCCTGCTCAATGTACAGCAACACCAGCACAAGTCTGGCCAGAGCTGCAGCAATGGTCACTTGAATGCTACAGTCACCTGGGTGCCAGGTCACTCAACAAGTCAAAAACAGTTGCGCTGCCTGCTATATGAATGTGAATTAATTGAGTGGTGGTCACACAGAGCAGCAGTCATACAGAGCAGTGGCCATGGCAAGTAGCAGCCACGCACAGAGCAGACACACAGCTGCGGCAATGGATCTCAGCTGTCAAGTCACACTGGGTCAGACATGTCACTGAATTTCTCTCTCAATTTGTAAGCCTTTTTTTGTTGCTTTTTCAGAGCATGCAGTTTCTTTGAAAATCTGTTGTATGTCTGCTGCAAAGGACTCACACACAGAACTCAAAGGGGAGATGATGCTCTCATTGGCTGAGCTGTGCCGCATGCTGATTGGTGCAAGCAGCCAGCGCACAATACCTTTACGCCATGCTCTCATGCTACAGTCTGAACAGTCCCCCCTTTGTGCACCCTCTCTTTGTCTCTTTCCATTGCTCCCATAGCTCTTGTGTCTCTTTACAATGTTATCTTTACTTGATATTGTCTGCCTTTGTCTGCTGCTCTCACGCTCACTGCACACACTTGCCACTCATGCTCACTGTCCACACACACTGTTCACCATTCACGCACACCATTGCTCATGCTTGCTGCTGCTCACCTCATTGCCGCTCAAGCTTGTTGCCACTTTCCACCCTTTGTTCTTTGCCATCCACAATCACTGGAACCAACCTCTGCTCCATACCAATCAGTCTCACACTCACTTCAACATATACCACCCTTTGTCTCCTGCTCACCAAGCGCCACCATTTGCTCACTGTTGCTGCACTTCAACAACTGTACATGCTCCCAAACTCATCACTCCTCTGTCTGTCACAATCATCCTTTCCTTTGTTCACCAGCATCAACTACTGCATGGCTGCAACACTCTGTCTTTACACTGCACCCATGGCACTCTGCATGCGCCAAGATTCACACCATCCTTGTTCCCTTTCTGCTTTCACCGCTCTTTGTTGCTTGTCTTTTGTCACCATCACTGTACTCTGCAATGCCAGCTTGTCTGCCTTCACTGTTCTTGCCTGTGTCTTGCATGCTTATTCTATGTCACCATCAATAGATATATACTCAAGCTCTTGCATGCTCCAACTGTAAGTCTTCATCCATCTTTGCTGTACTCCACTACGTTCTCACTGTTTCTCTCCACTGACACCATCTCAGCATGTCTCAACAATCTGATCACTCCACTCACTCTGTTGATGCTGGCATCAATAGTGATACTCCTCAGCTCCACAACAAAGCACCTACTCCTTCTCCACCTGCTGAAAGGTATGTTCACTCTTGTCTTGCTGTTGCTCACTGATCTTGCACACTCACTGACATTGCTTCTATGCCTTTGTGATCACCGCTCAGCACCCACTGCCATCTACCTGATGCCAATCAAGATGCTGCCACTGCCCCTCTGGATCCCAAGGTTGCTGTCCAGCTTGGCCACTTCAACCTCTGTCTGGTTGAGCATCCCAAGCTGCTTGTCTGCACCATCTCTTCCTGTCCTCACAAGCTTCCCATCATCCCCACCGTCCGGGAAATCACCGCTCACCTCAAGACTCACAGTCATGCCATGGTCAGCAGCAGCAAGAAGGCGCTCGAGGAGACTCTTGACACCCTTGATCTTGAGTCTCCAGCTACGGTTCCAATCAACATGGCAATGCTTCCTGTCAACATCATCAAGGAGCTGCCTGTTGTCTATGAAGGCTACTGCTGCAACATGTGTCTGTACACCATCAAGTCCCACTCTGCCATCAGTGTGCACATCAAGACTCATGATGATGCAGAGGTCAAGGCCAGGTCCATGTCAGGTGTCAGCATGCAGGTCATTCACAAGAGTGGTCAGAACCGCTGCTACCTCCATGTCTGCAACAAGGGTCTAGACAATGCTCCCCTCCCTCTTCCTCTCACCACTGCCAACAACTCCTCTCTCACTGCCGCCATCACTGCCAAGGTTGATGCCTTCCTCAAGCAGAACCACAATGCTATGGAGGAAGCTGGCATGCTTGACAAAGGCATCCAGCCCAAGACGTTCACTGGCAACATCAGTCCCTGGGCCAAGCAGCTGAACTGGCATGCATACTGGGCCGGCAAGCCTGTTGCTGCTATTGGTGCTCTTGGTCCCTGTCCTCAAGACTGGCCTGGTGCACACAGTGACTTTGTGCACTGGCTGATGGCCATGGCTAGGCACACTACATACTGCTGGATGACTGGTCTTCTTCAAGCTGGCTGTCAGGTCCAGCAGACCTTCCATGCCATAGACTCTTCTCCCTCTCAGCCCTATGACCTCAATGATGCCACCATCTGCAAGCGTGCAGATCTCTGGTCATTTGCACTTGCTCTCCTTGTTCACGTCTGCTTTGACAGTGTTGATCTTGGCTACTATGGTGAAGATGATCAGGAGCAGCATCTGGGTCTGGATGTCAACTTGGAGGCTATGCTGCTGGAGCTCAAGGATCAGTACAACATGGTGGTCAATGTTGATGGTGTTGATCACTTCACTGATGCTGATGTGCTTGAAGATGCTGCCTCTCTGGTCTGTCAGGCCTCCCTCAACCTCATGATGCAGCAACCTGAGGTCTATGGTCAGACAGAGCAGCTGACTCTGGTGCGTATGTTTGCTCTGTGTGCTGTGCTCCACAGTCACCTCCTTGATGCTGAAAATGGTATGATCATTGCCAAGCCCATGCAGATCATCAATACAGAGGTGGAGAAGTACATGAAGTGCTACCTCCACCATGACAGTGGCACCGCTAGTGCTCACCTTCAGTCCCTCCTCTGCTATGGCAGGGTGCTCTCCAAGGATGATGGCAGCAACTTTGCCTTTGGCTGGTCCAAGGACCGTGACACAGCCTGCTCCAGTGCACCGTGCATGAGGTCTTGAAGACAGATGACAGGGATGACATCAACACCAAAGGTCACAGAGAAGCTCATGGCCAAGCTCCTCCTCCTCCCCAATGGTATGGTGGACTGGAAGTTTGACATTGCTGTCATCTGGGACAACCACTGCAACATGCAACCTGGCTTCAGCATGGACCATGCCTCCAAGTTCAGCTGTGGTCCTCAGCTCCTTCATGTTGCTGCTCAAGGTGGTGTTCCTCCTGCTCAGCCACTGGTGGATCCTTATGCAGAGGAGCTGGAGTTTGATGCTGATTCTGCAGAAGTCTACTTTGCTCAACACAACCAGTTCACCAAGCTGTTGGCGGTGATCATTGAGCTCAGCGGCGGTCTTCCAGCAAGAGGTACAGAGCTGATGCAGCTGCAGTACATCAACACCTTCAGCAGCCTGCGCAACCTCTTTGTGCATGGTGGCAGTGTCTTCACAGCTCTCTCCACCACCAAGGGTACAGGATGGCAGAAGGTGATCCCACGCTTCCTTCCTCATGCAGTTGGGTGTTTGGTCATTGCATACATTGCAAGAGTCACACCCTTTGTGCATCAGCTCTTCAACTCGGTCATTGGACCACGCACTGCTTCTGCTATGCTCCTGGCAGATCATTGCGGTAGAGCCTGGGACACCAACACAGTCAGCAAGGTGCTGCAGAGCCTCTGCCAGCAGTATGTCAGCTCCTCCTCTTCCGGTCTCACCATGCATACTTGGCGTCAGCTGGCTGTCAGCATTGACTGCACTCTCATCTGTCCTCATCTTGCTCAAGAGGACGCAGAGGACAGTGCTCATAATCTGCAAGCTGGTCACTCCTCCAGCACAGCAGACCAGCACTATGGTCTTGATGCAAGCATGCTTCACCAGCTCATGCAAGAGAGCATGGATTCTATGCTGGCTGTCTCTGAGCACCGGCATGTGTTCTGGTCCCTCCCCTCCCGCTTTGATGAACCAGCTCCATCCTTCTGTACTCTCATCTCCACTGCTACTACTGCTAAAGACCACTCAGGGGTACTTGACACTATCAAGCATAAGCTGGATGTGGTTGAGGATCAACTGCGGTCCATTAAGCAGAAGCTGGATCAGCCTACACCTGCTGCAGTCCTCTTACCTGCTGTTCAAGGTGGCAGCTCACAGTCTGCAGTCCTCCCTGCTCCTGTCAGCAATTCCCTCTACAAGGTCACTGGCAGTCACTGCACCAAGACTGTGGAGCAGGCATATGCTCTCAATGCCATCTACAGCAAGCAGTCTCTGCTCATCATCATCATGGCCACTGGTTCAGGCAAGTCTGCTCTCTTCATGGCCCCGCTTCACTGGCTGCTGCCTGCATCTGTGGTGGTGGTCATTGTGCCTTTCATTGCGCTGATGGGAGATCTACTGGAGGAGTGCAGCTGTGCTGGCATCTCAGCAAGCAAGTGGTCTGGCTATGACCCTGTCAGCAAGGTAGGGCAGAGTCAGCTCATCTTTGTTGCTGCAGAGAACTGCTACAGCTCAGAGTTTGGAGGTATGATGCAGGAGCTGGTTCAGCAGGAGCAGTTGGCAGCTATCTTCTTTGATGAGTGTCATGTTGTCCTCACTCAGAGCTGCTTCCATCCTGCCATGACAAAGGTCAAAGCACTGATGACTTCAGTTCCAGCACCGCAGCACTTCCTCACGGCCACCATGCCACTGTCTATGCTCAACAGCTTCAAGGCTGAGCTTCTCCTCCCTCAAGATGGCACTGGTGTCATCCGTGCAAGCACCAACCACAAGAACATCTCCTATGCAGTGGAGCTTTTGACATCAGCTGGTGAGATGCAGTTCAGCCTCAACCATCACCTAGAGTCAGTCACACACGGTGCTGTGATGGTGATCTGCAAGAGCAAGGCAGCAGCAGAGGCAGCAGCTGGCAAGTTGGGCTGCTGGTGGGTAGCATCAGACATGCAGGAGAAGGATAAGCACAGCATCATCTCTGCCTGGTTGCAGTGCTTGGCCATAGAGGATGACAACCGCAAGCCCATCATCAGCATCCATGGTCACACCTGTCAAGGAGTAAAAGGCAGCAGCAGCAGCTTTGACCTGCCTTGGATGTCTTCAGCCCTGTTCAGCAGTCAATGTCCAGCTGTAGCAGCACACCTGCCTCCACCCAACAGCAGAACCCTGTGTTTGCCAAGACGGTGGCTCTCCTCAACAAACTCACCAACAAGTGCTCCCTCTGCTACCTCTTCTGTCATCAGCATACATGTGAAGGGGATGATGGCCCTTCTCATCTCTTCTGCAACTGCAACTGCTGGCCTGCCATTGAATCTCTGATGCCTCCTTCCCTAGAAGACCATATCAATGCTGGCTATATAGGCACCATCAAGAGGTGTATGGGAGATAAGGCAAAGGGTATTGCTTGCTACACATGCCTTGTACCAATGAAGATCTGCTCTGGTGGCAGTTTGGCTGGTGGTGGCAAGTGCAGACATACCTATGCAGACATTGTTCTTCCAGTAGTGGCAGCTGTCATCCATGACAGGGAGCTCCAGTCAAAGTCAACGGTCTTCAGGCAGCTGGGTGTGGAGGTCCTGGATGTCAACAACATTGAGTCAGAGCTAGGTACTGTGGTGACATACCAAGGTCAGAGGGTCTTCCTTGCCTTTGCCATCTTTGGTGCAGCTGTAGATGTCACTATGTAGGTAGCATCCACACTGAAATGTCAATCACAGCTGGTCCTCACACCTGCCTGCTATTTTCAACTGCAGCCAGTCCTCACGCCCACCAGCAATTTCCTTGCTCAGGCAGTCCTCACATCTGCCTGCAATTTCCTTGCTCAGGCGGTCCTCACGCCCACCTGCAACTTCCAGCTGTTGGCAGTCAGTTTCCTGAAGAGGTTGACTTCAAGCAGTTCTCTTGCCTGCGTGCCTCTTCCCACTTTCTATCCAGTCTACAGACTTTCCTCTCACACAAGCATCACTTTGTTGGCTTCCATCTGCAATCTCACTATCACACTTGGTCTACATCCACACACAACCTTTCTTCCTGGGCAACACCCACTTCACTTTGATCTATCAGCTCTCCTTGGTCTCTGAACAGACACACTGGCTGTACTTGGTCTCTACCCACACACACCCGCTCTACTTGGTTTTCATCCACTCTATCTGGTCTCTGCCTCTCTACTTGGTCTTCATCTAAGCTACCCGGTCTCTTCCTGTGCACTCTTGGTCTGCCTGGTCTCTGTCTGCACACCACTGCTCTATGTGGTACTCAATCTCCATCCAATCTCCATCCAATCTCCTGCCCTGCATTCTCTTTGTCACCAGAGTCCTTTCTCTTTACCAGCTGTTTACCACTCAAGCATCACTTTACTTTCACCATTGTAACACTCTTGCTGTCAGCAGCAATGCTCATTCCAGTTCCAACATCTTCTCAGAGATACAAGTGTGACAAGCGGCTACTAGCCACCTTGGCAGTCACTGAAGCTGAAACTCATGTGCTTAAAAAGGTCTTCAGCAAGAAGACACCTGGCTTGCCACCAAGAACTGCTGCTGTGCAGTTGTCCAATCCAGAGTTCTTCACCAGAGAGGCAATGACCAAGTTCACTGACAGCAAGAATCAGCCCTATGTGCGCAATATCACCTTCACTGATGCCGACACTGGAGCAGTGATCTTGCAGTGCTTTGGACCTTCCTCCCAATCCACTTCCAATGACATGAAAGCTTCTGCTGTGCATGGAATGGACTTGTTCAAGGTGGTTACAAAGATGGAAAAATGCAAGAAGCACAAAGCTGACACACAGCAGAGCAAGGAACAACAGACCTTCCCACACTATCACTTTGGTGCTTGGTATGATTGCTTCAAGACCAATTTGGTTCTCACCGGGGAGACTCTGCAGGCAGGCAACAAGGAGGGCAAGCAGGCTGTGGTGGACTTCTGTGCATGGTTCAAAGGCTTTGCCAAGAGCTGCATTCAGCTGCTGGTTGATAACAAGGACTCTGGGTTGTGTGATGCATTCAGGGCAGAGCTTATTGCACAGAGGGACAATCACTTTCCTTGGGCATGCAAGCAAGTGAAAGGCCTCGATACAATCTGTCACTGGCTCTATGCTACTATCTCTCCATTCCAAGGCTTCTCCAACAACTCTCACATTGATGATGAAGAAGCTGATGCCTCTATTCTGGTCAACCTTGGGCAGCATGCACTCCTAGAGCTGCATCACTACAATGTTCAGTTGGTGCTGCAGCCATTGGATGTTGTTGTGTTCCTTTCAAACAGTGTCTATCACTGTACACTCCAGCATGCTGCTCATGTTATTGATCCAAAGAGCCAAGTTGGTGACTGCATGGCTATCACCTGTTTCTTCCATCAAGCTCTTGTTGATCACTATGAGCCAACAAAGACAAGTATACACTATCTTGCCAAGGAAGCAGCTGCAAGGGAGCAAGACCGGAAGCGACAGAAGAAAGGGTCCCCCCTTGGAGGGGTGGGATATGGACCACCTCAGATCTCTATGACTCCAAGTTTCAGACAGCTGCCAAGTCTGGTCATCAAGATATGGTGACCCGTGTTGGTCATCCCTAACCCTACTCTGACACATGTCACAGTCATCACAGGCAGAGTATGTTGGCTATTTACAAGGGTGTTTTTTGGGGGGTTTTCTGTGGAGTCCTATGTACATACAGTCAGGTCAGTCACATCACAGGCTCAGGATCTCATAGTGGTTGCCACCCAGGTGGATGAGCCCCTGGTATGGTCCACTGGCTCCACCCAGGTAGGTGGAGTGGCAGTCATGCTGGTCAGAGTACACCCACAGGCTGCAGTGGTGTGCCTCTGCCAGTCCCAGGAGGGCCAGCTCATCCCCCCAGGTCCCCTCTTTGGCCATCTCAGCCAGCCAGGCACCGGCTCTGAGGTGACTGCTACCCTCTGTGGCAAAGGTGGCCACCAGGTGTGGCCGACTATGCAGCCACTCCACTGCATCTGCCCTCACCTCCATGTGGTGGTCCTCAGTACCATAGACATGGTAACTGACAGCCCTGAACAGGCAGTTGCCATCCTGCCTGATGGTGGTGGACTGCTTGACTCCTGGTAGAGCCAGTACTGCAATCATACCATCCATGGGGATGATGGCATTGAGCATTGGAGTCCAAGGGATCTCCACAAACATCTCGATGGCTGGTGTAGTGTCCCTGGGCGCCTGGGAGTGCAGCTGCATGATGGTGGTGGCAGCTGGGGCCTCTGGTGTGGGTAGATGCTCCACTGTGGTCATCATCTCAGCTGGTGAGGGGGACCGAGTCAACTCAATGTCTGCTGGCTGGAAGTCCTGGGGCAGGACCAGCCACGAAGCATTGGCAGAGTTGAAGGCTGTGGTCTTGAGGTGTCCAGTGTTCCAACCCAGGGCATTGAAGAGATCAAGGATGACCTGCTTCTTGTTGCCACACAGCCTGGCAGTGTTCTTGCCTTTAAAGGTGCTGACCATCTCTGCTCCTTGACCTGGTAGGTCTTGTCTTGACTGAGGGTGATGTTCATGTGCACTGAGCTGTAGCCCATGGCAATGGGAAGGAGCATGGGGTAGAGTGTCATCTTGGGGTTGTTGTAGTGCAGAGGCTGGATGAGGGTGATGTGTGGGTTGTCCTCCATGTAGCCGAGGTTGAAGGTATTGAGGTGGGCAAGTGGGTGGTTGAGGTTTCTGATGTTGGCCTTGAGGGTGAGCAGGTGGTGCTGCAGTGTATCTGGACAAGGTAGTCCACCAGCTGACTGATGGCAATGGTCTGCTTGCCTTTGATGCAGAGACACCTTGTCATCAAGCCTTGAACCTTCCCCCTGGCCCTCATGAATATCTTGAGGAGGGGTTGCTTGAGGGAGGGATTGAACTTGAAGAGGCCTGCAGCCTGGGCAAAGTAGATGGAGTCCTTGAAGTAGGGGTTGTCCTTGATGATTGGGGTGGGTGTGTGGCTGACAAGTTGCAGGGTCAACACTGGATGGTAGAGGTTGAGGAGGTGTTGAGGGAAGAGGGATATGTTGTAGGTGTTGACATTGTGGGGTGCAGAGTTCATCTCTGCAGAGTGGATGATTGTAGGCTCTGTAGATGACATGGGCTAGAGGGAGCATAGGATAGAAGAGAAGAGAAGAGGAGAGGAGAGAAGAGGAGAGGAGAGGAGAGGAGAGAAGAGGAGAGGAGAGGAGAGGAGAGGAGAGGAGAGGAGAGGAGAGGAGAGGAGAGGAGAGGAGAGGAGGAGGGTCAGTGAAGTGTAGACTATAAAGTGATGGGGGACTGTGACCACTGGATATGCAAACTATAGTACAAGTGAAGAGAGACTAACATGAAGATGGGCCAAGGACAGTGGATAAGGTAGAGGATAAGTGAAGGAAGGGTGCCAAGGTATAAGATGTCGAGAGGATAGTGGAAGGCAGAGATGTAGAGAGGATAGTGGAAGGCAGGAGTGATGGTGAGAAAAAGGGGAGGAGATAGGCCAGTACACACACGCACACAAACACACACACACACACGCACACACACACACACACACACACACACGCACGCACGCACACACACACACACGCACGCACGCACACACACACACACGCACGCACACACACACACACACCCTGCTTATATGCTTTTTTGGCCATGCTACACTGTCAAGCAGGACACTGGTGTAGTGGCTGAAGTAAGAAAGGATACTGATGTAGTGGCTGAAGTAAGAAAGGACACTGATGTAGTGGCTGAAGTGAGAAAGGACACTGGCCAAGTGCCAAAAGGTAGACCTGGACACTGGTCAAGTGCCTAGTCTTGATCCATTTTTGCTGTGCACCAGCCAAAATAATTAAGTGATGAAAAAATGCAGGACCAAAAAAACTGAGTAATTCAGGGATTTAACTTGGGACACACTGAACCCAGGCGAATAAACTGAGGCCAGGAGATGAGTTATATACATGAGATGAGGCCATATACGGCCAAGATGAGAGCTGGCAGAGTTTTCAAACTTGGTGCCAATCACTGAGCCCAGAGTTGAGTGGCAGTGACTTTGTGACTTTATTTTACTGCTGTTACTGCTGTTACAGTGTCACAGCTTGATAGAGCTCGGAAAGGTGATTCGAACGGTAGTTTTTTGAGCTGAATTGGTGCAGTGGTTGCTGAGTTAGTGGTTTCCACCTGCCAAAGACTCCGAGACATGTGTTCACAGTGGACAGGGTGTATGTGTCAGTGATGCTGACGTAAGATGTCGAAAAACATTTATCGGACAATGTATGGGTGACACTGACGTAAGATGTCGAAATTGATTTGTCAGCTGAGGTGTCAGATACGCTGATCTAACATATTGGGAAAATATCGATGCAATGTGTCACGTCAACACGATGCGGTTTTAACATGACATTTTTGTGACCGCAATTTCTGAGTTTTTTCGAGTTTCAAATATTCAATAGTCGGAGGTGCTTGAGGAAGGATGTGAATTTGCAGTAACGTGACTTGCGGGAAGGGAAAAGCCGATAGATTGGCGATCACGAATGACGGATGCACAGTCAGGAATCGAGAATCCACGATCACGAATCATGGAACCCCGAACCCCGAACCCGGATCCACGATCACGAATCACGGATGCACAGTCAGGAATCGAGAATCCACGATCACGAATGACGGATGCACAGTCAGGAATCGAGAATCCACGATCACGAATGACGGATGCACAGTCAGGAATCGAGAATCCACGATCACGAATGACGGAACCCCGAACCCCGAACCCGGATCCACGATCACGAATGACGGAACCCGGATCCATGATCCCCAATCCCCGATCCCCGATCCTCGATCCTCGACCCCCGATCCCCGATCCCAAATCCTCGATCCCCGATCCCCGATCCAGAATCCACAATGCACAGTGACCAATCCATGGTCAGCAATCACAGATCACGGATTGCCAATGACGGATCACGGAACCCGAATCACGATTCACGGATCACGGAACCCGAATCACGATTCACGGATCACGGAACCCGAATCACGAATCCCCGATCCAGAATCCACGGTCACCAATGACGGATCACGGATCACGGATCCCCGATCCACAATCACGGATCCACGGTTACGAATCACCGATCCATGATCACGAATCACGGATCCACAATCACCGATCCACGATTCACAATCCACGATTCACGATCCACGATCACCGATTCACAATCCACGATCCACGATCACCGATTCACAATCCACGATCCACGATCACCGATTCACAATCCACGATCCACGATCACCGATTCACAATCCACGATCCACGATCACCGATTCACAATCCACGATCCACGATCACCGATTCACAATCCCCGATCCCCGATCCATGATGACTTCGGGTTTGTCTGGCTATGACATGGCGGATTTGTTTGGCTGTGGGTGATTGTCTACCTTAGTCTGTTGCTGGACGTGATGAATACGCGACTTCAACTTCGACTTCGACTTCAACTTAGGCTAGGGCTAGGGTTAGGGTTAGGGTTAGGGTTAGGGTTAGGGTTAGGGTTAGGGTTAGGGTTAGGGTTAGGGTTAGGGTTAGGGTTAGGGTTAGGGTTAGGGTTAGGGTTAGGGTTAGGGTTAGGGTTAGGGTTAGGGTTAGGGTTAGGGTTAGGGTTAGGGTTAGGGTTAGGGTTAGGGTTAGGGTTAGGGTT